>CM072820.1:68156263-68756263 GCA_036937905.1 Salvia rosmarinus | reverse complement strand
GATTCTGCTTATTTTCGCGGGATTCTTTTTAGTTTTTAGGAGCTTGTTCGGTGTAGGGGCAATATAGTTGATTATATTATAATAGTAACATCATTAATTCATTATAAAATACCAGATAAATTATTAAATCAAGAACTGAGGCATAATGTAGAGTGGATAAGGATTAATATGCTGACTGTATTAAGTGATAGCTGATCAGCCAGCTTCAATTAACTCTCTCTTTTTATCCTTTAACCTAACTAGCATAAATAAACCTTCCATCCTTATTTATACATACTTGTGAAAATTATCTTAAATATTACCAAAAAATGGGATCAAATTTGAAATGATGAACGAATGCGACATGATATTGATGGGTCGTTATCATTTATGGGTATGCGTGGCGGCCATGTTTGATGAGAATATGATTTTGTATATAGCATGGGCATCGTGATCGAGATCTCTTTTATTTTTTTTAGCCCAATTTTTAATTGCCGAAGAACGACTACTTATTACTACATGTCGCATTGTGGTTAAATGAATAAAAAACTTTTAGCCCAAACGATGAGACAATTCTGTGTTCGTTAAAAGTGGAAGCACAAATAAGTCTAAAATAAATTCCAATAAAATGTTGAAGTTTAGTGATTAATCATTATTTTTTTGAAAGGCCATATTTGAATTATTTAAACGTATAAATTGATTTGAGTTGTACCTTTTTCCCTCTATCATTAAACGACAAAAAGGTATATAATTTCTGGTACCATATCTGCCAAGTGTAACACCTTAGATATACAAATGTTTGCATTTCAACCGAATGCATAAATTGCTAAGTTGCATGATTTTATTTTGGGAGAGAAAACTGGTAACATGAGTATTCCTTCCAGCAAGTGGATTAAAAATATTATTATTTTAACTGTAATGTCCAAAAAGAGTATCTATATATATAGAGAGAGAACGATCCACTTATACAGAAGTGGAATAAATAAAATCAAGTTGAGGTTAACGTGGGAATTCAATGTCCCCTTCCGATTGGCATTGAAGAAGGTTTTGTGGGGATGGGTTCATCTTTATGTTATGAATTCCTAAAGTCATTTTCAAAATTTATAAGAGGGAATCCATCAACAATTAAATAACTGATTAATTGAATAAATATTATGATAAAATATGGTGGTGGAACATTACATGGACCATAACTATGATTATTTCCGACCTAAAAGGAGTAGATAAATTTAAAACGAAAAGGATGGAATTCTTCTGAGATAGACATATATTTTCACTTGCTTTCTTTTTCCAATTTATTGGCAGACCAGACAAATTAGATGATGATCAATCTTTTCTTTTTCCTTTATAATTATAATACCTACGTGTATCATCTAATATCGATCTGAATTTTCGTTTACGTTTTAATAGTCTTTAATTTTGCAGAAGGTTACATTTTGGTCTGCGATAGAGAATCCAGCGTCAAAAAATTTAATAAACTTGTCGGATTTTTACATAGAATATACAAAGGTAGAAATTGTATTAGTTTTGTAATTACATCTTTCATTTCAATCAATATAACTACAATAAATGATTCAGCTCTCCGTCGTTAAATTCTCTGTCCCATGCCAAAATCGAAACTTCCTGCTTACTTTGAAATTTTTAAAAAATAAACGAAAATTTAAGTCATCAGAGAAAAAGATCCAATCTTCATACCATAATTATAGTACTTAACATTTATATTAATAAAACGGTCAGAGTTAAATATCACCTATATAGAGAGATATATGCAATTTTAAGTTCGAGACTAATCGGGCCACTTCATAAATGCAATTATAGTTGGATCTAGAGTATTTCATCCGTTTTTTTAGTGTCTTATTAGCATTTTTTTCTTATTTTTTAGTAAGTACCATAGTTCATAATTTGAAAATAAAATTATAATACATTTTCTATTTACCCTTATTTAATACTCTTAGAATTTGATAATTAGTTGTATGAATGTATTTATCATATTAATTAATATAGTTATAAATGTAAATTTATCCATTTTTTTAGTTTGTGCGATTTGATGAATGGAGACACTTAAAAAAGAACGAATGGAGTAGTTATCTATATTTATGAAAATCAACTTTGACTAAAACCTAATATCTAAATGTATGTCTATTCACTAATTCATCATCAACCTTCAAAAAAAAAAAAAATGCTGGTTTAGTTGATCCTATTTTATACGGTCACGGCGAAATTTTTCACGCAATGTTGATTCTATTTGTTTAGTACGGATTGCACGGTAATGCATGGCTCCATTGATCTCTACTTGAAAACAGTGAAAATTTTGGATCTTTCTGAATGATTAATTAAAATACCCTCAAAAAAAGGGTTAATGTAATTTAATTAAGAAAGACAATAAAATGGGACATAAACACGAAAACATGGAGTAACGTGTGGTATGGGTTATAATTTTATTACATAAATAAATATGGTCCTAGATCTAAGGTTTTCACAATTGCACATGATAACTGATACCCATTTAGCCTACATTGCCATAATTGCACACATCTTTTCTAAACCCATGTTCCACTTAATTTATTTTGCAAGGAAAAAATCTTTGGCCAATTCGTTACAAAAAGTTCGGATAGCTTATTCTATTCCCTAATTCCAATTTGATAAGAAAAAATTATAGTTTATATCCTAAACTAAATTGGTTATGTAACAAAAATAAGTTAAATTATTGATCATTATAATAAAATACACCACTTCTAAAACACACACACACACACACAAACGCAAAAATTATCTGAAAATTAATAAACATACTATATTCTTTGATTTCCAACAAATTATTCCAAGTTGTAAAAAATCTTACAACCTATTTGTTTTCAATAAATATGTCGTCACATTCAAAAAAATTAAAATTAAAATTCCACGCTCGATGCTAATAGGACAGGTCAGAAATTCATCACCGAAAATCGAATAATGATGTATTTTTATTAGTTTTCATATAGTTCATGTGTCTTATAGTAATTGTGAATAGTTCAAGGTATTTTGTTACTTTTCAAATAATTCGTGTATTTTATTATAATTATCAATCGTTTGGATATAGTTGTTTAATGATTAATAGTTTAGGATATAAATTATAAATTTTCAAATTGATAATGGTAGAACGATATATCTTACAAAATATATACAGCTTTTGTTATCTCGTATGTGATTTTGGGTGGAAGAATTATATATGTTTCTTATTATATGGACATGCATGTTTCTATAATATTGCATGTGGTTTGATTCAGAATAAATGAATAATTGAACTTTCGTAACGGTTCTTAAAATTTATTGCCTAAATAATGTAAACTTAATTATATGCATGCGCGTGTGGTATTGATAAATTAATGAATTTATTTAGTTTCTTGGAAGTAACTTGATGGATCAAGAAATCATAATTATATTCATTGAAGTGTGGATCTATGACAACTTGTAATGCATCATCAAGATAATACAATTATGTGAGTGTTAAGAAGTGATCTGTCCCTAAATAAAATATACAATTCATTAATTATTTGAAAGAACAATATTAAAAATAATAACTTATGAAATAAATAATCCATTTCGAATCCTAAGTAAATAGGATACATTGAAAATGGTATTGGATTAAATGCGATGTACAAGGAGTAGAATGTAATATGGAATTTTCGAATTCATCTTGAAGTTAGTCGAGGCAATTTGGATTGTGAGATATTAGAGTAATTATTGAGCTCATGTTCAGGCTCAACTACGTTCGCTTCCATGGATCCGTAAATTTAATAATAGTCGACGTAACTTCAAGGCTCAGCATCGTTTGGTTCAATAGATCTGTAAATTTAATAAGGGTCGACATAACTTCAACTTAAAATTTCTCAAGTTAATATTAAATTCACAAACTTTTCCAATTATTATAAATATAATTTCAACATGTTTCATCGAGCTCAAATTTATCAAATTCAACTCAAACTTCAAACATTATTTGATTTTTTTTGAGCAATAATTAAACATAGTAAAAAATAATTAGAAGGTGACTTCTTCAAGTGAGTAGGGCCAACTTTTCAACCAACGCATGAATTATTCACCAAATAAAGAAACTCTCGTCATCTTCATCTTAATATTCTTTAATATAGTTTCTATCGAATTTGTAGGAGTGGGATTAGCAGAAACTTATAATTTTTTAAGTTGATGTTGCCAACAAGTTCACTAAATTCTATAATGGTGCGCAATATTTATGCCATTTCTATTAAATCTTATTTATCTATGCATCCAATTATTGCCACACCTAGAGTTAATCGTAAAAAGGAAAAGATAAAATAGCCAAATCAGAGTTTCTATCACGATTGCTTTTCCAATACTAAAAACAAAGAGTAAAAGCCAAGCAATTTGCAGATCATAATTTGCGTGGAAGTTCTCGTGATTTTCACCCCTACTTTTGCTGCTAAAGATAATTATTCCCTAAATTGACTTGGTAATTACTTTATTAATTGCTGTTTAATTTTTAGTTAGACGCTGACCACAAAACCGAAGCTTTTTGAAATCCCCATTTCACCCCTTCTTCGCTTCCGAAGCAAAAACGGAAATTATTCTTTTTGGTAGCTCACAAACCACCATATCTTATATATTATCCTTTGATTGCGACTGCCCATTTTCTCCACACCCTTTTATCCCTCATCAATTATCACTACCAAGTCTACCATACCCTTAAATTAAAAAAATGAAATTAATAATAAATAAACATATAATAAAGCTATTTTATACAAAAAATGTCATTATGTTAACGGAGACTAGACAGTCCAAATATTTAGTTAAAAATTAATGTTCATTAAAAAAATCACTCGTTAAACGAAGGAGAATCCCGTAATTACTAGGTGTCCGTGAATAGATTTTGGATAAACATTGTGAATAGATAAAGTTGAATCAAATGTGTACGAATTTCTGCTCTTCTTCCGAAATTAATTATGTGAAATTTTGGAGACTCGAATTACTAGAGAAGAAAAGGAAAAGAATATCGACAAAAACTAAAAATGGAATGCATACGCAACGACCGGTTGCAATGTGGTTTAGAGGTTTTCAACTGTTCCAGGCTCTGCTAGTGCCTACTGTGTTTGGCACTAAAAAAGCAAATAGAAAAAGAAGAAAAAGGAAAAAGAAAAGAAACACGCACAACACGCACCAACCCTCCACCACCATTTTCTTCTTCCTCCTTCTCCTTCACTCACTTCCCCCAAATTCCCCCACCTCATTTAAACTCCCACCTTAATTTCACATAATAAAGCTCTCTCTCTACATATGTTCTCTCAGATCCATTGAGTTTATAGACTCAATTTCTTCCTTACAAATCTTTCTGCCGAAACTCGCTCGCAATTACCTTCCGATTCTCCATATTTGCGGCGAAGTTGTTGGGATATTTTCGCTGCGGAGGAGCTCGCATAATTTGCTGAAAATATGGGATCGATTGGGGCAGATCTGTGCCGCAAAATCTACCCGGAGCCGGTCGACGAGTTCGACCGGTTGCCGGACTCCTAATCCTCTTGATCTTCAACCAAATCGGCGACGTGAAGGCGCTGGGCCGATGCTGCGTCGTTTCGAGGCGGTTCCACTCGCTCGTTCCCCAAGTCGACAACGTCGTTGTCCGCGTCGACTGCGTAATTTCCGACGATGATCCTTCCTCTAACTCTTCTTCGTCGGCGGCCGCTTCCGCCGCCGGCGACAAGTCTCGCCACCCAATCTCCTCTCTCTTCCGCATCTTCTTGTCCGGGCTATTCAAGCCGTTGCAATCCCTGTCGCAGCTCATCATCCCCTCGGCGCGCCGGCTTCCGCTCCCGGAGGATTTCGACTGCGAAGCGGAGCAGAACACCGTGACGCACCATTCGCCGACACAGGTCCTGAAGAATTTCAACGAAATCAAGCTGCTAAGGATAGAGCTTCCCACCGGGGAGCTGGGGATTGACGATGGCGTTTTGCTCAAATGGAAGGCGGAGTTCGGCTCCACGCTTGATAGCTGCGTAATTCTCGGAGCTTCAAGCGTCGTGCAGAGCGCAAATAGCAGCTACGACGCTAGCAATAGCAGTAGTGATAGTGGAGTAGAGAACGATAATGGTATCATACCAGAATCATTCTACACCAACGGAGGCCTAAAGCTGCGTGTCGTGTGGACCATCAGCTCGTTGATCGCAGCCTCCGCGAGGCATTACCTCTTGCAGCCTATAATAGCGGAGCACAAGACGCTCGCTAGTTTGATTTTGACGGACTCTGATGGGCAGGGGGTGTTGTCTATGAATAAGGAGCAGTTGGAGGAGCTGAGGTTAAGCCTCTGTCGGCATCTTCGGCATCAAAGAGAACACTCGTTCCGGCTCTGAACATGCGGTTGTGGTATGCGCCTCATCTGGAGTTGCCTAATGGGGTGGTGTTGAAAGGAGCGACTCTGGTTGCGATCAGGCCGAGTGAGCAGCCGAAGAAGGAGGTGGCGGGTTCAGAGGCGAATTGGGTTGCATCGGCATTTGAGGAGCCATTTGGGACAGCGGCGAGGATTTTGGTGAAGAGGAGGACCTACTGCCTCGAAATGAACTCTTTCTGAAGGATGGGCCTTGTTTGAGGATGAAGTGACAGATGCATGAGGTACTTTCCTTTTTGATATGAATTATTATATTAGTTTTGGAGATATGTGGTTGAATGCTAGCTAGTATATTGTTTTCTCTATTTTCTGTTGCCTTTTCCTTTTACTTTGAAGTTGAATTATTAATTAACTTGTTTATTGTCTCTTGTTAGTTTATTGTTATTATTGATCGCTTTGTCTAGATTTCTGAAAATCATGAGTGCCATATTCTTGATTGATTTGTTCTCGTATCAATTGCATCTGGTTTTGCCCTAAATTGCACATTGGATCCCCTATTACATAAGAGAGCTATTGATTCCCTTTGCATCTCTCTCATTCTAAATAATGTTTCCAATCTTATTCCAATTGACGTCCTGATTTTAGAGCCACCAACGGATTCTCCTGCAGTGTGCCTTGTTTTCTGCTATTTCGCTGGTTCATCATCATTTGTTCCCCATTTTATCAAATGAAGAGGCTTGTTGTCAACTACTCGATTGGTTCTACATCTTATCTAATGGGAATCGAAGGCCACTGTTTATCTCTATTACTAGAAAGATGGGTGGAAATTTCATTCTGCTATGATGCATCTGTTATCTGGCTGGCTTATTGTGAATGCCTTGTGACTGTGATTGTGGCAAACCAGTATGAAATTGAATGACTTATAGTAGAGTTTTGCCATGATGGCTTTTTCATTTCTTGTGTATCTCAACCTCCCAACCTCTTTCTCTTTTCCCTGGTTAATGCTGTATGCTATTATCTTACTTCTTCTTTCTAATTATCTTACTTTTCTATGAGGGGCTGTTCACCATTCTCCTGCTTGCATACTACTACTTGGGAAATTCTGTGCTGCCACTCAATATTGCCATCTCTATTAAGCTTTTCTTTCCTTAATTGCTGATCTTTTTCTCCCAAATCTATTGCTAATTCTGATATCGTTATTCGATATCCAATGATCTTTCAGGTAGAGTAGTGCGGCAACAGAAGGTCCCAAAAGTGCAGAATGCAAATTTTGTCTTGAGCAGAGCAAGCTGTAAGCGAGTTGCCGGTCAAGTTTATACAGCTTCCAGTTATGACTGCAGTACGAGAAGTTAGGTTGATCAAGCCTTGCAATTGATGAAGGCAACCGCTATCAACCAACGCTTATACTTTAAAGAGCGCATGCTATGCAATTGGATTGTGTAAGAGTTATGAGGTTTTGATCATCTGTCTGTGTTAGTTATATGTATATGTGAATATTGTAGGTATGACCATCTATGCTTATCTGCTCTCCTTTTCTTCTGAAAGGTTCAGCTGCATACTATACTAGCTGATTTTCTACCAATAAATATGTCAAAACGCCTCTACATTCCTATTATTCGAGGATATTTAGTTCAATCATCACTGTTATTACGGTGCTAATTGCTATGTTTGTATGATTTTATTTACTGGCAATCTCATTCTTGGATATTTTGCTGAAAATCATGATATTATTGGTGAATAGCTCACGAACCACCACATCTATGTATTATCGTTGATTGTGACTTCCATTTTCTCTCATCCTTTGTAAGTTTTATCCCTCATCACTAATCAGCTATCACTACCATACCCCTTGAATTAATAGAAATTGAAAGGAAAAAATAAATAAAATAAACATATGCTATTATTTTATAGTGTAGAGAGCATATGCTATAGGGATAAATATAGCTTGTGTTTCTAATTTTTATGGTATTTTGAAAAATGTTCCCAACTTAAATTTAAATACTTAAATATATGCTCAATTTTGATTGAGATTTTTTTGGTCAATTAACAAAGAAATTTAAAGGTGAAGTCACGATGGATTCAACCTTAAGACTTTTGGCATTTGATATTGACCACATTACTATTAAGCTAATACATGAATACGAGATTTTGAAATTTGTCTTCAACTTAAGTTTAAATTTTTTTGAAATGTGCCAAATTTTGATAAGATTTTTAAAAATATCACAATAAATAGATTTTGGTAATTATATGTGTAATTCTTTTGAATTAGCCAAGACAATAAGTAAAAGGAAATACAACTATGATTAAGCATTAATCTAATTAGAAAAATCGTTCAAATGATATTATATGTTTTAATTAACAATCCGTCTAAAATTTCTATTTTTGGACATTTTTAAAAATTCCATAAACATTGAGGACATATAAATAACTTACCTTTAGTCGGGATATTTTTTAACCGAGACTAATAAATAAGTCCAAAAACTACTTGGTTATAACAAAAATCTGTGATAAAACTAATGAATTCTATAACGATTATTAGGGGTGGGAAAAAATATTGAAAATTGAATATACCGCACCGCATTTATCATACTGAAAATACTATAATTTTTTGGAACATTAACGTTATGAATTTTTAGAAACCAAAGTATATCGTCGTTAACGTACTGCAAATTTGGTATATACCACAACAGTGGTACATATTGATATCGCGCCGCAATATTGTACCATATCTATATATGTATATACGCATTATAATATTAATTCAATATAGTTTTTAAAACTAAAAATTCAGTATGTCGTTATGATTTCGATATACCGTGATAATTTTGATATGAAACGATATACCAAATTTTAGTAAGACATATCGAACAACGTATTATGAACATATGATTTTATGAACGCGGATCATCCGAAAAATTGCCGCAGAAGTTTGATTCAGAAAACCTAGTGTTTTCGGTGTAATCGACGTTCGAGGTCAAATTCGCAGTTTAGTGTTTTCGTTTATTTTGCAATTTCGGATTTTGTTTGGGCCTTTTGGTATTTCTTGTATTTTGAGATTAGGGTTAGTATTTAATCTCCGTTTGTTTCATTTCGTCGCCAGCTTTTGACATTTTATGAAATTGAGATTTATCTCTTATCGTCAACTCGGTATTCCTTTGAATCAACGAGTTTTGATCTTGTTCTTTCTGTTCCACGCACGCACGCTGCATCACATTATGTGATATATTTCATACTGAAATTTCGATATATTGTACTGTTTTATGTTGAAATATCATTATACCGAACATGTATGATGCAGTATCCATATACCAAATTTCATATCGAAATTTTCGATACAATATAGGTATGATGATTTTGGTACACTATAACATAATTACTCACCCCAACTACTATTTTGAATATGTTTTAGATAAAGTTATGCTTAGATTGTATTCAAATAAGGTTGAAATCAAATGTGTATGATTAGGTACTCATCCACTTAATTCGGTGAAATCTTGAAGACTCGAATTACTAGACAAGAAAACTAAAACAAAAAAAAGAATTACTAGAAAAGGAAAAGAAATGAATATCGAAAAATCTAAAAACGAAATAAAACGACCGGCGTTTATGGATTTTTCAACTGTCCTGGCTCAGCATATAGTCTTTGGCACCAAAAGCAAAGAAATTAAAGATTTGGGAAAGGACAAGAAAAGAAAAGAAAAGAAACACGCACACACACATCCAACCCTCCATCACCATTTTCCTTCTCCTTCTCCTTCTCCTTCTCCTTGCCTTCACTCACTTCCCCCAAATTCCCCCCATCTCATTAAACTCCCACCCTAATTTCACAAATTAATCTCTCTCTCTCTCATGTTTTTCTCTCAGATCCATTGAGTTTGTTAGACTCAATTCTTCCTTCACATCTTTCTACCGAAACTCGCTTGCAATTACCTTCCGATTCTCGTATATTTGCTGCGACGTTGTTGGGGGTATTTTGGCTGTGGAGGAGCTCAGATTGTTGGTGATAGAACCATGGCTTCGATTGGGGCAGATCTGTGTCGCAAAATCTACCCCGAGCCGGTCGACGACTTTGATCGGTTGCCGGACTCCCTCATCCTCTTGATCTTCAACAGAATCGGAGACGTCAAGGCGCTGGGCCGATGCTGCGTCGTTTCGAGGCGGTTCCACTCGCTCGTTCCCCAAGTCGATAACGTTGTTGTCCGCGTCGACTGCGTAATCTCCGACGACGATCCTTCCTCCAACTCTTCTTCGTCGGCATCCACTTCCGCCGCCGGCGACAAGTCACGCCACCCAATCTCGTCCCTCTTCCGTATCTTCTTCTCCGGGATTTTCAAACCCTTGCAGTCCCTGTCTCAGCTCATCATCCCCTCCGCTCGCCGGTTTCCGCTCTCGGAGGATTTCTACCGTGAAGCGGAGCAGAGTATCGTCACTCACCATTCGCCGACGCAGGTGTTGAAGAATTTCAACGAAATCAAGCTGCTCAGGATAGAGCTTCCCACCGGGGAATTAGGGATTGATGAGGGCGTTTTGCTTAAATGGAAGGCTGAATTTGGATCCACTCTTGATAGCTGCGTAATTCTCGGAGCTTCTAGCGTCGTGCAGAGCGCAACTAGCATCTTCAATTGTTTGGGCGCTTGCAATAGTAGTAGCGATAATGGAATGGAGAATGATAATGGTAGCATACCGGAATCATTCTACACCAACGGAGGCCTAAAGCTGCGCGTTGTCTGGACCATCAGCTCGTTGATCGCAGCCTCCGCCAGGCATTACCTTCTGCAGCCTATAATAACGGAGCATAAGACGCTTGCGAGTTTGGTTTTGACGGACTCTGATGGGCAAGGGATGTTGTCTATGAATAAGGAACAGTTGGAGGAGCTGAGGGTTAAGCCTCTGTCGGCGTCATCGGCGTCAAAGAGGACTCTTGTTCCTGCTCTGAACATGCGGTTGTGGTATGCTCCTCATCTCGAGTTGCCCAATGGAATGGTTTTGAAAGGGGCGACTTTGGTGGCGATCAGGCCGAGTGAGCAGCCAAAGAAGGAGGTGGGGGGATCGGAGGCAAATTGGGTTGCATCGTCATTTGAGGAGCCATTTGGGAGTGCTGCAAGGATGTTGGTGAAGAGGAGGACCTACTGCCTCGAAATGAACTCTTTCTGAAGGAGGGACTTGTCTAAGGATGAAGAGACAGAGGCATGAGGTATTTTCGTTTTGCTCTGAATTCTTTAGTAAATTTTGATTGTTTTGGAGATCTGTGGTTGAATGCTAGCTAGTATATTATAATTCTTCAGTCTGTTGCTGTTTACCTTAGGTTTGATGTTTAATTATCTTGTTGTTGTCTCTTGTTAGTTTATTCATATAAATGTTTCAGTGATAGTAATTTGCTCTGCCTAGGTTTCAGAAAATCATGAGTATGATATTCGTGAATAATAAGATCTCATACCAATTGCATCTGATTTTGGCCTATATTGCATATTGGATGACCAATTACATAAGAGAAGTGCTTGAAGCTATTTAATTCCTTTGCATCTGTCTCACTATAAATAGTTTTGCCAGTCTGATTCCAATGTCATCCTGATTTCAGAGCCACCATGGGATTTTTTTGCAGTTTGTTACATTTCCTGCTATGTTGTTGGTTCTTCATCATTCTTTTCTTCCAAATGAAGATGCTTGCTGAACTACTTGATTGGTTCTTCATTTTATTTAATGGAATTGAATGACTGTTTATCTCCATTGCTAGAAAGCTGGGTGGAAATTTCTTTCTGCTATGATGCATCTGTGATCTGGCTGGCACATTGTGACTGCCTAGTGACTGGGATTAGGACAAACCAGCATGAAGTTGAATGACTTATACTAGAGTTTTGCCATGATGGCTTTTTTATGTTTTACGTTGTCTCAATTAACATTGTAGGCTTGTTATTGTTTATATCTAAGCTGCTGTGAGAGGGACTGTAGACACAATTATCTTACTTTCTATGAGAGTGACTGTTAACCAATTTCCTGTTTGCATACTAGATTTTTGGAAAATTATGTGCTGCCACTGCAATATTGGCATATCTTTTAAGCTTTGATTTCTTTAATAATTGATCTTTTCTCCCTAATGTATTGGTGATTCTGACTTCTTTATTCGATACCCAAGGATCTTTCAGGCTACTGAAGGTCCCAGAAACGCAGAGTGCAAATTTTGTCTTGAGCAAAGCAAGCTGCAAGTGAGTTGCCAACGAAGTTTATACAACTTCGAGTTATGACAGTGCTATATGAGAAGTTGGTTGATGAAGCCTTATTATACCGTCTGCAATTGATTAATAGGCAACTGCTTTCATTTATGCTTATGCTTTAAAGAGCGGGTGCTATGCAACTGGATAATCATGCTGTAAGAGTTATGAGGCTTGGACATTTTGATAATCTTCTGTCTTGTTAGTTATATGAATATGTGAATATTGTAGGTATGGACCATCTATGCTTATCTGCACTCAGCTGCATATTATATTAGCTGATTTACCGACCAATAAATGTGAAAACGCCTTCACATTCTATCACTCAAGGATATTTAGTTCAATCTTGATTCGAATTTTGTTATGTTGATTGCTCTGTTTATGTAGCAAGATTTCATACAGTGGCAATCTCATTCCTAGATATTTTGCTGAAAATCAAGATGTTATTGGTGATTAGATGTGCAGCGTGTAAGGAAGGGTATTGAATCTCAACTGGAAACAGGGTCCCATGTCCATGAGGTAATAGTAATGTTGTAGCTGTTTTGATGTCTCAATTAAGGTGGAGAAGAATTGATTTGATGAAATAAGCCAAGAAACTGAAATAAATGAAGTTACCCACCCTGCCATTTTCCTCATCAAAAGTACTCTCCGGTTGGTGAGTGGTTGCATGCAATAATTGATGATGCTTCAATTCCATGAATGCATGTTTGGTTCCATTAAGGATATTGTTCACTATAAAATGTGATGACTGAGACCACAATTCATCTCAACTTATGCAATAATTTGGGCAATATATCTAAGTTGTCGGTTGCAGATTGTTAGTAGTAGCATTAGTTTATTGAGGTTGTACTACTGTAAACAACTCACGACTCGCCTCGCTAAAACTAGAGGCAATTATTTATCAACGGGCAGGCTGTTTCCAGCTACTCTTATTTTCTTCACAAATAACTTGTTTCACCAATTCAATTATTTGAGACTCATTATCTGGTAAACTCCTACACATAGTCTTAATGCAACAGCAGCACACAGGACCAATATACATCATTGTGCCAGAATTGGAAATGCTCCTGATTCGAGCAAATTATATGGATAATTGTCTTTGTCAATAGCAGGCAGAAACAGAACTGAAAAATATAAATAAAAATTGGGATATGCAGCAAGACATTTTCTCATCAATCAAACAAACAAACAAACTGCTGCGGCACAGAACATTGTGTAATAGAGAGCAACAAGTGAAACAGAGAGTGCTAATAGAATGGAGTTGGAAGAAACAATTAGAAATCCAGAGGCACAACAATCTTAACACAAGGCGCTACACGGGGTGCTCTGCTCAGCCATTGCGATTTCCCGTCTTCATTTTTACCTGCAAACCAACATAACATTCAGATTTTAGAGATGAAGAAAAGTTCTTCTAAACATTGGACTCAACTACATAGATTGCTCGTGTGTGTGTGGCTGTATAGTAGAGGCATCATACAGTGATGTTACAAACAGAAATGAAGCTGCAGATATCAAGACATGCAATAACTCGTATTGATTTCCTCGACATATATAATACTTGCACACCTATTAAAACTCAAGGAAACACCATTACTAGCCAATATGCATTAGGCAGATAAGCAGACAATAGTTTGGTTTTAGATTCGCCTATAGACATAGATCCTAGAATACTCACAACTGTGCAGACTACAAAACTGGGATAATAGTCAGGATGAACAAGATTCTAGCCAAAGTCAGTATTCATTCAGTCAAGAAACACTGAATCTAATAAACCCTCTTTAGGACCCCAAAACACAATGAATTATGACTACAAGGCTCAGACTTCTTTGAGGCAGGTATATGCATTCTGGCATCATTTATTTCTCTTAGGCTATTTAATTTTCAAAACTGTCATTTCATTCAACAATTTGGTCCTCTGTATTCATGCTTTTGATATGAGACGCTGCTTTGGCCTAATTGCCAGCTTATAAGCTGTTGCAAAGTGTTTGACAAAATAAGTTCTGAAACAGCTTAAAGTTTTAAGCCCTTGGTTTCAAAAATAAGTTGGTCAACCCTAACTTTTTTTTCATAAACTGCTAAACAACCATGAATTTACCAAAATAACCTTATTATAGTTCATTATTTATAAATATACTATCAACTCCACATTCTTCAATTTAAATCTCTAAATGATTTTCTCTCTAACTCACGATTCTTTCTCTAGCTTTAAGATCAATTATCCAAACACTTTAACAACTTATAAGCACTTAAGACATTACCTTTAAAACCTTGAAACATCTTATAACCTCAGATTTATAAGTTCTCTAAAATAAGCTAGCCAAACACCCCCATAGTCATGTCTGGAAAAGAAGGTTAACCCTTCGTTTCAGCTATATATAGTGATATTTTCCGTTGCTAAAGTCTGTAGAGTAGTAATATTATAGATTTATTTTCGCAGAAAATAGCTCTAGCCTTCTGGGTTAATCCACTGGATTGAGTATGTGGCAAATGAAATGATTGATTAAGATGCTAGTTGCGCCCTTCATGCTTTAAGCCATTACGATTATAGCTTAATCTGCTCTGATAATTAATGAATAATATTGCAAGTGACACTTGAGCCTCTATGACTGAAGATCAATGTCAACATTTTTGCTATAAGTTGTGAAATTACTTGTGAAATAAAGGATTAGAAAATAAAATTGCACTTGCGCATAAATTTCTTCTAAAAGCAGACAAAAATAAACCTAAATTTCATCTAAATGCATATATAGTAGTACAAGTTTCTATTTTCTCCCAAAGAGTCCCAACTCATATCGCAAAACTAGTTACGGAAATTTGAAAGAAAAAGAATAAAAAGTACTTCTGGAAGGCCTAGGGCAAGAATGTCAAAATGAGTGTTGTGGAACTAATAAAAGGAATCGGAAAATGTTGAAATGCTTATTTGTATTTTGGAGGTAACAATTAGTATTCAGTTCATCTAAGTAAGATTTTTCTCACAATTAATTTTATTACAAGAGCATTATCTGGTTATAATTATTTCCAGGCAAAAAGTTGCTTAAGGTTCAAGGCAATAATTAAACCCTAAATCCTTTTATTAAAGAAAAAATAGGAAATTTGGAATGACAAATGTTGATGCGAGAAGGGTTTCACAAACCAATGGTGGGGCAGCCACAAGTAGAGGAGACAGCAAGATTTAGGGCAGTCAAAAACTTATTACACAGAGAAGAGGAAGTGCGCATCTTTCAGTGGTAGAGCAACACCTGCCATTATGTGTTAGAAAGCAGGGAACCAAACAAACAGACAACCAGCCGATCCCTATTCGCACCTATCTATGCCATGCCGTGCGAGGAGTTTAATAAAAAAGACATTAACGCAATGAGATGAGCTAGAAAATTCCATTAATTAAATTATACGCCCCCCACCCCTTCCCGAAACCAATAATTTTTTCGAAACTACTACTATTCATCGTACCACACTGAAAAATGTAGCAACAATCTCACCTGATTCTTGAAATTAAAGAACTTGAAAAGTTAACTAACAGATTTGGCCAAGTCTTACCGGTTGGACGACGTCAGTTCTTGCCTTTGCCTCTCTGGGCGGAGTGCCGGCCGTTGTTGGCGTGGGCGTCGCCGTAGCAGAGCTGCAGGCCGCGGGAGTCGTAGCCGGAGAGGAACTGGTGGTGGGTCTCGGCGGTGCCGATGAAGAAACTCGGGGCGGATCCGTCGGAGTACCTCTGGAGGTGAGGCAGTGGTGACGGCGAGGATGAATTGGACTGAAGGGTCCCCCTATTGAAACCAGCAAGGCCGGGTGTATTGGCGGAAGAGGAAATCGTGAAGTTGAGATTGTACTCGATGCTGCCGCCGTTTTGGTGATGCTGGCCGCCACTGCCGCTGCTGCTGCTGGGGTTGTTGTTGCCTCCCGCGGCGGCGGCAGCGTTTACGGCTGGGACCAAGTGGTCTGGCACGAACGAGAAGTGCTGGAGCTCCGGGTGGTGGTCGGCGGAGACGCTGAACAGCGGGAGGCCACGGAGGTGTAGGGATTCGCCGGCAGGTGCATTTGAGCAGCACGAATCGTCGATGGCGGGCCTAGAAGGCCGGAGGTGAAGTAGTCCATGGGCGTGGAGGACCAGTGCCTGGGGGCACCAGCGTTGGAATTAGGGCTGGAGGAATTGTTGTTGACATTGCTGATTCCCCATTCAAGAGCTCGGTGAAGGAAGTGGTGTGAGAAATAGGGTTCATAGACGCAGCGTGAGTCGACTCGTGCTCTTTCTCCTTCTCCTTCTCGGCGACTCGCTCCTTGGCCCGCTCCCGCGCCTTGATTCGGCTCTCAGATCTAGAAAGAGAGAGCCCCGAACCCTTGCTGGTCTCGGACGTGCTGCTGCACGCCGACGATTTGGTCACCTGCTGCTGCTGTGAATAATTCAGATCGCCGCCGCCGCCGTCCAAATCGACCTCACCTGATTCGAAGCAGAGGTGATCGCTGCCGGCGGTGCTAGACCTCTTCTCATCGCTAAGCTGCTTGGGGTGTCGGGGAACGGGGTGTTAATCGGCGGCAGCTCCGCAATCGAGCTCGCCGCCACCTTGAGCAGCCACTCCACCGCCTTGCTCGGCTGATCGCACCCCAACCGATCCTGCAGATCGTAGAATTCGATGGCGGTGTTCACCGACAGCCTCACCCGCCGGTCTCGCAGCCCCTTCGATGTCAGTACCTTGCTGTGCCTATCCTTCCCGCCGGATGCTCGCGAAACCCTAACAATTCGCGACGAAGGCCAGCCGTAGAATCTCCCAACGCCACCTCCGAGATCAACACCGCCGCCCCGTAGGCCGCTGATGTTGGCTCTTTTGTTGTCTCCTTCCTCCTCTTCATCCGGGTACTGTCCGTCGTCCATTTTCTGAGCGTGCCCTAATTTTGCGGCGTCGAGTCTTCCGTTGCCATTGCTGATTCTGGGGAACTTACATTGAATCTGATCATCTGCCTCCATAGTATTACCACCGCTTTCATGCCTTTCCTGAATCCACTTTCACCTGTTTTGCTTTCTTATCTGTGTATGCTTTTTGAGAGAGATGGTGTACAAACTTTGAAATGGAATCTGAGTTTGTTAAGATTAGGGTTTTAAGAGAAGGTAGCTAGGAAAGAGAAAAACAGTGGGTGTGCGGTGCAGTTGAGTTGGGTAGTGGATGTGGGGAAGACTGTACCGTCCTTTGCATTGATGACGATTACACAGAGTACTTTGGCTTTTAGTATATGCCATATGCTTATAAAACATATATATATATATAGAGAGAGAGAGATTAGAAAGGGTAGCTATTATCTGAGAAACGCTGTATCACGTTACATATACAGAGAGAGGTCAGAGAGACGAGGGAGGGTGGGATGGGGGGAGGGAGGGGGGTTAGGGTCGAGGGGAAGCCTTCGTTTGAAGCTTTTTGCAGTGCCTTCAAAAGCAAAGCCAAAGCCTGTGTAGCAGCCAGACGCTTAACCTCTGCAACAAAAAATCAAATCAGAGAGAAAATTAGAACAGTCAAAACTTTAACCACCACATATATTATCAACTCACCCCCCCACCCCACCCCACCACCCCCCAAAATTAAAAAGCAGAAAATCTCAAACACCCAAAAAAAATAGAATAGAATCTGATGCTGAGAAAGAAAAATAAAAGAATAAATATCCAACGCTGCTTTTAACTTCTTCTTCTTTTTCTTGAAGAGCATATATTTACTTGTAATTAGCGAATTAGGATGCTTAAATTGTGGCTTACATGTAATAAACTAAATTATGATTAATTGTTAGTTGAGATTTGAGTTTCTTTCAAAGGAAAGAGACAGGTGCTAGAGTAAGAGAGCTTAGTCATAAAAGCTTGGCTGACCCTAGAAATTGCAGACATTGTATAGTTGCCATCTGCTTACAGTGACCAATCACGCATCAAAACAACTGCTAAATACTCCTGGTAAATATTTATTAATATACACATAGTATCATTTGTTATTTTCAATACAATAACGATAATTGGTGATATAAGAAAATTAATTAATTATGCACGAACATCGTTGTCCAAAGACGCCATTATTCGTTAACGACAAATTAAGATTTGAAATCCAGAAAAACTGTTGGATCTCTTTATTAAAACTTCGACATCAGAAGATCAGCTTCTCGTCACGTCCTTCAAAATATAAACACGACCGCGAATACAACTCACTGGAAAACAACAATTATTTGTACATAGGAAAAAACTATCAACAATTTGTCGCAAGATCAGCATATGTATACATAGATTAGTATGAAATTAAAGGGAAAAAATGATTCAAAAAAGTAAAAGGGATTTTCAGGGAACAAAACTAAGTATTATTTGAAGCTGAACTAAGAGCAAGCAACACACATTATCAACACTTGTTTCTTTTCCTTCAGCAAAATGGTGAAACGCTTCGACGTTGAAGAAACTGGCGGAGATGAGATGTAAATCGAACTGGAGAGACTAGAGAGAGAGAGAGAGAAGATATATGCAGGCAAATGACCCGACTTGGAAGTTTGTAAAATGGTTTTACCCGAAATTCCAGTGGAGCTGCTTCCTTATCTCCCAACTTTCCGAACTCCAAAGCAGTAAAATTAGCTCGAAACTAATGCTTTCAATTTAATCCCAGAAAATGAAAAAAAATGAAAAATTACGAGAATTTAGGGTTTATATGAATAAAAAGTAACGATGTTTCGGAAATAATTATTACTGGGAAATTATAAGGATCAAAGCCCTAACAAAATGGGGTTAAATCAATTGGAGCAAGTCAGCGGGCATATCGGGAAAGGACAGACACAGCGCCGCTGCCCTCTCTTTACATCTTCATCCTTTTATTTTCTCTTTGTTCCCATTTCCGCCCACAATTTTCTCATATTTATCATCACTTGCTACGTTTTGTAGGCTCTAGCGTTTATTTTCCCAATTGTACAATATCGACTGATAAAGTGCCATGGGACTTAAATTAATACAGCTCTTTTTTCCAGTAAAATATATTTCACATAAATATTTACATTTTAATGTTGTCTACATACGTACGTCGTGAGTGTTGATCGATAGTTTTGATTAGATATAGCAGTCGAAATATATATGTAAAGAAGCAAGTTCAAATCAATGAAATACTAATTATTGAAATGATTAACTATCGATTAAGCAGGGGATTAATAGGTTACTGGTTGGTAATAAATTTTAGGGTGACTTTACAGATTTTTATCAAATTATATATGTTGAATTCATTGCTCTGTTTGAGGAAACCTGTGCAGTATCATAACTGATCATGTTACGAAGGTATTCCTCCTTTTTGTCCGAAGCCAAATTCACAGAATTTAACAAGCTACTCAATCACAGGTTTCTTGTCCTATTATATGATAGCTGGATTTCTAACAGATTCAATTATTTATAATTGCACATATTTTATTTTTAGGATATACTCCCTCCATCCCATCCAAGATGACCCGTATTCCATTTTGGGCTGTCCCACCCAAGATGGCACTTGTTTCATTTTTAGGAAATAATTATTTCTTCAAAAGTTGTGGGTCCTACTTACTTTTTTATCATTTTAACCACTTTATCCCTTCTTCTAAATAACCGTGCCGAAAAGAAATGAGCCGTCTTAGACGGGACAGATGAAGTATATTTTTTCCATAGGAATTGTATGATGGAGCTATAAATTTGAGATCGACTGTTTCAGATTGTGATCTTTAAGACTGATACCAAGGAAAAGATGGATTAATTCCTCGTCTCCTCACATTTTTTTCTCACTCTTATTTTGTGTTCGTTTCTATAATACTCCCTCCGTCCCCCATATTCATTCCTAGAAATATGGGATGCGGGTTTTAATAACAATTATTGAGTGTATTGTGAGTGGAATATGGGTCCCACATTAATATAATATTAAATTAGTTAGTGGTGGACCATAGGTGGTAAAGGGTGTAAATAAATAGGTTGTTGAGGATAGAAAAGAGAAATAGTGGTGGGCCATAGGTGGTAAAAGGTGTAAATAAAGAATATTATTGAGGGTAAAGTTGAAAATATAGTTTCCATAAATAGATAGGAAGGAAATTGGAAGACGTCCCAAAAAGGAAAACTAGGAAGGAATATGGGAGACGGGGGAGTATATGATTTGAAAATTTAAGTAATTGTATTAAGAGAAAAAATATTATTAATTAATTGTACGTATTTTAGTTTGATTCCATTTACGTTTGAATATCAAGATGGTGTTACATTAACAATGTGCAAATTCAACTTTAAGTGGAGATCAATTAAATATTTTGAGAATCATGTTAGTTGATGATAGAGAAATGGAATTTCTACAATGAAGCTTTTTTAGGGTTTCATGAGTAATATCCAATTGCAAAATATTCCAGTTAAGTTTATTTATATATGTTACTCTCCCACCTCACTATTTTTCTTATTATTTTTAATTGGATTGTTACTTTCCCCTCAATGATTTCCAAAACTTAGGGTTTGAAAATTGCACACCATTTGCAATTGCATAAAATCTGGCTATTTCATTTCTCGTTCCCATCATATTTTTTTATAAATAAAAAGACTAGGCAGCTCAAGGAAAATGTATAGATTGAGTGACCAATAATTGACATGCAACTGTAATTTACTCCTGACCATGTATCCCCTTAATGGTTAGATAAAAATGTATAATAAATACTTACTAAAGCAATTTCTTACCAAATCTGGAATGCAAAAATAAAATAATACTTAATATATATAGAGAGAGAGACGTCACTAAATAAATGAGCTGCCCAATGGAAAGGTGAAAATGGGTGTTCTCCACCACCCAAATGTCAAGTTGCGAACTTTGCTTACTCATCAAAATCCAATTTGTAAATAAAGGTGAATGGGGTTCCACATTTATATTTTTTACAATAATTCGTCCTAATAAAAGGGCTTTAAGATTCACCAAATGGTAATATATTGAGAAACAAATATTTAAATTAGTTTTTTCCGTACGGATAATGATTTGTCTCGTCTCCCCCCATTTCACCATTTATAAATTATAATCACTTCAATAATGGTTTATAGAATATGATGGGCCACTTCCAGCAACCATTGGTTTTTTTCTCGTATATGTATAATAGTATTACTTACTCCATTTTAAAATCTATTCATAATTTCTTTAATATATTTTCTAATTTTTTTTGTATTTTTATTTTTAAAAGTTACATCATAAAATATTTTCTATTTATTATTCTCAAGAATACTATTTATTTATCCATTTTATAACTATGATCCACCATTATCCCTATTTATTACTTCAACAACTCCACTCATTTATATATTTTACCCTCATAATTCATTACTAATTAATTTAACATTATACTAATATAAATTTTTATTCCACTCATAATATAATCAAGAACTTTTATTAAAATCTGCCTCCAAGATTGACAAACAGAAAGTGATACTTATAATTAATGAGTATGATTGACAAATCAGATTGGGTATCTTATTTGAAATTATCAAGTACTCAATCCCAATTTACAGTTTACCCTCTTAAGGAAATTAGATATCCAAATACCCAACTAAGGTAACCATATTTGAATATACGGATACTCAAAAATACCCGAATTTTTAACAAATGTGAATGGCTGAAGTGAAATGCTTTATTATAGAGGACGGCGGCGGTTTTGGCAGCGGTTTTGGTGGTGCTGGCGGATTGGCAGCGTGCAGGTGGAGGTGTAGGTGGTGGCATTGACGACAGTACTGTAAGTCTGATTAGGCTGCGGCGGGGGCGGAGGAAGATTCGCGGCGGGTTGAACGTAATTTTGTGGTGGTGGATTCGGCGGAAGATAGTGTTGAGTGGCTGGCTGGATATGCCATAGCAGGATAGCTTGTAGGTTGGATGGGATTTGGAGGAGGATAGACTGGATTTTGAGGGCGATAAACTTGGGGAGGGACTAAATGTGGATTGAAATTAAGGTTCGGATTAGGGATAAGGGCGCAATGGACGTGGATGTCGAATTCTCAAGAGCAGCAGCTATAGGAGAATCCGTCTCCGGCGAGGTTGCAGGAATTGCAGAAGAATGAGGCGGGTGGATAGGTTGGAAGAGAGACCAAAGAGAGAGGGTGGAGGGCGTGAGAGGAGTGGCGGAGAGAGCGGGGCTGCGCAGAAGCATTGGTCGTGGAGGGGCTGGGCGGGCCGGAGCGCCGGAGGCGACGGCGGGGAGGGGCGGCGCGAGAGAGAGGAAGGGACAAGAGAGAGTCAGAGCAGACCCGATCGAGGGAGAAGAGAGATAGGGAGGGGTCCGGTCGGGTCTCAGTTCTCATAGTCTACGACGGACATCAATGTTTAACCGACGGCGGCGGCGCTGCAGCTTGGTTGTGTGTGAGCAGTAATATCTTCCGGAGGCTTGGTTTGGCTGGCCGTCAATGGCAGAGGTTAGGAATTCTTCAAGTATTTCTTTGGCATTTTATGCTTTATTCTGTTTAATGCGGTAAGAAATGGAGTACTTCAGTAAATGGAAGAATTGAACAGTATTCTCACGGAAGTTGATTTTAATTTTAATCAATAATTTATATTAAAAATATAAAATTAAATATAATTAAAATAAATGCAAGTATATATATTCAATTCCCGATTTCCTAAACTACATACTACTCGATAAACCGAAGAAAGCGATGACCGAGTACTCAATTACCCGACTGTATGCGGATCAGATTGGATAAAACCTAAAACCCGGTTAGCCACTCTAATTTTGAGATTGGAAGAACATACGATAATACCTAGGGGACTCTCTCTGTCCCTCTCTCAAATGTCCAAAATCATTTACCTCTTCCCACGTACGATTTACAATATTTTGTAGATTAATGAAGTATACGCATCTTAGTAGCAGTTGCAATTTTTTTTCAATATTAAAGAATAAAATAAAATGAACATTCTCAAAAGGTTCACATTATTCCGCCCCTAAATCCAACATCATTTGCTCCGTAATATTTAAATCCGCACACACACCTGAGGGAGGATGAGGAGAGGGTATCAGACATTAAAATCTCGGCAGTAGCAAGCCCACATCACCCCTATTTGTATGGGGCGAAAATCTTATATAGCCTTTATGTTAAGTTTGCTATCATTTTTATCCCATATGTTAAGTTGCTATCATTTTTAACCATTTGTACAATTTTATCTTTAAACATAAAAATTCACACGGATTCAAATGCACAGCGACCAACCATCCCGACAACCACCATCCGTGACCAACCATCCTCCTCCTCTCGTGCCGGCCAACTCCTCCTCGCGAAAAATTAAAACAAAATGATTGGTAGAAAATTGCAAAGAAAATGGGTTGGCGGCGGGTTGGCCGGCGGAAAAGCAGATGGGAAGGGGAGGAGGTTGGCCGTCGGGAAAAGGGAGAGGAGGGTTGGCGCCGCAAGGGATGGAGGATGGTTGGCACGGAAACATATGGGAAGGGAGGGAGGTTGGCCACGGAAGCAGATGGGAAGGGGAGGGTTGGCACGGGAAAAGTTAGAGGAGGGTTGGCCGGCCGTGAGAGGAGAGAGGTTGACCACGGAAAATAGGTTGGCATGGGTTAGAGAGGATATTTTTGTAATTTTAATTAAAAATGGGTAAAAAGAGTAGCATGTTAATATATGGGTTAAATTAGATAGCAATGTTAAGATTTGAAGCAATTCTCTCCATTAACACTTTGTATGGAACACATTTTGTCTCTATCTCAATCTCCTACCAAAAATTCACATCATTCGCCTTTCACAATCTCCGTCCTTACAATCATAACATTATCTTCATCTTTAATTAAATTTCATCCCACATTAATCTCATCACATCACACACACATACCCGCCAGTTTCCCATACTCCATCAATCCAACTCGAAGAAATCAGCTACTCTTTCCATTCTAAAATAAGCGGTCAATGTGATAAAACTACGAAAGTGGGTAAAATGAGAAAATCAAATAATTGAATAATTTGCATTGACAACAAGGCTAAAATGGGATGTCTAACGTCATTCTTTTATAGAATTCTGAAATAAACACTTATTATTTGAAGACGGATAAAGTATCTAAAAATCATATTTGAATTACATGATACGATAGTTTATGGTGTATGACTAGGGTCGTAGCTCGTAAGACCATATGTGGGGCTTAAGCCTAAAGTTTTTTTTTTCTACTATTACCATAGAATAGATGTCTTTCCTAATGACGGATTAAAAAAGAAGTGAGTTTATCCCCTCTTTTTTCACCTTCCTACCCTCACCCCGAAAAATGTACTAATTAACAGAGCCAAACTAAAAAGGTAGAGTGATGCTATTCGACCATAATGTGACCAGCCATAATCAACTTTATTAAATGAAAAAAATCATTTATTTAATTTTTGATCTATTAAAAATTGGTTTTACATTAAAACCATCTTATGGAATTACAATTTTGCACCTATCGAATGAAAATTTTAAATTTAATAATTTAATATTTTTTAGAATATATGGGAAAATGGTGTGTGACCAGCCATAATATGGCCGCGTAGCTTTATTGAAAAAGGTATTGTTAACAATCCCGTAGATACTGCAATCATTAAAAGAACACCCAACAACTTATCGGCCCTTCCACTCGGTACCATCGGTCACTAAGCTGACTTTCGTCCCTGGTTGACAGGTTCTATGATTCGTAGTGTCCTTTACTGTTTTATCCCTTTGAATTCCATATTCAAAATTGTGATTGGATCGATTCATTATATATAAAAAAAATGGGAGCGTATGGATTAATGTTGAATTTGTAGAGAAATAGAAGAAGAAAAGAAATAAAGATGCAGAAATGAAAAAGGTTGAAGAATACAATAGACTACATTGTGAATAACTTTGTATATTATTTCTTGTATGTTGAAAGTCTTAAATTAGCCGTGTACATAATGCAGACTCCTTATTTATAGGAGAAGTAATGAAGAAAAGAATTATCAGCTAACAACTAACAAACGGTTATAACTTCCACTAACAGCTCCAACAAACTTGTAACCACTCCAACAAACTTGTATAACCTCACTGCAACTCACAAGTGCTCAGTGTTGACACACACATGCGTATACACCTTGCTCACATGTGCATCGACAACGCGAAGATCCATCGGTGCATCTTGCATCCATTGGTCGCATCTTGCATCCAAAGAACCCATATTCTCTACACCCCATAGTCGGAGATGGTGGAAATCCACCATCCCAAGCTTGGACATGAGATATCGAAACCGAAGACGGAAATCGCAACTCACGACTCCAAGGGATTCAAACAATGCCTAAGATCACCATCGATCTTCCCTAAGATCACTATCGATCCTAGTAGAGGCATAAGTAAGAAAGCCTAAGATCACCATCGATCTTCCCTAAGATCACCATCGATCCTAGTATAGGCATAGGTAAGAAAGCCTAAGATCACCATCGATCTTCCCTAAGATCATCATCGATCCTAGTATAGGCATAGGTAAGAAAATCAACCGATACACAATCGGTAAAAATGAGTAAGACACCGTCGTCATACTCCTCGTCATTCGAGTGAATCGATCTCCTCGATATCAACTCATCTTGAAGAGCTTCTCTCTTCAACCTTTGTACTTCTTTCCAAACATAATCACCGACTTTGCCACATCAATGAACTGCAAATACGAAATCACAAGGTGAGCTTTCATCAAATAAACACCCATTCTTCAACCATGTTGCACTGCACACTCTGTCCACTGATTCCAGCATTAAAAATTTCGTTTATGAAACTCGGCCTCTTGCATATTCTCCAGAAACTCTGCAATATGAAGCTGCTTCACCAACTCATAAAGAATCCGCCGCATCCCTTCGGCTACTCGTAACTGTCAACATCATCGTCGTCTTCATCAAAATCATTGAACCCAACACCACCTTGATCTTCATGCTGCTTGGAGCGAGAGCTGTTATCTCCTTGCTCATACGATCTGCAATGCCTGCATCAGTATCAACCACCTCCATCTTCGGATCAACCACTGGCCTAAATTCTTCGTCACCTTCCATTTTAAGTCAGGGATCCTCGGGAACTTTATCCCTCTAGCGTCCATCTACGACTCGAAATCGGTAACATCCGTCTCCAACTCGGCATCAAGGACATGTACAATCTCTTCCTCGCCAATTCAAGTTCGTAGTCGCTTACCGCTCATCACCTTCCTTATTCATTAGAGATTCATCAAAACAGCGCGATCACTCCATCAAGAACCACCGCCTCCTCTCGCATAATCCACCGGTTAACTCCTTCCTTCACGGTGCAACAACCGAGTCCTCATATTCTTAAGTAATCACTTCACCGCCGTCTTACGCCACAACAACTGGAACCTTCATCACCTCCGCCGCAGCCTCGCGACAAATTCCGACGCCACGTGCGCCAGTCCGCCGAATGTGTGAAATATGCCGTCTGCTTAATCGCCCAAATCGCGCTCAATCCAACCGACACCTTCGATTCGTCCTCCAATCTTCTCGCGCGCTCGTAACCTGCGCGACGTCTCGCGAAATCAGATCATCGAACGCCACAATCGACGAATCCATCGACGCCGCTGATGCATCTCCGCAATCATCCGGTGCAACCGCTTGCCGGAATCCTCCGACCGAAAGCGCCTCCATCCGCGCCACCGCGGTTTTGAACCTCTTCACCAGACTCTCTTCCATTACAGTTCGATACTTGGTGAAAACAAAATCTTCAATCAGCAGAAAACATACGCATTGATCGTCTCCCAAGCTCTGATACCATGTTGAATTTGTAGAGAAATAGAAGAAGAAAAGAAATAAAGATGCAGAAATGAAAAAGGTTGAAGAATACAATAGACTACATTGTGAATAACTTTGTATATTATTTCTTGTATGTTGAAAGTCTTAAATTAGCCGTGTACATAATGCAGACTCCTTATTTATAGGAGAAGTAATGAAGAAAAGAATTATCAGCTAACAACTAACAAACGGTTATAACTTCCACTAACAGCTCCAACAAACTTGTAACCACTCCAACAAACTTGTATAACCTCACTGCAACTCACAAGTGCTGCTGTGTTGACACACACATGCGTATACACCTTGCTCACATGTGCATCAGCAACGCAGCATCCATCGGCTGCATCTTGCATCCATTGGCTGCATCTTGCATCTAGCAACCCATATTCTCTACAATTAGTAATTCTAGTGCTCTCATATTCACTTTAGGAATTGGGTCAAACTTTTATCGACCCAATTCAGATATTCACGATCAAGAAGAACTGAATTCTCTCGAACATTTGGGAGAATTGGGTTCAAAACTTTGTGAAATTGTCGAAATCATAGAAATTATTTGAGAGTTTCAAACCATAAAATAGTTTAACCTCCTTTTACTAATATTTTCTGATTAGACACTGTGCACGACTGATATATACTACTAAAATAAAATCGCACAATGAATAACGTGCCATAGGCGGCATGACCAGTGGCAAAAATGGATCGGGTACTAAATATAGTGTTTAAAAACAAGCAGGATGGTAAATATTAAAATAAACGTGCGTGTGTAGTGTACTATGATTCTTATCCATATCATGTTATTGTCCCCTACCAGAAGATGAATAATTAGAACCAACTCACTTAAGGTGGTGTGTTCGGGCAATTCCAGACTGAGTCAGTTGCCGGTAAAATTGAGGCCAAACTATAATTTTATTATATTTATATATTATTAAATAAAGTGCCACCAAATATCGATCAGTTATTGGTGCAAGCAATAGACATTTATTTTATTGTTTTTATTAAAGAAAAGGGAGGGGCAGTGTGGGAAAGAATAATAAAAAAAAGGGGTAGGATGGGAAAAAGCTGTAAAAGTTGATGTCAGAAAACAGCTTTTCAAGAGGTGCGAGAGGCGGAGTAGGCTGTGCGCCTAAAGGACTCAAAGGGCACGTGTAGATATTTTACAGTACAGCATAACACAATTATTTTTTTGTGGAAAAGTGTTGTTTCTACTTTTCAAATATCTTTTTATAGCACTTCTTATTTTGTGGAATAAGAACTCCGTAGCTGAAAAGTTACGACAAAGATCCCACTTAGGATTTTATTAAATTCATGATTCTAAAAAAATAGGATTTAATTAAATTCATATTTTAGAGTTTTGATTAGGACTTATTAATTATTAGTTGAGATTTATTTATTTTCAGTTTGAATTTAGTAATTCATAATTAAGATTTAGTGATTGTTTTAGTTAGAGTTATTAAATTATAACAAATATATTTAATGCGTCTGGTTATGTCATGAGAAATTCACTTTTTGTGTGAAAATAGAGAAAAGGATAGGTCATAGTGGATCTTGAACTAAATAAATACGATCGTGAATTCTAGATTCAAACAAGTTTTTGTTCATAAACAATTAGACAACTTAGGACAACTTTTAAATCATTTAATCTTCTTCCACAACATTAATTAGATATAAAATGTAACATGGTAAATAGAAAAGGAAAAATTAATTAAACAAAACGAACTATTAGTCTTCCAATAAAAATATCCTAAAAATATATATAATTATAATTAAATACTCAAACTATCACAAAATTAATAAAAAAAATTAAAACCAGTTTATCTTTACGTGGATGGTTAGAAAATTTTATTATTTCTAAATTTTAGACAGCAAAACGATATTGTTTGACTATCTTAATTTGAATATATTTTATTGATATATATATATATATATATATATATATATATATATATATAATTTGAGATATTCATTAAAATATCAAAATTCCAATGCGTAATTAATTATGTATAGCTCAAAATATTTTATGAAATAATTAATGATTTCGATATTAAACTGCACATTTTGCAATAAAAAGACTACGTGAATATTAGAAAATTAAAACCTCTAGTTTTGTACATTTAAAATCCACAACCTATATAAATAAGTGGTTTAATAATAGATACTTTTTTAATCCATCAAAAACTTGAATTTAATTTTTTTCGGATTCGTTCATCTAAAATTTATAATTTTTTTTGGGATCTTTTCTAACATTTATAATATGAGATTCTTTCTTTATTCATTATAATTTATTTAAATCTGTGTTATTAATAACAATGTAAATTTTTGATAGATGGGGGAGTATTTATGTAAAATAACAAGTGGGCCCTTCCAAACAAAGGAGGAAGCAGATTGAGATATTTTACAAGATTTGAGCTAATAATAATAGTGAAAAAGGTGTAAAATAGTAGAAAAGGGAGGCAGGGCACGTGTCTATGTCTGAGAGGGAAGTGAGTGGAATGATAGATTCAAGGCATCGGGAGCTGACTTCTCGATGACCATACACTGCACGTGTCACGGTCTTCGTGAACATCATCATCCTCTTTTATACTCCATTTCTTCGCTCCTTGTTTTACTTCAACCTGCCTTTTCAAATTAATTTAAGAAACAAAATTATAACAAATATTAATTAAATTAAATTATATTATCGCATTTCTCCACATTGTATCGATGGTGGAGTTGTATGTTACAGATGAGTAGCGTATGTAATTTACATATAACATTTTAGCATCTTGTTTGTCAAGATCTTTTGTAAACTAAGAGTTATTATTACTCCCTCCGTCCCGTTTAAAGTGTCTCTTTTCTTTTGGACATGAGTATTTATGAGAAAGGTATAAAATAGTTAAAATGTCAAAAAGTAGGTAGGATCCACATTTTTTAAAGGGATAATTATTTCCTAAAATGGAATGTGACATTTGTAATGAGACAACCCAAAAAAAAAAGTGAGACATTTTAAATGTGACAGAGAGAGTATTATTTACTAATTTATCGATTGACTAAATTACCACAATTTTACCGTCCTCTATGAATTTATGTGTTTTAGATAATATAGTATATGTAACCAATTATAATAATACTACTTATGTTATACAAAGTATTCCAATCAAACAAATCAAACTTTATCTCAAACCGTCAATCACTAAAATTCAATGTACAATGATAGACTACTTACATGTATGATAATGAGTTTTACTTTGCCAATTTTCTTCATAAAAATATACTAATTATAATTAGCAAATATATTTTATACGTATCATTTCTTCAATATTGTCGAATGCTTATTTTGCTGAAAATGTTACTTCGTTGTTATAATATGGAAAGTTCAGCAACACATCCAGACAAGACGTCATTCTATAAGTAATTATATGTGACAAGTATATACTGTTAGTGTATCTATTTTGCAATAAATTTTAAAATTATTGTTATTACATTTATAAAGCATACTAAAATCAGAATGTAGTCAAAGTTTCTAATTATTTTAGCAATTAATCCATTTTAAAAAGAGAAAAAGGTATATATACAGTGCAAGGAAAAAGAAAGCAAGTGTAGGATGTGTTAATGATGAGTAAATAGAAGGATGTACAAACAAAAGAAAAGTAAAGAATTGGCAGAAGTCACGAGACAATGATGCGTCCGTATAATATACTATAACTTTGATCAAAATCTTTTTGGCTGTGCCCTTCTTCTCTGCACTAAAATACACAATTTTCTGAACTTTCATCATTAATGCACTCACATCTACCTATTTCATTATTTCTGCTACATTCCAACGATATTAATATAAGGGATATTATCAAAGTCGTCCTTTAGCATCGAAAATAATTCGAAGAGCTAAAACTTAAAATCAAATAATTTCGACACTAAAAGGGTGCTACAAAAATGAAAACAATCAAATAGATAAATATAAAGTCAACAAAAGTACAAAAACATTAGTTGGGTGAAAAATTATACTCCCTCCATTCCCAAAATTCCTTCATAGGAATCTTATGTGCGGGTTTTAATAAAGATTATTGAGTATATTGTGAGTAGAATAAATGTCTCATATTAATATAATATTAAATTAATTAGTAGTGGATCATAGATGGTAAAATGTGTAAATAAATAGGTTGTTGAGATTAAAAAGAGAAACAGTGGTGGGTCATAGATAGTAAAAGTTGTAAACAAAGAATATTATTGAGAATAAAGTTGAAAAGATAGTTTTCATAAATAAATATGAAAGAAATTGGAGGACGTCCCAAAAAAGAAAACTAGGAAGAAAATTGAGGGACGAAGAGAGTATGATTTTATATATATATTTTTTGGGACATGTGCAAGGAGGGTATCAAATGAAATTAAAAAACTTCTATATATTATTTGTTTTGGACTAATTAATTATATCTTTCTGGTTTCTAATTTCCGACAAATTTTCCATCGACTAACGGATGATTGACATCTGTTAACAAAAATGGGAAAGTGATACATTAAGGGATTTTTTTAGTTTGACTAAATACTTTAAGGAGGGATTTGCACATTATATAAAAATTATTACACTATTAAAACAACATATAATATAGAATCATTATTGTATGCGCAAAAAAACAAATCATCATAAAAAACATAATTATTCGCACAAAAAACTTAAAAATATAATTATCATCTATCAATCCAGACTTATTGACAAATTCAGTTCTACATTATATAATAATGATTCTTTTTATTTGATCATTCATCTACTTTGAAATTTATAAAGATTTATAAATATAGTAAGATAGAAATAGATAACGACGTCCATTAACATTCATCGACAATAATATTTATTATTTCACTTATTTACATTACCATATTGTTGGATAAAGAGCAAATATCACCCTGAAGTGTTCACACAAACTCAAATCCCCTTAACGTGTCATTTGCTATTTATATTAACAAATGTCAATCATCTGTTAGTCGAGAGGAAAATATGCCGAAAACAAAAATAATATAATTAGTCCAAAACAAAGAATATAATGTTTTTGAATTTTACCCGATATCTTTATGTGTACATTTTCAAGTTGCATATTTAAGTGACGATCTGGACAAAATAGTCTTATATACGGTTTATTCTATACGAGAGTAAGTTTAATCTATTTTTGTTCGTCTTATGAAGAAATGAATCTATAATTGGTTAATTGACCTAGACTGGTTTGATTGTTTAAATTTGTTGAAATCGAAGCTTTAGGATATTTTTTTAATTATCTATTTTAATCTCTAGTTTATTCATCTTTATTTTTTTATTCAATTTAATTACATATTTTTAAGTGTTTAATTACAACTTTCAATTATGAAACCTAGATAGATAATTACATCTAAAGATAATAGTCAATCATAACATTATAATTTATATGACATACGATATTGCTTGCGACAGTACACAAATACAACTTACACTTAGGGTGCGATGAAAAATGAGCGAACAGATGTGTCCTTCCATATTCAGCGAAACCATGCGTGAAAAGTCAAAGTAGTTTGGCATTCTATCATCAAATAAATAGTAATTATAAAAGAAGTAATTTAGCATTCTCGTCGGAACGCTATGCCTATATAGTGCTGTTTTTCAAGAATATATTATATTTTAAAGTAGTTTCTTTTTAATCTTAAGAGACATGAACTTGTCATAATCCAAACTTATTCCGGTGCATATTTGCCATTTTTTTTTTATCAATTTAATGCAGAAATTTAAAGGTCGCATCGTGGTGGACTCATGTATGAATCCGAATCTTACCCTATTTGATGCGAAGATAATCCTTTTAAGAAAGTCGAGTATTTCGACATATTTTGATCCGGCATAACATTTTTCTTCTATTATTACTTCTAAATTAATCTCTAGTATAAACTTAGGGGGTGTTTGGCTAAGCTTATTTAGAGAGCTTATAAGCTTCAAGAGCTTATAAGCTTAAGATGTTTCAAGAGCTTATAAGAGGTAATGTCTCAAATGCTTATAAGTTGCTAAAGTGTTTGGATAATTTGATCTTATAAGCTAGAGAAAGAATCATGAGTTAGAGAGAGAAAATCATAGTTAGAGAGATAAAATTGACGAGATGTGAAGTTGATAGTGTATGTGTAGTAAATAACGAACTATAATAAGGTTATTTTGGTAAATCCACGATTCATTATAAGTTTATGAAAAAATAAGTTAGGGTTGACCAACTTATTTTAGGAGAACTTATAATTTCGTTGGAATTATTTTCACAACATTTTATGTTTGTTTGGGAGCTTATTTTGCCAAACAATTTCTGACGAACATAAAACTTCTAAACAACTTATAATTTATTTTAAAGAACATTTTATGTTCTCAGCCAAACACCCTCTTAGTTTTAGCAGTGTAGCCATGTAGGTACTTTTCTCTCCTTTACTTATTTTCTCTTGTAAAATAAGAGCTCGAATACTAATGCAATTATAAGAACAAATGAAGGAATAAGATTTGAACCCGAACACATCATATAAAGGGGATTTTGCACATGCAATTAATTATTTGTCATGCTGGCTGTATTTTCAGTTATACGGTAGCAATTATGTGCCAAACTTTATGGACAAATCTATATGTCTATATGAAGAATGCCAAAATCAAGAGTTCTCAAAGTGCTTTCAGTTTGCTTCGTTCAAAATTGACATGGTCCCTTTCTCTTTTTTCTGTCTTCTACATTAGAATACTATTGTCTCATTCATCAAATAAATGACATGCAGTCATGGACCACGGGATATATTGTGGCTAAGGTATTTAATACGGAACTTATTTATTATTTTTATATTTTAAGAGATACGATATATATCATGTTCTTTTCCAACTTTATAGGAGTAATAACTTTTTCTCCCAAAAAAAGAAGTGGCCATTTCTATAATATAAATCTAGATTTACCAGTATCTGCTGCAAGATTAATTATTTTGAGTACGTCATTTTTTAAAGGAAGCAAAACGAAAAAAGATATAGGGGGTGTTGGCTGAGCTTATAAGCTCTTTAAAACAGTTTATAAAATTGTTTAAGAACATATAATTTCAATCAACGTTTGGCGAATTAAGTTGTTAGAGAACATAAGTTTTAAAATAAGTTTTAAGAGCTAATAAGCTCTATTAAAAAAAGCTCCAAAACCCAACTTATTTTTTAATGATCTTATAAGTTACAACAAAACTATAAAAATAACTCTGCTATATTTTCGTATTTCCATATTTACCCTTGTTATCCAAACACTTTAACATCTTATAAGCTCTTAATACACCATATCTTATAAGTTCTTAAAACAACTTATAAGTTGTTGGAGCTTATAAGCTTTCTAAAATAAGCTTAGCCAAACACCCTCATAATCCAACAACAAAAACACCCTTTCTGTTGTGGTTTTGTAGATGTTAAAAATGTATCGTTTTATGCTTGTAAATATATGTGATAGAGATGTATGTTGATGGATTTTTTGTTTACTTGTAAAACGAAAGTGTTTAAATTGTACAAGACCAATATGTATTTCTCTTAATTGCTCGATTAAGATCGTTTTTTTTAGTATTATTACAATCGAAATGACACATATTAATAAACCATGATTTAAATTTTAACATATATTTTTAGAAGATACTATGACTTATTAACTACGGATTTTTTTTTATAATAATAATAAAAAATTATGTTTTTTTTTCTCATACTATGGAAAACAATTAGGATTAATCCTTATTCGTCATTTATAAATACACGTAAACGTGATGATATTATTTTACAAATCAATAATAAAAAAGAGAAAACCAAACACCAGTTACACTATAGACCTATGCCAAAGTCATTGTACCAAACACGCCTCAGACAATGATGATTCACGAGAAGTATAAATATTCCTCAATCCGTGTAAGACATATCATATACTAAATTTTGTAAAATTAAACACAATGATATTATATCATCAACTGCTTGAAGTATTTATACCATAAAAAAAGCTAACTTCCTAATTGAACTCGTCTTACCAAACCTAATTAACGGAACGTACAGTAATTAATTACAAAATCTGAATTTAACTACATTGGGACGTAAAACTTGTTTAATAAGTTGGGCCTATCAAAATGGTATTTTTTTCGAAGCCCAAATTTCTATTATCAATGTATCGAAGGTCCATAATTTTTCCAGTTTGTCGCATCCGCCGAGCGAAGCCCTCACAGAGCAACAGAGCTCGCCTGTTCAAATTAATCGGTTAGGTCGAAACCAGACTTTCGAGAGTTTGTGGCGTTATCAAAATTCTCATTCAGCTCCGATAAATGGCTGCTTCTAATTCTTCTAAACTATTTCGTGGTACGTGTATTTTATTCAACTCGATTCGGTTTTCCTCTCCGTGTTTGTTCATGCGAAGTTATCAATGTTTCTTTCTATTTCCCCTCCCCCAAAAAGGAATGAATGGTTTTTTTTATTTTTATTTTTATGCTAATGCCATTACTTTCTAGCGTAAGAGTTAGTAGAACTTGAAATAAGATTAGAAAATGAATTTCATTTTATTTTCTTTACCTTTTTGGATGACTTTGCCTTCAGCTATGTGCAATCTGCATCATGTTCTATTGTTTGATTCCTTTCATGAGAAATTGGCTATTGCAAAACAGAAATGAGCTAGTTCAAATTTACTGTAAATCTGTCAATGGTGAGATTCGGTCGAAGCTACTGAAACTATGTCAAAGTTTATAGAGATCAAATGAATGTGTTAACGGCAGCATCTAATCAGGTTGAGCTTATTGTTTCACATCGATTTTGGACTCCTTCAGTGTGGTGACCTCATAGTGCTGCAGTTTACTATCAGTGACATTCTTTTGGCACCTTTGGTTTCCCAACATCCCGTAATTGTATTTAACTGCACCACATCTGATTATTAGTTTTGGTAGCGATAATTTCAAACATCTGCTTGACATCTGATCATTAGCTTCGGTAGTTGTATCTTGCAAGTCCTAATAGCTAATGTTCCCATCTTATGTGTGATGAAATATCAGTTGGTCATTCAATTCTGGGTGGTCTGAGCAACAATGCTACTGGGGCGAGCAGGCTGTCTTCCCAAATGGCAGATATGGATTTCTTATCTCAAGTTAGTATAATCTTTTCACTTGGTTTTTGCATCAGTTTGGCATTTGGTCGTAGTGCATTAATTTCTCTAGTTTAGTTATCTATGTGTGCTAACTGTTACTTCATATTCTCGTGTTCTAGTGAATACTGGTTAGTGTATTAAAGGTTATAAGGTGAATGCAACTCCTGACACCTATAATCATCCTAAGTGTCATACAGCATCTCCTTTAAGATCTTCTAGGAACTGCAATATGTTTGTTGGTTGTCTGACTTAATTAGAATGTGCAATGTGTTTTGGTTTGGCATGTGAGTGTGCTACTAGTCTGAAGGTGAAAGGGATATGTTTAATAATCATTTTATCTTATAAGTTAAATGCATGCTCATGTCTGAGAGATTGGTTATGTGACTTTGGATATGTGTTTCTGCAGCAAACAAGGACATTCATACAGATGAGGACAAACCTTAAAGTGGTGGACAATTCCGGGGCTAAAAGAGTGATGTGCATACAGGCATTGAAGGGAAAGAAAGGAGCTAGACTGGGGGACGTAATAGTAGCATCGGTCAAGGAAGCACACGTTGGTGGGAAAGTGAAGAAAGGAGACGTCCACTATGCTGTCGTAGTTCGTGCTGCAATGCCACGGGCCGTTGTGATGGGAGTGAAGTCAAGTTCGATGACAATGCTGTCGTACTCATCAACAAGCAAGGCGAGCCAATCGGCACCAGAGTATTTGGCCCTGTTCCTCATGAGTTGAGGAAAAAGAAGCATCTCAAGATTCTCAGTCTTGCTGAGCAAATTGCTTAAGTGTTATCACAGACCTGCTTATATGTGTCCTTTTATTCTCCCTTTTAATGATGTTATATGAACTGATGTATTGCTCGAATCTATCATATTGCTATCTGAATGAACTGAGTTTCATTAGTATTATTGAACAAATTAGTATTACAGGCTTTGGAAAACCACTGGAAAAATTTAGGGAATTTTCCTGTCCTACTCCTGGACAAGCCTATTTTCTCATACTTGCAGGTTTTTCTTCAGTGTATCAGACCTCTCCAGAATTTCAACTGCAGAGCTCTCCTCTCCAGCATTTCTCACTTCCTCGATCAGAAGGCCCTTCGTCTCAGGCACGCAAACCAGCATAAAGAGCAAAGCTACGACTGAAACAACTCCGGACAAAAGGAATGTCCAAGAAGTGCCGATTGCTTCTGTCAAAGATAGAAAAGAGTGCGAGACGATCAAGTTAGATATTCAGTTTGTCGTTGCAGCAATGCCTCCGCAGATGCCACGATATCGTAGAGGGTATATTTCGGAGTTGACAATCCATGGAACTGTGCCCATTCCAGGAGAGAAGAATAAGATACACAGGGACAGTCCAACTAGGGCTAACCATCCAAACCTGCTCGGGCATCCCTTGTGTACCATGCCTTGCTTTCTCCATTTCAGACATCGTCCCTGACCGTGTTGTTCGACAGCAAACATGCTCCGGGAGCATCTGCAGGAGTGAAAAGAATAAAGAGGTTAGAACAGTAACTGATTCTTGTTTTTGGATGTTTTAATGAATTATACCTTTTCCTTAGATGATGATGCACATAATCCACTGCTTGGAGAAGCTGCTTTCAAGCACTTCATGCAGTTCCACTCAGGGGCAGGGGCTGCCCCCGCTGACCAATAGTGAGGGTAGGTGTAAGGAGCAAAGCGAGACTCTGCTGCGCTGACCGCCGGTGAATGTGATGCAGTTTCGTGAAATACGGCTGGTAGAAGGCCGAGTGACACGACAATGACATGACCGTGTTTATGTCCACAAACTGCTGGAACACCTGAAGCCCTACTCCTGCGATGAGCCCCCTCCAAACTGTTGTCATCTGCAGCAGCTTCCCATGCTGATCTTCTCTGATGATGAGTTCTCAACCGCCTACTTCCTAATCGACTGCTTGAGGTTTTGCATCTCGACACGGAATTGTTTGGGCAAGTATATCCTTTTCAGTATTGCTTCTGCTTCGTCTTCTCTGTCGTCCTCTCAACATGAACATATTTCTCAGCATATTGATCATGCTCACGACAGAGATTTGGTTTGCATTGTACCGACCTTTCTTTAAAGCCAACGGGGTGACTGGGGAGGAGGAGCATCAGTATGAACTGTAGTAGGGCCAGCAATCCGCCACTCCGAGCATTCATCGCCATGTCCCGGCGCCTGCTCGGCTTGAAATCAAAATTCACGTGTTATTCTCAGCTAACAACCTTGAAATAGTTGAAGTTTCATTACCTTGGTGAAGGCGAGGTTGATGAGGTAAGAGAGGAACTGGCCGCCAGTGATGAGGAATCCGTTGGTGCTCACGAGGGCGCCTTTGATCTTCATCGGGATGCCTCTGAAATGTAGATTGGCGAGGTCATGGAAGCTATTCCGACGCCAAGGCCGACAAAGACTCTCCCAGAATGGCAGGATTCGGGGCTGCAGCCATGGAACGGCTCCGACGAAGAAGATGAAGTCGGCGACTAGCAGAGTGCTCCGCGGCCCGTATCTGTCGTTCAACAGGCCGTCGGTGGCGGCGCCTATGATGGCTCCTGCTATGGCATGCTCATTGTTGATTCCTGTTTGATCACCATCACTCATCGCAAAAACTACGCAACTATTTTCTATTCAAATTGAACTGTTGTGTTTAGTTTGTTTAATCTAACAACATACGAGGAAATGTGATGAACCAAACGAAACGAAGTCGAAGACATTAAAGAGGCCAAATTCTATTTTCCTAAAATCATAAAATGTTTTATTCGAGTTTTGTTACATAAATTGGGATGAATAATTCAAACCTGCAGCACAGTTTTCCTATCGACGGACCTGAAGTCTTCTCTAATGTACAGAAGAGCTCCTGAAATCACCCCTGGACATCCATCCCAAAAAATCAAATGAGTAACAAAAGTTTATAGAATCAAATGAAAAATCATAACAAACGAGAATCACCCTAAAAGTTTATATACTTTTTCTTCTAATGACCACATCACATTATCGTATCAACATTTTCTTTTTCTATTATCTACCTATTTTCATCTTTTCATTTCGAATATTATAACAGCACGTCAGGTGTAAAATAAAAATGAAATTTAAATGTAAAAAATATAGCTAATTATTTAAATATGAGTTGGAATATAATTTGGGAGGGAAGAATCCCACCTTCTACTCCACTTATCTTATGTACATTGTGGGCAAATTTTTAATTTATCGACTTTTTCTCCCTTTTCTTTGGGGGAGGGTGGGTGGGTGAGGGAAATGAATGTGCATACGATGAATGTTCTAGAGTTAGGATTGTACATATAGATTTAAATGTCACGATTGAATCATCTGCACGTTTTACAAATTTTTACCAACAAATTTCAACCGCAGATAAGAATGAGATTGTACAAAGTATTGATTTTCTTTTTACTCTCTTTTAACCGGAGAATGTGAAACTGTGATGGTTGAACCGTAGACCTCTTTAACAGAAAAAAGATTCACCGTTTCAATGTCTCTTTAAAAACCACATACACAATACATTAAATGCTCAAACTCTCGACTTTAGAAGGTTCTTTAATATTGTCAATTTATTAAAAAAAAATCTCCAAAATTATGGCCAAATAATAATTTGTTGTAATTATCATGTCAAATATGAGTGTACTTATGTATATGTTCTATAAAATTTCTTATATGGCTATACCGACACTTCAAATGAATTAACTAAACTAAAGAAAACCTTGCCGTTTCTATTTATTTTATTTTTGTTATTAGGCAAAATAAAAATACTATGGAATAAAGAATCCGATATCTTTCTCTTTCTCTCGATTTGATTGAACATAAATAAGGAAATAAGACCAACGTCTTTATTATTCTCCATCAACCATCTCCCGTGACCCTTTATTATTATTATTATTATTATTAATCCCCTATTTTTCCTTATCATTTATAAAGGGCGAAACCCAAAACCCGAAACCCGAAACCCGAAACTAGGCCGGATAGTTCGACGCTCGTAGGCTCCAACACGGGCCGGGGCCCCTTCCATCAAAACCTAGCAATAAAAATGAAGAAATTTGATTTTTGTAGAGCAAAAGGAGATATTATGAGACGGCGTTGGTGTCAGTCAGCTTTGTGGTCGTGGTGCATTGAAAACCCTGACTGACCCTCAAACGACGGCGTGTAAGCTGTTTGGTGTCGAGTTGTCGGCAATCACAATCACGGCCGTAACCACCGCTTTGTCTCTCTCTCCACACTTATCATTTAATGCGTTTAATCTCTTGTACCCTCCTCCATGCTCATGCTCTATCACGCCTTCTGTCAAAAGCTGTGTGACCTCCCCCTCTCTCTCTCTTCTCCTTCACTCTCACGTAATTCCGCTGATTCTAACTGCTATATTTTAAAAAATAATAATTCTGTTGTGATTATGAGGAGTGCCTTGGACTGGTGGGCCCCACCGAGAATACGGCACGCTCATTGGTTCACCTTAAAACACATTCAATTTTCGGGTGGAGCGTATATTTTTATTATGGGATGGTCTCCTGTGCGCGCTGCGCGCACAGTGAGACCACCCTTAATTAATTAACTTTAATTAATTAGTTAATTCTTAATCCTAATTAATTAATTCTAATTAATTCTAATTAATTAATTCTAATTTAACTAGTTTAATAAAATTTAATTGTAAATTAATAAATAATAATTTTGAATTAATATATCTTAATTTTGAATTAGTAAACTCTAATTGTGAAATAATAAACCCTAATTGTGAATTAATAAATCCTAATTTTGAATTAATAAACCCTATTTGGAATTAATAAACCCTAACTTTGAATTAATAAACCCTAATTGGAAATAATAAACCCTAATTTTGAATAATAAACCCTAACTTTGAATTAATAAACCCTAACTTTGAATTAATAAACCCTAATTGAAAATAATAAACCCTAATTTTGAATAATAAACCCTAATTATGAATTAATAAACCCTAACTTTGAATTAATAAACCCTACTTGTGAATTAAAAACATTAATTATGAATTAATAAACATCAATTATGAATTAATAAACCATAATTATGAATTAATAAAATCTAATTTTGAATTAAAATTATAATTAAAATTAATAAATTTAATTATACATTAATAAAATCTAATTATCCTTACTCACCATAATTAATATATAATTATTTTAACAAAAACAATTGAAATTTCGCGGTGGTGGAGCTCACCCAAGTTTTTGTCTTTTATTATTAACATTGATTGAAAAAATTGGATTAGTCTATTGAAATTTTGAAGAAAGGGACGTGATGAAAATGCAAAAAGAATGAATATGTTGTCACCTTCAAAAAGCATATCCTAACAAATCCTTAAGTGGTATTTTATTCATCAATTTTGGTGCTTTATTTTATAGTATAATCATTTTCAAGTCTAAAACACAATAAATAAAAAACTACTGCTTTTTATATTGGGTAATTATTGGATTAAATCCTAAATTATTTGGTTTGTCCCAAAAGATGTCCTAAACTTTCAATAATATCAATAAAATACTCGAACTATCAATATTGTACCAAAAATATCATCTCTAATGTTTTTTATCAACGAAATACTGATTTGGATTTTCATGTGACAAAAACGACGTCGTTTACAACAGAATAATTTTAAAAAGTTTATGATGGCTCTGTTTAGTTATCATTTTTTGTAAACACAAAACATATTTGGTGTTTATTTTGTTTGATAACCATCAGATTACGAATTTTTTAGAAAGATAATAAATATGAATACATTTGGTTTTTTTTTTTTTTTTGCAATTGTTGGTGAACATCCGATTGCATATGATTTATCTTCTTACGTAGTTAAAGTTGTTGTATGACTGAATATTAAATTTATCTCTTCTAGTTGCATCCATTTTGTCTGACTGAATATTAAATTTATCTCTTCTAGTTACCAAATGTATTCATGTTTGTTATCTTTCTATAAATTCGTAATCTGATGGTCATCAAACAAAATAAACACCAAATATATTTGTGTTTATAAAAAAAGATAACTAAACAGAGCCATCATAAATTTTTTAAAATTATTCTGTTAGAAACGACGTCGTTTTTGTCACATGAAAATCCAAGTCAGTATTTCGTTGATAAAAAAGATTATAAATGATATTTTTGGTATAATATTGATAGTTCGGGTATTTTATTGATATTATTGAAAGTTTATGACATTTTTGGGACAAACCTAATAGTTTAGTATTTAATCCAATAATTGCCCTTTTATATTTGACGCACATATAAAACGTTGTTATCATTAACAAAGATAATAAACATAATTCTCGCATTAATTTGTTGTGAGATAGTGGTACAAGTGTATAGTTATCCGGAAAATAGAGTAAAGCCGAATGCAGAAAGCATGAGATATCAAGGCCGCCAGACACTTCTCCTGGTACTGTACAGCTATATGCCTGCACTAAGTACCTCTCTCTCTCGCTGTATATCTATATATATGATGTGTATATATGGGATGCAAGCCCTAGCAGTCAATTCATTTTTCACCATTGTTGTGAATCTGCTTTATTTCCCTCTCTCACGCAGCTTTAATTAGTTGTGTGGTCCATATATACATAATCCACACTTTAATTCGCTGCGAGTTTAATTTACCTGCGACCACTCGGATAGGAGATCGCAGCAATGGAGGTGGCGAAAGACGTACGGTCGGCGATGAGGATCAACGGCGTCCGGGATCAGCAGCACGCTGCGCCTCCGCTGGACTTCGAATCGGTGTGCGAGAAGGTGAGCACGCTCGTCTCAGGCAACGCGGTGGTCGTCTTCACCATCAGCGGCTGCTGCATGTGCCATGTCGTCAAGCAGCTCCTCTTCGGCCTCGGCGTTGGCCCCACGGTCGTCGAGCTCGACCGCGACTCCTCCGGCGGCCCCATCCTCGCGCTCCTCCACCGCCTCGCCGAAAACGGCGGAGGCAAGGCCGTGCCGGCGGTCTTCGTCGGCGGGAAGTTCCTCGGCGGGATCGAGACCGTCATGGCCTGCCACATCAACGGATCGCTCGTTCCGCTCCTAAAAACGCCGGAGCTCTCTGGCTTTGATTTCTGTCCCTTTTAACTAACTTTTTTAACCTATTATCACTGTTGATCATATATGCATGGAGGTTTATATTCTGTTTATGAGATCGTGACATATTCCATGTACATAAATTATGCTATATGACTAGCGGTATGTTACATCCATTGCGAAACTTTATTATTAAAAATGAATTATTATCTGATGTTTTGAGTTTTTCTTTTCTCATCTTGCGCGGTTCAGTTCTCCAATATTTACACTAATCGACTATGTTTTAAATTTATAGCTATGTGAAATTAACTAAAAACAGAAACCTAGCTACGCATGCCTATCCGTCAATTAATTCTCATTTATTGGAAGAAAAACATTAGGTTTAGCAATTGTTGTGGATTGAAAATTTTTGTGTCAATTTTACCCCTGATTAATGGTGGCTGACGAAAAGTGTGATTCCGCAGTTTTGTAGTACTAAATTTCCAGAAAAATGCGACTGAATCACCGACCACGGTCATGGAACATGATACATCTGTCTGTTTATTTTCTGGTATAAGAGAAAAGCTAATAAATAAAATGTCTACATCCTTCTATTTTTGAAGGATGCTGCTCCGATCAGGATGACTTCTGCATTTATTTTTATCCCATCAGCGTAATCATACAAGTTTGATTCTACATATATATGTGGAGAGAGAGTGAGAGGTTAGTTCACTGCCAAAAAAAATATGAAGTGATCTCACTGCGTTATTATATCTCTAGTACTGGAAACATTTAAATATTTATATTCAGCGATGAAACAGTTTGTTTTCTCCCTCAACGATTATTTGTTCATGATTGTTCGATCAAGAAACATGTGATTTTCTTGTTAAAATCGCATCACTTCTTAAAAATAATACTTCATCTGTCCTCGAACATGTGTCTACTGCAAAAAAAAAAAATGTAAAATTTTCAATTTTTCTGAAAAAAAATATTTAATAGTTCGAGTTTCTATATAATTAAAAATAAAATAATAATTTTGCTCATTTTTCATGGTACATATATTTTGACAACCCAAAACACTTATCTAATGATTCTTTACAACTTGGCCTAATTCTGGTTGGAATTGGTGAAATAGCTCTCACGTTGGCTGCATTCTTGTCTGGAGCAATAATTGACTGATGGTCTTTGCTGTGTTGCTAAAATTGTAGGCTCAATATGATTATTATATTATTACTTTTGGTATTTAATACTGGAAACATTTATTTATTAATATTCGACATGTAAAACAGTTAATTCTTTTTCGCCTCAACGGTTGCTTCATGATTGTTCGATCTAGAAACATGTGATTTCTCTTCACAAAATCGTTTCACTTGTCGTCTCAAGGGGTAATAAAGTAAATTAATATGCCAGTAACAAACTATGTTTTCTTAGAAATATAGACATAAAATATTGCTTGATTGTCGGTTGTTCTCAATTACATTAGTTCGAAATTATATGAATGAAATTGGCCCGAGATTATCCTATATTAATTTTGTTATAGGAAAGAGACAGATACGTGATATTAGGGATGACAATGGGCCGGATCTGGATCGGATCTGGCTAGGTCCAGATCCAGATCCGATTTTTTTTGCTTTGATTCGGATCCGGTCCAGATCCATTGGATCCAAAATAATTAGATACAGATCCAGATCCATAAGATCCACAGGGTCCAGGGTCTAGACCCGGATCCATATGTTTTCGCTTCTAAAATAAATTCTAATCAACTATAACTCAGAGTAACACCATAATAATCTAAATGCATAATAATACTATAATAATTATTTAGAATTTCTACACTTATCATTATATTGGAAAACGTTAGTTACAAATTTACTATAAAGTGGGAAGCAACAAACAATTCGATCGTCGGTGGTGTAAGTGACGCGACCCGCCGTGAATGCCGATAGATACATAATTGGGAGTATTTGAAATGAAATTTGGAACATATTTGTTTTGGAATAATTTGAAAAAGAAGATTGAAGAGTTTTAAGTTGGAGTTATGTATTTAATTATAATAAAATAATATATATATATATATATATATATATATATATATATATATACACACACACACAAACTAAATGGATTTTGGAATGGAAAATTGGGAATGACTATGAGACATACGAATAGAAATTATTTAGGTTAACTAATTTAATTATAATAAAATTATATATATATATATATATATATATATATATATATATATATATATATAGGGATGGATCAAATGAGAACCCTATATATTATAAGAAATGAGAACTAATCTTGTTCATTGAATTGTCATGATCCAAAGGTCACAATTAAATCGTGATTTTGCCAAATAAAATTCTGACATTTTAATAAGGTTATACTTGTAATTGTATAAATTATGGTAACCGAAAAGTGAGGATTTTAAGGGATTTTATATTGTTAGTTTGGTAAGTACCGATTTATTTGTTTCCATTTGTAATATTTGTTATTCACCATTCCTCTATATTTCTTATTCACCATATACGCAAAACACATTCTGTTTACATTCAAAACATTTATTCATGGAGCCAACATGTAAGTATTTTTACCCTATTCTTGCGTAATACATTAGTAAACATTTAATATTGTCGAGGTTATTCATGTAGCCAAGATTTTTCAAAAACCGCATAATACGTAAATTACAGAATATTGAAATTTTAATTCGAATGTTTACTAATGTTATTCAAGATTCGAGATGTTTTAATTCGAATGTTTACTAGATTACGAATATTCATGTTATTCAGTATTCAATATTATGTTCATATCGTTATTCATGTTATTACAGAATATTGAAATTAACTAATACATGCCATCATTAACTAATACATGTAGTAGAGATTATTCATGTTATTCAGTATTCAAAATTATGTTTTATATCGTTATTTCGAAAAAGTTCATGCCGTTTGTTGAAGTGAAGACAGAGATTAATTTGTGCGTCATTTGTTCTGGATTGTGCATTGTAAGAAATCATATGTTCATCATTTATTAAGTTCTGGGTTGTGTTTGTTAATTACCCAGTCAAAAAAAGTGTTTATATTTGTAATATATATGGACGATTTTTTGTTCGCAGGTATTGACGTTGAATCCGATGTCGTGAATTGTGATGACTGGATTTTTCCATTTTGTGACGATATATTGAAACCAAAGATAGGCAGAGCTTTTCGCAACTTGAATGAAGGGGAGAAATTTTATGATGACTATGCCGATGCATGCGGATTTGAAACCCGTAAAAGCACTCTAAAACGTTCAAGAGACAATAAGGTAGTTCTTTTCAGGTTCATTTTATGTACGCGTGAAGGATCGAAGGACAATTCAAATGTTCCTTTAGATGACAGCTCGTCTAAGCAGAAACGAATTCGATATTCAAGCAGAGTTGGTTGTATGGCTCGGATGGTTCTTCGGTTTGAGGCTGGTGTTGGTTACAAAATTCACAAATTTGTTGAGGGTCATACACATCCCATGGTACCGGATACATATCGACATCTAATGAAGAAAAATCGCAAGGTTGATTATATGCATCAAATTTTCATAGAGAAAGGTATAAAAGCAAACATTGGTACAAGTAAAAGTTTTCGGATGTTCGAGGAGATTGTTGGTAGCTATGAGGATGTGGGTGCACTATGGTGACTTCAAGAATTACAAGCGTGATATAAGGTTATCTGCTATTGCGGTGTTGATGCTCGGATGTTATTGGATAATTTCAAATGGAAAAGTGACAATTGTCATGGGTTTATGTTTTTTACGATGTCGATGACGATACACGATTAACACGTCTTTTTGGGCGATCTGAAGTCGATAAAGAACTTGAAGATTTTTGGTGATCTTGTATCATTTGATGCCACATATCGTATGAACAGTGCACCTAACTTTTATTAATGCATTTCTTGTAAGTTTATGTTTAAATAATGCTGACTATTTACGCCATGCATCTATATTCATTTATACAGTTTTGTTTTTGTTTGTATATGATTATGTGCACAGAAATCGTGTAGTTATTCGTTTTTGGAAACTAACGTTCATAACTTTAGTTATATTATGTTATTCATTGTATATCACAGACATATGCATGACTTTGTCATTTAATTTCACGTCTTCGATAATAATTCACTTTATCTTTGTAGATTTTAGTTTACAATAGATTATAGCACGGTAACTTACATATCATGCAATTTCGGTACAAAAGATTTTCACACCGTTCTTGGTAGAGATAATTATGGTAGGAGTGTTACGTTTGGTGCGACTATTATCTCGAATGAGGATATTGAATCGTATTCTTGGGTTTTGTCTAAATTCATTGAGTGCATGGGTTCTCATCCAAATAATATAATAACCGACCAAGATCCAAATTGAAGATTGCTATTGCCGGTGTATGGCCAAATACTACCCATAGATTTTGTATGTGGCATATTACCATGAAAGTTGTTGAGAAGTTGCCAATTAGTCTGAGAGATAGTACTGAATTTAAACAAGATTTTGATGAGGTTGTTTGGTCTGATTTGGATGAACCTGATGTTTTTGAGCATAAATGGCACGAAATTATGGAGAAATACGATTTATCTGGTCATAAATGGTTTGGTGATATGTATAATCTTCGTTCTTTTTGGATTCCTGCCTATTTTCGTGACATACGTATGAGTGGATTGTTCAGGACTACATCTTCATCGGAGAGTCAAAATAGCTTCTTTGGATTGTTCTTGAACAGTGAATCTAACCTTGTCGATTTATATATGCACTACAATAATGCTATGGAGGCACAACGTAGTGGTTACGATGAGATGACATACGCGGATCAAACTCATTGCCCCGATATGCAAACAGATCTTCAATTTGAGCGTCATGCGGATCCGTGTATACTAATAAGATATTTTCCGAGACACGATTGAGATTGTATCCACGATAGAAGGTGTATTATGAACGATATGCATAGAGATGGCGATGACAGGTACTTTGTTGTGGATGATAGAGATACTGGTACGTTCAATGTTGTGCATGATCTGGCTGCTGATAACATTTACTGTTCATGCAAATTGTTCATCAGGAAAGGTTTATTGTGCAGACATTTATTCTTTGTAATGAAGAATTTGAAAATGAAGGATATTCCTCAAAAGTACCTTTGCCGACGTTGGATGAAGTCAGATTCGTGTTTCACAAGTTCTGATACAGAACCAAAAGCCTTTAATGGTAACAAACACTTGTTTTCTGAAGTATGCAAGATGATTGGTCATGTTGAAGGCAATAAGGAGTTGAAGGATAGCTTGTACGATGACTTAAAAGCTATCACTGATAAGTACTCTAAGATTGGCCATCCAATATGTTCGTTGAAGGGCAAAGATAAGGTTGTTGAAGAGTATTATGGAATGTCGATCCCCACAGACATTGAAGTTCTTTCTCCTGAAGTTTCTAAAACAAAAGGTAGTGGTCCTGGTGGACGTAGGTTGAAGTCTAACAAAGAGCAGGCTATTGAAAAATCTCATAAGGTAAAAAGGAAATGCAGGAAATGCAATGAGGTAGGTTACCACGATTCCAGAAACTGTCCAAACCGAGGAGAAGACGTCGATTCGAGTTTAAGTGTTTTTTATTTTAATTTGTTTTATCGTACTTTATATAATTTTCATCTTCACGTTTTTTCAATGGCCATGTATTTTTCAACATTTAAATATCAGGTTATTGTGCACAACATATATCCAACATATTAATGTTTTTTTTTTCTTATATTCAAACGTGAATACAAACATATGGAAATATTGTGGGTCCTTATGCATGCGATGGGGCACATCATTAATTAATATATCTACAGATCCATGACATTTATTTGATCCAACGTAAGAAATATAATGTAATAATCCGACCTTTTATACACCCATAATTGGAAACTGTTCAAACCAAGTGGAAGATGTCTGATTGGTTTTTTTTTTTTTCCTTTTATGTTACCTTATAATAATATTTATGTATTACAATTTTCATTTTCATTTATGTTGCAGCAAATTCCTTGTTCACATATGTATAGATAAATATGCATATATATTGGCTCCTTATGCATTCGAATGTACATACTAATAGTACGTTCATGTATGTACTCATAAATTTAAATCATATAAACGAACAAGTTATTGTTCGTTTATTCACCCTATATATTTATTTACCCGATGTGCATTAAATAATGTTTTTTGATCCAGAACATATAACTAACATAAGGATATTCGTTATCATATTCACAATGACTACATAAATATGCGCATATATTGGATATTTGTGCATACCATTTTGCATACGAATAGATTCTGTAATTTTGTGCAATTACGCACACCTCTAATAATTTATTACTAGCTGATATATACACTAACATCGCTATATAAAAAATAAGATATATATACAAAAAAAAATCAAAAGTTCAAAACTGATATTAAATTAAATGTAAGTTAAAATTAATGTATGACATTAACAGAAATGTATTTCTAAAGTATCCATACTAAATAAAAAACACACGTTTAAAATAAGATTATTTCAACCAAGCAAAACCATATCGGCATTGAAGCTGGGATCCATGCACAACTCACGGTAGTAATCAGACGCTCCATTCTGGACATCTTCTTTTGCAACGTTAATGTCAGAATTTAGTATCGATACACAATACCTTACTCTCATTCGCATTAGTTGTCTGATTGATGTTGTAGACATACCACACTTCCAACTTGTACTTCCATCACCCATAAATGTTTCCATGTGTCTCAAAAGGTATACACCAGTGTCATTTATATTCCTTTTATCTGCCCATTTCATCTTCACCAAATTCATCTTCGTCTTGGATATTGTCTTGGCCTTACTTGGTTGATTACGATAAGCTAAGAAATCCGACAGCATAATCACCTGCAAAATACATTTTTATTTAATTAGGAAAAAGATAATAGTATTTTATTGGATTTGGAACATATTGGAGTTATACTTGCTGATAATAAATGCATTATATAAACCAATGTTATGCGCTAGATTATAAATGTTAAGCAATGTAGATGCTATACATATGCAAACGTATGGTCAACACTTACAATATCATTACACACGTGCTCATATTTGTTCATATCATTATCTGTGTTGTGGTCAACTGTGCTATCCAATATGAATATCTTCTCCTTTCTCGTGTCAACGCATAATGCATAATACTGGTTATTTTCATATACCGGGAAAAAAAACTGCACAACATAATAAAAACAAATTAGAAACAATAATAAAACTTTATGCATAAAGTAATTCTTATGTAACCATTTTTTCAATTACCATGTCAATTATGCTCAACGGGTTGTGTTGATACTCCTCTAGTTCAGCTGACATTAAACCAAAGAAAGCATCTTTTCGAAGTTCATATGCCCATTCAGTTGGTGCAATTGCTTCTAATCGTAACACGCTTGGAATTTCATATCAAGCGAATAATTTATAATGACTAATCATATTACGACCATACTTACATAGATGCTCGTCGTGAGAAAAACCGTCTTGGAGATGATTACGAACGATATTGCTCTTTATAGTTAAGTATCGTTGCCCATGAATCAACTACAAATATACCTATGCTCTTGCCTTCCTCAAGGAGTACATGTCAAACCTCCTCATCTCAACCGATTCATACGAGAACATCACTTCTCTCTAATGATATGCGTAAAAAATATGCAAGTGAGAAATTTGTATATTATATATTTATCTAATTGAAATGTAGCACAATATAATTCATACTCATCATCATCATGCTTGTACATTGCATACAACCCCAGTTCCTTTTCTGATTTGGTAAGCTTTTTAGAAATACAAATCTCCCTTTGCATAAAAGGTGACCTTAATTTATTTGTTTTCGCCAATATCCCCTTCTTTCCTGCATGCTCATTTATTGATAAATCCTCATCATGCTTCAAAAAAAATCGAAAAGATTAGAATAAAGTATATTATACTAATCGAAAAGATTAGAATAAACTGCATCTAATAATCAAGTTATACAGGCCATAATTACATACGTTTGTTCCCATACTTCTCAAAACAAGACGTTTAAGACCATCTGCTCTTGGATCATGTCTATCAACCTAACAGTACCACGTTATCAGTTAATAATTACAACCAAATTGAACTACTTCCTCCTAGTACTCCTCCTAAGATATGTATGTGTTACCACTTTTGTTTCCATAATGTTCTCTTTCCCAGACATTCGCACAACTGCACTCTTCACCTGCACAGAAATTAAGAGTTATAATTTAACATAATGTAGGATAATAACATGTAAAACTATTTCAATTTCAACCTTTTCTTGCGGGTCTACAACTTTTTCAGAACACATAACTTCTTTATGTCCACTTTCAAGAGAGGATTTACCCCTTTCACGCACATCCTTTTTTTTAAGACCCTGTCATGCAATATAAAAAAAATATACACATTACCATCTTCTATATTACGCATAAAAATAAAAAACATATGCAACCAGATATAAATAATTCACACTATGAATAACCAGTACACATCAGCAAGTAAACAACATTATTCGTATGCATAAAAAACCAAAACTTATGCACATTACCATTAATATTACGCTTTTCATAATTAAATACTCAAAAACTGAATTGTATAAGATATCAGCAAATACACAACATTATACATATGCACACAAAAGGAATACTTACGCATATTTCCAGTAATCCTATGAATTCCATAAACAAACAATCACAAACTGAATTTGTTTGAAAGAATAAACATTTAGACATTAGCAAGTACCCTACATTATTTACTTGCATATATAAAAAAACATATGCAACTAGATATAAACAAATCACACTATGAATAACCACTAACACATCAGCAAGTAAACAACATTCTTCGTATGCATAAAATACCAAAACATATGCACATAACAATGAGATACTCATGCATAAGGACTAGTACAAAGAAGAAATACCTCTGTTACCATTTCACCTCCAACAGATGTAACCTTATTTGCAACGTTTGCATGCACATCAATTGTTGTTCCCTGGACACATCCAACCTCTACTCTCTTCCCCTAATATAGTTAATACAATATAAATACTTGGTCATACACTAGAGTAAAAAAACCATATGAATTTTCATGCAATAATACTACGTTTACCTTTGCAGTCATAGAATCCAAATTCGATTCTTCACCAACACAAACACTGTCATTCTTCCCAACATTTACCTAGTAATAAATATTAGGAAATCAAAGAAATGCTCACAAATTAATTACAGCCCCAAATAAATATTGAATCTTTGTTTTTTTTTACCTGTTTGATTGAGGCATCTAAATTGACATCAACTCATTGGTATTATCATTGTCTCCAAATTCATTGCCCAAACCCAAGTCAAAATTTGGGCTCAGAACGGTGACTTTTCCAAGCTTTGCGGATCTTGAAACGCGGTCAACCGCCTCGAGAACATCATCTCGGTAAAAAAATGCGTCATCTTCCAGTGGCACGCAGACATCACTTTTTTTGGATAACGGAGTGTGGATATCTATGGTAATCCCCAATACTTTACGTGCTGCAACGACACTTTCATTGAAATCTTTATCCTTGAGCTCGGATATAGGTGCATCCTCAATCATCCTCTTTAGTTTCGCGATTCTCTCAGCAATATCAATTGTTTCAACCATTATCTTGTTACCCAAGGTTTGCACTGTAATATCTTGTACTGCAGTGTCCTTGGTCCCATCATTTTTGTCATTACTTGTCTGCGGAATTTCAATTGGTTCACACAATGAACCCCCTCCGAAATAGCCATCTTCAAGCTCTCGTTTCTGCCTGTCTCTCAATGTTTGTGATGTCCAGCTACAAATCAACGGATATGTCCTCGACTCTGGCTTACGGTTAATTTCGAATCTATCAACATAAAAGAGCACATATATGAAACGTCCGATCATTTTACTTTATACAATATAATTTGTATATATTATCGCCTTTAACTTACCACAAGAGGGTAGGGCGGCAAACATTCCTGTCTTCTTGATTGCCCATGACCTTTTGTGATCAATGAGCGACTGTAGTATGTATTCTGCCCAATTCCATCTGCAGAGATCACGAACATTAGAAAGACATCCCATAATAAAAGGATGCACAGTTCCGCTACACGTGCTTTCCATCATTGAGAATGCTAATGCAATCATGAAATGTCGTTTGAACCAAGAGCCTCCGTCTGTACAGCTAATCATTCTTGTACAAACATTCCTGATCTTGATTTCTTCTCTGCTTATTCCACCAAAAAATCCAACCCATTCATCGAACAGTTGACTTGTTTCAGTACGTCCAAATATTTGTATCTCCTTATCACCTCTAGGTAATCCAAACACACGCGTCACGTCGTCTTGGGTGATCTTGACACTGCATCCATTTGGCATCTCCAGCTCACAGTTGCGAGAGTTGAAGTGGTCTAGAATCCAATATGCTAAGTGTCCTGGGAGCTCTTTGATATCTAGATCCAGTATATGCGCGAAACCCATCTGATTTATCGCTTCCATTTGCATATCATTAAGTTCTTTCAAGCTCTCAGTAAAACATAGTGGTGTGGTTCGTGTTTTCAATCTGGGTAGTGACTTATCATCTTTCACCCCGCACACAACCATAGTTTGACTCAAATTTCTACGCCTACAACGTACGTCCTTGGGTCGCTTTATCGCTTTTTTGGGCACAACACCAGTGAAATCATCATCATCACGATCATCAGTTACCATCTCATGATCTGGAGCACAAATTTGTTGCTGAACTTTGTTTTTTTTCATTTTTACTACAAAACAAGTAAAAGTGAGTACTCTTAAACATAAAAAAAGAGTTATGTAACTTTTTGTAATACAGGACAATAACGACTTTACCCTTTTCAGCCCTGGTTAGCTTCTTTCTCTTGTTTGATTTTGGCCCGCCAGATCCTATATTATAATGTATAAATCATTAAAACAAAATCATTTTTTTACTGATTAAGCTGAATAGAATTAAGATAGCCCAAATACAGTATAATTATGCACAATTTATGCAACTTTAATGTATGGATCTATTGCATGTATTCAATTTTTTTTACCTTGCACATCAGTATCTCGTGGTCTTTTTGCACTGACCTCGGTGGACACATCCTTGTTCACAATAACATCCATAATTGGCCCTCCCACGGATCCTGCAAAAATAAATCGTATCGTGTTGTGCGCATTGTGTACATGTATAACTATATTACTGAAAATCATATTGTGGATATTAATTACCTTTGTCTCGTGCACATTCGTCAGTTAATTGTACCGAAGTTGCTGGTACGACATCAGATGTATCCTTGTTTATAGCTTCATCTACATTATTAATAATATTTAAATTAATATAACAAGTTGTGTCTTTCAAAAAAAAAACACTCAATTGTGCGTGGAAATTGTTTTTGTACCTTCCACAGTGCTTGTTATTTTTGTTTCATCAATACTCCCTTTTTTGGTGCCTACACCACCGCGTTTTCCTTTTACGATCTTCATACTATTAAATGTGCACAAGAACAATTACAATATGCACAAACAGTGACGAAACAAAATATAGAAAATGTGAATAACTAAATTATTAATGATAATACCTTTTGTTCCAACTTTCTTGATTGATTCAGTGACAACATCACTATCTTTAATAGTCATATTATTGGTTGTTTCAGTGACTACGCCATCACCTAGAAAGTATGTACAACAGATATTATTATATGCTCAACAAAGTTGACGAATCATATGCATTAAGAATATTTATGCACAAAATGGAGACAATAAAATTCCTCCAACTAGTAATGTTGATACCTTTTGAACAAACTAAATTGGTAGATTCAAATGACTACGACGACCTCTTTAATAGTCACATCCTTCTTATCTCTAAGTATGAACAAAACACTTACAATATGCACAATAACGTCCGAAAAATAAGCAGTCAAATTACTAATGCACAAAACTGTACTAATTATATTCATTAAAATATAAATTATAATACCTTTTGATACACATTTCTTCGTAAGTTTTAATTTATTCATAATCTTCTTTGCTGAAGGTGATCCTTCTGATCTTCCACCTACACAAAAATCATAAGTGATAAACATAATGACTACAAAAGGCATATATATTTGTGAAAATAATTACCATTTTACAACACTTACGTCTTAAACCACTATTTTTTTTAGCCGTCTCTTCCAAAGCCATTTCCGTTTCTGCATGGATAATATTAATACAAAAAAGGATAAGTAAATGTCTATAATAAAATGGAACAGCACAAACTTTTTTCCATGGAATTATCCAAAATTGTTCATAAAATATATATTCAAACAAACCACCATTTTATCCAGTCCGTGTAATGGTCCACAACTTATATTGAAATAAAAATAGTCCTCACTTTTGGCAACAAACAAAAGAACACGACACGGGGACCACAAACTACCCAAACAACAAACGGAAAAACGAAAAAAGAAAACTCCCACATGTAGATGCACAACCCAAAGTTGCAAAGAAATTCCTTGTTGCACGCCGAAAAAAAATCAACAAAATAAACAACTTTTAACATCTCTGAAAATACAAGAACTAAGTAGCCATTTTGGTGCATAAAACAAATCTAGACAAGTTTATAAAATGAAAAGTTGCAAGAAATTCCTTGTTGCACGCAAGCAAAAAGTTCACAGATTATAAGTCACATCCTTCTTATCTACGAAGCATGAACAAACAGTGACTCTGGGTTGTGTATCTACATGAACTAAGTAGCCATTTGGGTGCATAAAACAAATCTAGACAAGTTTATAAAATGAAAAAGTTGCAGCAAATTCCTTGTTGCACGTCGACGAAAAAAGTGCAGAAATTTTTTTTTACTATGAACAAGTTACAATTCGGAAGCCCTAGTTCATATTTACAAATCGGTGCATAAAACAAATCTAAACAATCTTTACTTACTATGGTTGATCGATCTACTCGGCTTCCTCAGATCTCCGTCGGCGTATTCTGCAGAAATTTAGAAGAGGTCGCGTGTGTATCTTCTTCACCAACTCTTCGCCCAAATGATGTAAACGATGAAAAAGAGGAATGCACTTAATTAATCTGTATTCGTGCATAAGTAAAAAGATTTTTTCGAATCTTCTCAAATATCAGCCTTCACACTTACCGAGATTGTGCAGATTACACAAGGAAGTAACCAAAGCGTTTCTTGCGTTAATTCAGCAAGATCTGGTAGGTGAGTGGGATGCGAATAATTTAATTTACTATTATACCCTCATCCGCCTTTTCAACTCCAAATCAACCGTGTGTTAATAAGTTCACAAATTATATTACTTTCTGTGTTTGTGCCGTTAGATTAGATATAATCAATGGATATAGTTAGTTCTCATTTCTTATCTAAGGATGTGTTCTCCCATTAACCAACCCCTATATATATATATATATATATATAATTGGCGGGTTGTAATACCCCGATTATTTTAAACGCCTAATTACGATATTAAATTCGTAAATTAGAATATTATTATGATAATTTGATTAATAAATTATCGAATAATGATTTCGATTATTTTGGAATAATAAATTCCTATGTACAATTCACGAAGGGATGTGAATTGAGAAATACGAATATGTAACGTATTTCAACAGTATTAATTCTACGTCGATTACGTATCGATAATTAAATGCTCGTGATATTTTCTAAGTTTTTAAGCTTAGAATTTAATTCCATAATCATTGGAATAAATTAATAAAATGATTACAACTTTATTACGACCATTTGGAGATGAGTCGATAATTAACGTTTCAGACGTTAACGTTAGAGATGACTTGAGAATCAAGTCTAATGATCAAGGAATTATAGTATTTAAATTCCTATGATTATTTTTTTATATAATTGGAATATTATTTAGCATTGAATTAATGCTAGAAATTTTGGAATTATAATGTTGATTATTTAAGATTCTCGAAAACCCTAAATCGAGAATTAGGGTTTTCTACCTATGGATTAATTCCAATAATTTTTCCTATGATATAATTTATCATCTAAAACATATATTATATATATGTGTATAATTAGCATGAAAATAAATTATATCTCGCATATAAAATGGAAATAGCCGTGAGTTAGTGAATGTGTGACATTGTTCACGCCATTTTTGGGTACCCTTTGCTAAGTCATGAATTAATTGATCCAAGAGTGATATAATTACATATAAATCAAGTAGGAATCAATTGAGGTGTGTTTGGCAAGTGGTAGCCGATTTGTTTGACTAGAATTACATTTGATGATGTATTACAAATTTTTGGGATAGAGTGTAGTATATTTACACATGCATAATACATTGTAAAATCTGAAATTGTTTCTTCCCTCTCATCTGTAGTCGACGGCCAATGTGCCACTTGAAACAAAATTAAATTGTTTCTCCCAAAAATGCTTTATTAAAGCTTCCATGGGTTAATGATATGTAAGAGATATTTTTAGGGTGACATAATCACACTTTGACTAATTTAATTCTTTTGTTTTGTGAGAGGGAGAGAGAGAGCCGAGAGGTTTGCATGTGTGTTGTTTCAATTCCTTATATTTGCTAAGAATATATATAAATTAGTCTTGAACCACTTAACACCTAAACACTTCTTTTCTTTCCTATTTTTCCTCTCTGCCGAAACCTTTCCAGTAAACAAACCAAGTCTTTTCTTCTTCTTTTACCTCCTTTTGCTTGAGCTCTAGCTATCCTACAACCGATCGACTCCGATAACGAGGTTAGATATCGAACAAGCTTCGATAAAACCTATCTTTTTCAATAATCCTACGGTTTAAATTATTATTTTCTAGCATGTATTATTTGTGAAAGAATCATGCTAGCATGTTATTATGCTTAGGAACTATGTTACATATATCAATATGTGCATAGATTATTTATTTACTAAGCTAAGCAATTTATTTAAATTAATTGATGATGTTCGAAAATTGCTAGGATTATTTTGATGTTGGATTGTTGATCTATAGTGTTGTAGGAGTGCATGATATTAATTTAGAAATTTTGGAAACCATTTGTGTAATTGTGAACATGATCGAGAATGATATAAGTTGGTACCATGGTGTATAATTTTATTTGCATGATATAATAGCATATTATTGATCTAGGGTATTAATTAGGTGGTATAGGAATTTATTAGAATTTTGAACTTATATACCTATTTTTAATAATTATGGTGAGACCTAGGGCTATGGTTTTAATGGTTTATATTGTGTTATTACATAATATTGTGATGTATTAGTGCTATATGATAGCATATAAGCATAGTGTAATTTTATAGGATTTTATAAAAATTGTTTGGTAATTATTGTAGCATATAGCCGTGAGCTATAGTGCTTTTGTAAAGGATTTTAAATCCTTTTTAATCAAGAATAATAATATTGTATGTCAAAAAATTATTTTAGACATATTTGAATTTTCGAGAATTATTAAACATAGCATAATATGTTTACGAAGAAACGTTATATTAATAACGTTAGAAGCATAAATAATGCTTAAAGTATTAAAAGATTAATATTGAAAGAAAATATTAATCAAGTTTATCGATTTGCGTGAAAAATCGATAATTAAAGCCTTATGAAATGAAATCGATTGAAAATCGATTTATATTGAATAACGTTATTATTCGTTAATTGTTTAACCTAAAAGGTTAAAATGAGACTGTAGATCATATTACGTCTCTCTCGATATACGAGAATTATTTTATTGATATACGCATCGTTTCAACGTATTAAGACGTATAAAGAATCATCCAAACTTCGAATTATTAATTTAATTATCAAAGTTGAATGAACTTTGAAAATCTCGAAAAGCGTGCCAACGTACTAAACGTACATTTTTGCGTAAAGGTGGGACGTGAAGTTCACTCGCAACGAGGAGAAGAGCACGCATAGTGAAATTCGAGGTTCCGAAGTAAAGGTGGGCTTTACTATATTCAAACTGGTAGAATTTACCAAATAATTTATTTATGATGCTTTATTACAAGCAAATATTTATGAACTGATTTATTTAATTACCTGCCCAAAATGCTTATGATTTGTGTATGTATCCAATCCATGATATTTGATGCATAATGTTGGGTAGCTCCCACTTTATGACATGCTTGAATTCGTATTCTTGGAAGTACCCCCAAGGATGATGGAGAATTCGTATCCTGTGCTGAGATGGCCGGATTTTGTGCACCGATTATTTATGATTTGTGTCTTTGAAAGGGTACTCGGCGGTCATGGCGATCGTGAGAGGAGGCCTCCTCTCAGTGGAATTATTGTTGATGAATTATTGTGGTGGATGTGGATCATACATACGTGGAAAATGCTTGGCGGCGATATTTATGGAAAATGACAGAAAATATTTAGTAAACACGAGTATTTTCAAATTAAAACCTCGTGTTATTCTTGTGATGGGCGAGTAATTTAAACTTGATAAAATATTTTGGCATGAGCCATCGAGTGCATTATTTGTACTCACCGCATATTGTTTTAAATGTGCAGATTGAAATGATGATGATGATGAGCGAGTCATTGAGTAGTCAAGTCTTTTGAATATTTACTATGTTTGAAAGAAAGAACCCTTGAATGCATATCGTCATATATGCATTCACGTCTTCCATTGCATATTCGAATAGTATTGTATGTTAATGTTGACAATTGAGTGCATCAATTATCGAAACCTCTGTTTAAGGACTTATAGCCTTATATCGTAAATTACTTTTGCCTTGTAAATAGGGTTGATTATCGAAGTTCGATACGTATTAGTTTGAAGTCTTTAATTATTCTTATTCAATGTTTGGTAATCATCGCTCCAAGCTCCAGCTTCTCTAATCATCCTTTGGATTAGAGGGTCGTGACACGGTCCACGGTCGGATCGGACCGGATCCGGTCTTAAAACTTAAACTCGAGATCCAGATCCAAAATATTGATATATGTTCCAGATCCGATCCAGATCCGTCGGGTCCAGATTTTTGAGGATCCAGATCCTTAAAATGGATCTGGATCCATGGATCTGGACCGGGTCCTGGATCCGTTGTCATCCCTACGTGAGATAAGACTAATCCTACATGATATAATTCCAAGATTAATTACTGGATTGAATGCAACCAACCGAACGACATATCATAATACTAAATCCTGTTTAATCTATAATCGGAGTTGTTTGAGTACATACTCCACCGATAAATGTTCAAGTTATATTCAAGTTGTTTGAATAAATACTCCACTGTATGTTTTGTTTTTTTATTTTCTCCGATCAGACAGCCATTAACTATATTTTCGACTCAGTAATCTATTGCTGTGATAAAAAAAACACTAACCTTACGATATAAAATAAAACATCAACTACGAATTCAAAAAATAAAATAAAAATGAAAGCTCATGAAACGACAAAATTAGTAACATTCTTCGTGGATTTACCGAAACAAAATAAATAATGCCTCATAAGTCACAATAATCATAGTAACAGTTAGATATACAATTAGAATACAAGATTATGGTACAAATCAAAACGACCAGTGCCAAAAGTTCGAAATTACACCCATTTCTACATCTATTTTAGGCTTAAGTAGACATGTCACGAGGTCGTAGTCCAGCACCACCACAAGGCTTTGATCCATGGCCCAACATAACTGATGAAGCCATTAGTACCTTTTATACCTTCCTCCTGTGAAATACATCAAAAGAAAAACTAAATTTTGATGTTGTAATTGGCACAGGAGAACTTCTTGAAGGACGAAGCATGGTTTTTGCTAGAGAACACAATGCACCTGCCAAGTACGAGCAGAATAATGAAATATCAACAATTTATTCAATACATTTTAAGATGTTCCTGTTTTATATTGATAAAAATGGGATCAAGATGAAGAAACCTTCAACTCATATTGATGGTTAGCGGGACCTTTTGATGCGTTTGGTGGGTCTTAGCGCTTCTTTCCTTGGCTCCTCCGGAAGTTTTATGTCTGTAAATGGCTGCATGTATTTCAAAGAAGATCAGATGAAAGAGTATTGTGAGCACTATGTCTTCTTAATAACCAGTTCGATTTCTAGCAGACATTGTACAAAGGGATAGGGAATTTGCTTATGTATAAAAACTATGGGTCAACTTAACATAGTCCTGCTTGGAGATATCACATTGAATGTATGGGATATACTCATATACTCCACCAAGTTGTTAATTTATGAATTTTATGCGATTATATATGGCTTCATGCAATTGCTGAAAAAATTTGAGGCTAAAGCCCCAAATTCCCATACATACTCTCAATCAACTTACTGACTTGAAAGGGCAATCTTGATCCTATGCTTGTATACCTCAGTTTTCGTATTGTATTGCCTAAGGCTTGAGTGGACATATTAGGAGTTTACATTGGATGATCATTGTACCAAATCTATAATCCAAAAAGTTATCCTTTTCCCCACAATCTTTGTTTCAAATCTATTGCCTCTTAACCAACTGAGTTAAGCCCGTGTGGGCAATCTAAATACATTTATCATGCATGAATTTTACATACAGAAATAGAGTGTTGTTTTCATTTAAAAAGAAATAGTGTTATTTTCATTTAAAAAGAAATAGTTTTATTTTCATTTAAAAAAGAAAAAAACCCACTATATCCACAAGAGATCCTAGTTCTTTGGCTAATCTATTAGATTGTCAATTAAAGAAAACAACTGAGCACAGAATAGACATTGCCATACAGTTACCTAAGGGCTAAGGCAAATAAAACAAGAGACCCTTCACCAACACTAGACTACTGATAGATGAACCGGTCTCAAACTAGACTAGCACCACTCTGGTTAAACAAATATCTCGCAGATAGTTAGGCAATACAATACGAAGTCCATATGACCAAGGTTTAAAAAGGAGTTTGTGAGGCGCACCTCGGTGCGAGGTCCCCGGAAAGCGCACCTGAGGCGGCACCTAACCTGCTGCAAATGAGGCAGACATCTCGTCTGAGTTGAGGCACACTGAGGTGTAACGAGGCGTACTCCTCACGGTTTGGCCTAAAATTCATTTTCTTTTCTGTTTTATTGGGCTTCCATGCATAGGCTTTCATTATTATTCTATAATTTGTAACGAGCTGTTAAAAAAACAGCACTAATTGAAAGACACCAAACCTAAATTCTCGCTCTTTCCCATTCTCTCCCACTCTCGTGGGTGGCCTTCTCTCTGGCGACCAGGTGCTGCAACTGGGAGGTGTGTTTAATTTTTAAAACCTTCTTTTTGCATCAGCACTCTGCTTTTTTCTGCCCTTCACTAGCTTCTTGATTCTTCTTGTTGCTGTGTGCACACACATGAATTCAAGTCTGCTAAATAATAAATATAAGTAATTAATTATGAACTTATGTTTTCATATATGTGTTTTCATATATTTGTTATGTTTTTATTATATTAGATATAATTTATGTGTTTTTATGATTTACGCCTCGCAGGGCCATTGGAAAATACCTTGAGGCTTAAAATACATATTTAAATCTTGAATATGACAACATACATAATAAAGTATTCCTCATGCCAAAGTGCTAGGGGGGTTTTGAATCAGAATTGAGGGTTCTTTGTCATCCTTCGCTCGAATAATATATCACCATATACCCATCCATAGAAGTTTAAACACGTTTACAGTTAATTAATTTGCAGGAGAGAACAGTGAAAGCCACATCCAATTGAAACAGACACCAGTTAAAAAACTTTTCCAATTTGAATCCACCCACCCCCTAATAAAGAGAAAATAAGAAAAAGGACAAAATCATGAAGTTAAGCACAGAATCAAACATCAAATATCATATTTTTCTAGTAAGATACATCAGAAGGAATTTCATTAATATACAAAAAGTGGAGACAGAGCAAATAAATCATGAAAATAGTATGGGATGCAGAAAATGGCAAGAGAATTTACATGCATTGTGAAAATTACTTGCCTCATCATTTTTTCCTGCAGTTCGAAGAGTTCTTGGCAGTACCTAAGGCACTCGGCATGATATGCAGCTGCCAATTCTTTGACCAGGGCCTTCCTTTTGATGATACCAATCACTAAGAGATACAAAAACAAGGATAAGCTTATATAAGAAAATGGGCTATGACTGCATCCAAACATAACCGAAAACTTGATTAAGGGTGCTTCTTTAACCAAACTAGAATATCAGCTGAAGCAATTAATTCTCCACAACTACCCAAAAAGTGTTTACACCTAATATCTTCACTGGATTTCTAATGCATTTAATCAATCAGACCGCTCAATACATAAAGCGCAAAACAATTAGGCTCATGAGGTAGGTGTGCTGTATATAGCTCCACTTTGACTTCAAGAAAAGATAAATTAGCAAACCTCTAAATCGTCATAAAAGAGAGGGCAAATTGCGAAATATTCATCACTAAGATCCAGTTTATGATCCTACGTCGAAGAATTAGGTAAACAAATACAAGATCATAGAAATTGAGCACAAAAAGTATCATCCACGATCCCCCATAATCATACAATAATTTAAGAAAATCACAAACGCGCACAAGCAAGCATGTAGATAGATAGATAGAGAAAGAGGGGGGGGGGGGTACTTCGACTTGGATCGAAAGGAGGGGCCGGAGAAGGAGGATCGTCCCGCAATGAGGGTTCCGGAGGAGCGGAGTCGTCGCGTGATGAAGACGGCTGGTGAAGAGGAGGGAGCGGCGGAGGTGGAAGAGAAAAGGGGTGCTGAATTTGGAGTTCTCCCATTTGCTCCGAGAAAGATAATCGAAATCATAAATTCCTGAATTGGAGAATTGTGAATGTTTGGACAACATGGATTTTGTTTAGGGTTTTCAGAAAATCTGTTAGGCCCGCTCAAAGATAAATTTATAAATTATTAACATATAAATACACCAACTTTACATACATTTTGATTTACATAAATTTTAAAAAAGTCTACAAATACATGAATTTATATATTATAATAATTTAATTATGGATTTTGTTTTGTCAAATTAAAACAAATGTGGCAAATCAGAATATTGATGTGGCTATATCGGACGTTTAAGAAATAATGTCGTACATATCATCTTAAAATGTCGTCATTTTGTGTCAACTTATATCTTAAAAATGTTGAATACAAGTTATTTGCAACACACTATATTTGAAATTAGCATTATATATTCGAATGCACTATCACAATTAACTTTTCTCAATTATTTCAAGAGTTTTGATTTTTAGTTATATACATTTCGAGTGAAAACGACAACGTTTTAAGCTGAGATATACGATGTCGTTTTTTAAAATGTTCAACTTGTCTACATCAACATTCCAGTTTGTCATGTCTGTTTCAATTTGGAGAAAAACGAAAATCATGGTAAAATTACTACTCCCTCCGGTCCATTATTGTTGGCTCGTTTTTTTTTTGTTATCCCGCTATTGTTGGTCCATTCCAAAAAATTAAACAATTTCACACAAAACACAACTCTCATTAATCTACATGCAAAAAGAAAGGAGCCAACAATACTGAGACGATGGGAGTATAATATATAAATTCGTGTATTTATATACCATTTTTAAAATTTGTGTGCAAAATCAAAATGTGTCAAAATTTGTTTATTTATATGACAATAATCCTAAAAGTTATAGACTTATTATTATATTATTATTATTAGTATTAAAATTTAGTAGCATTATTTGAAATCGGAAATTGGGATTTTCCTACCATTTTTCTTTTCTTTTTTCTTCTTTTAAAAATATCATTTTTTTTAATTAATATAGAAATTTTAAATCATAACCTAAATTTTTTTGGACTCAAATACTCAACACACAATAAAATTTTCCTAACTTGATTCAATATTAGAGGGATAATGAATATAGCACAGTTACAATATTATGTTTATATTATTGTATTATTTTTTAATATGCAACTCTGTATAAAAAAATTAGGTGGAAGAGGAACATAGAAGAAAAACGGAAAAAATTGTTTATTTACTTATAGAATACTGATGGGTTAAACACTGGCTGGGCCAGTCTTAATTGGGCCTAATATCAGCCCAATTTATTTTACCAAGACCCTGCTAAATATTTCACCATCTTAAACCCTCACTCCTCACTCACTATCTTCTCTCTGTTTTACCTCCCCTGGTTCTCTCTCCAAAGATGAGTTTGGTTGCAGGGTCATACGAGCGTTTCATTTGGGGCTACAAACTGAACCGTTCACTAACCCTAACTCCACTCTTCTCCTTCCCCTCTCATCTCTCCACCATCAAAACCGTCGCCCTCGCTGGCTCAGTCGCCGTCTCCGGCGGCAACGACGACTGCATCAAAATCTACGACATCTCGTCCTCCTCCGAGATAGGATCCTTCCACCACTCCGCCTCTATCTCATCCGTCGCCTTCTACTCTCCTCCTTCTCTCTCCTCCCTCCCGCGAAACCTCCTCGCGGCCGACGCCGATGGCTTTGTCTCCATCTATGACGCCGACCCCTTCGTGCTCCTAAAGACCGTCAAAATTCACAAAAAGTCGGTCAATTCGTTGTCGGTGCATCCTTCGGGGAAGCTGGCGCTAACCGTCGGCCACGATCAGTGCTTGGCGCTGGTCAATTTGGTGCGAGGAAGGCGGAGCTTCTACTGCAAGCTGAGCAAAGAAGCTTCGCTTGTGCAATTCGATGAAAGCGGCGACAAATTTTCCATGGTAGTCGATGACAAAGTCAGTATTCATGAGGCCGAGGATGCGAAGTTGATAGTCGAGCTGGATAATACGAAGAAAGTCCTCTGTACTGCCTCCGGCGCTGTGAGCACTCTCTCACTCTCACCTTTTTTCTTTTTATCATAAAACAAAACAAAACTGATAGCTCATATAAATTGTCTGTTTAAGATATGTATTGTTTGTTTGGTCGATTTTCTCTTGGAAGCTTGATTAGTTATACAATCAATTACGAAAGAGCATCATATGCACGAACAACATTTTCACTCCATATTACATTGATTGAGTAGATATGCAGACGGTTTGATGAAAATTTGAACAAAAACTGCCCTAAAACCGGTCAATAGCACCAACAGAGCTAGTTCACTTAATTTTCTTAAAGAAACTTCTAATCATAATTAAATTTTTACGATTACTTGTTGGATCATCAATTTTTGGCAGAATGGCATATTATTTACTGGTGGTGAAGATAGGAACATCTCGGCCTGGGACATAGCCAGTGGGAAATTGGCGTATAGTATTGAAAATGCTCATGCAGCTCGTGTCAAAGGCATTGTTATGTTATCTAAGAGTAGTGCTGATTCGGGGGTGGAGGATCCGTATATAGTGGCATCTGCGTCGTCTGATGGCGTAATACGTGTTTGGGATGTGCGGAAAGCTGTTGAAGGGAAGCCATTGAGTGAGGTCCACACCAAATCAAGGCTGACTTGCCTCGCTGGATCATCCATCGGATGTGAGTCTCCATTTTGTTTGTTGGTTGCTGTGTGTTCTCATTCTTGATTAGTAGTTTTGGGAAGTACTCCAAAAGAGTAATTCCATTCAAGAAATCATTTAAATAAGTAATAATCTGTAAAATAAAAGTTAATTTTATTTGCTGCAATTCTGTGTGGTATGAATAGTTGAATTAATACTTCATATTGTGGCTGTAAGATCGGAAACCTTTCTTTTAACAGCTCAAGTTTAGCTTAAAAGTTAACTTAGAGCTCTAATTAAGGTGTTTTTGTTATTCAGCTTTATTCAACTTCAATATTGATCGAATGTCCTGTGTAATTTAATTGGTTGCATTATATGCTAATAATCCTCCTTTTTGTTGTCTCAGCTTTGAAACGATCACGGATTGCTGAACAACGATGAAAATCTAAACCCTGCAGCTGTTGAATCATATTGTCTGGACCCAAGATGTTTACTTCCATTAAAGCTGGTCTCTCTCTCTCTCTCACTTTCACGTATGATTGTGTTTTTACTATTTAAGACAGTCACAGGAACATGAGAACATCAATATTTTGCAGTTGAAGTGGAATATATGTATATGTATTACCTTGTGGAATCTGAATGGATTCTGTGTGGAACTTGATGGTCAAGTAATATCAAGGTAATTTCATGTTCTTGATAACAATAATTTTTACACATATCCTCCTGTAATAAAACTAAAAGCTTCAATTTAGTGAAGATGAAAGAAACATTCATCTGACCCCAAATTGTACTGTAAAAATAATTCTATACAAATAACCTCAACCCTAATTCTTGAAAACCTATTCGACCATCAGTGATCAATAATAAATAGCCAGTTCTTGTTTCACCTCATCTCACATGGAAATTCTGGAGGAAATGAATGCCTTTTTATTTTTTGATTCATAGCAATTTTCCTACATCATTTCTCCACATTCCTTTCTTCAACAACATGCTTGAAAATCCCTGGATACATGCATTATTTGTTGTTTCGTTTACACATCTGATGCCGCTTCTCCCCCCTTCTTTTTTCTTCCTTTTTATTTTTATGGAATTCACAACATCAAAATGTGTCGTTTTCTGCGAGCAGATGAGGCTTGTCTTGTTCGCTTGTATGTCAGACGATGGATAATCTGCTCATGAGCACGTAGGTGAAGAAGGAGATGATAATTGGAAGGAGGTAGATGGCCTTGACTTTGGTTGCGGCCTCCTCTGGTCCAGCTTCTTCGACGATCGTCTCGAGCATCGGGGCATGCGACACCTTGTGGGGATGAATCACCGGCGAGGTGCAACCTCGATCAAATTCAAGTGGGGCATGTAGCTAATTTGCTTTCTCATGATTGTCGGGGAATGAGTTTTTCAGATAAGATGATTTGCAACAATAAAATGTGATGGAGAACGTTGTGCGATGCTGATGTTTTATAACATTCGAATTCGTGCCGTGTATATATACGAGTTGGGGAGGAAGGAAAGGAAAGGTGATATTATGTACTCAAAATAAGATGCATGAATTAATGGCAGAAGAAGAGTCCAGGTGTCTGGTTTTCAAGATTGATTTATAATAGGATTGCACTGAAACCCCTTCTTTTACGGAAAAGTTTTGGCGTTAAATTAGCACTCTGAATATTATTGAAGCTGGCGAGCCATTTTACCCGAACTTGGATGGAATTACAGTCAGATTCTTCCATTTCATATAATTATTTATGTACAAAATTATTGTAGAATTGAGTAACTTCATTCATATTCCTTATCCACACAAAATGAAAAAAGAAAAGCATAATTGACATTGAAAAGTCAAATTGAAGGTAATATAATTAAAAAGATTACTATATCATCCTCACTAAGGTACCGGCTATATGCACCCGATTTTAATTAAATACACACCACGTGTTTATCATTTAATAAATCCTCCTATAACGTAAGCCCTGACACTACTTAAGGATATCGAAAAGTCAATTTTATTCCGCAAATTTCTGTAGGACACTGAAGAGTTTGAAAAATAAAATAAAAAATATGTATAACATCAATGAACGGCGAGGCGGATGAATTGCAGCATTCGAGAAAATCAAAATCGAAAATATTATATAGCAAAAAGTCTACCTATCTCACTGATAAATAAGTTGTGGGAGCAAATTGGGATGATAAGAAAATTATAACGGATATATAATACTATAATTAGAGCAATTCATCAAGACTGCGAAAAACTATAACCTAAAGATGATACAACAACAATTTCACCTCGGACCTTCGTTTCGGAAGACCAGCTGCTTCGTCACTGCTTCAACACAGAGGAACTGAAGGAGCCAAAAAAGTACAAATTACAATATTGGCAAAAATAAAATCAAAGAAACAAAAAATAACAACTCACCAACATATATGCGTGTGAGCGAGTTTGCGTGTTTACTAATATAAATACTAAATCTAGATACGAACACTGACCTGTTTATACAGAGACGGAAGGAAACTGCTGGAGTCTGGAGGCAACAATAATTCCACTATATTCATTCGCTCCTTTAACCAGATTTCTCATTTTTCTTAGCAATGCCGCGGCTCTTGATATTAACCCAGGCTTTCTTGCGCTTTTCTGATTCAACGCTCTCTTTTAATCTCGCCAGAGCTAGAACATAACAGCAATATGTCAGAGAATAAAGATACAACACATAACAGACGACTGTAATTGTCTCCCATTTTATGAGGATGTGTGTGGTAATAGACATGTCTACGCCACTGATCAATGTTCAGCACGGGATTTCCTCCTCTTGGTCTCATAATTTATACTCCCTCCGTCCACCAAAATCATTCATCGATTTTGGTGGCAAGGGTTTTAAGAAAACTGTAATGAGTGTAAAGTAAATGTGTATAAAAAGGTGTGTCATTGGGATAATAAATGAATATATTAATGGAATGTGAATGTAAAAAGGTAGGCCATGAGTGTTTTTTTGTAAATAAGTGGATAAGTTTAAGGTAAAAATGTAAAGTTGGTGTTTCTAAAAAAGGAAAGTGAACATTTTTAGTGGACGGACCAAAATGTAATTAAAAGCACGAATTTGGTGGACGGAGGGAGTATTAATTAATATGAAGACACAAGCTAAGAAGACCGTGGGTAAAAATCAAAGATTTCTTACCTGTGCTATATATGGAATGAAATGATGCTACTGATTCGGATGGAACGGAATATTCGGTACAAGATTCATTGTCAGCCTTTTGTAACAGTTTCTTAAATCGCATAACCTAAAACCAAAGATCAAGAGAATTAGAAATGCTAATCAAGAGCAGATAATTAACTTAAAAAGTGACAATATTTTAAAACTTCTATTCCCGTTCTGGGTGATCTTTTGATCACATGTACAAGGGGAATAAGGCATTTATCCGGAGAAGCGGGGGGCAGTTGTCTTTTCACAAAGAACAACATTATTTTAGCATCAGTAACTACAAGTCTACAACCAACAATATTCTAATGTACCTCATCATTGCGTAGAAGTGTAAAGCAACGGCCACTCTGCCCTGCCCTCGCAGTTCGACCAGCACGGTGAATATAGGTCTTGATGAATCTAGGCATATCGTAATTGATTACATTTTTAACCCCTTCAACATCCATTCCACGAGTCATTGCATCAGAGGAGATAAGAACTTGTATTTCTCCTTCCCTGAATGCCCTCAATGTCTTGCTGAGAACATATGTCATTCCATAAATGCAATTTGGCAAGCTAACTTAGCATTGTATATTCGACAACATAATAAAAACAGGAATTTTTCTCTGAAACAGTACTTGTTTACTAACTGTTGTATGATTATGAAATAGGAAAGTCAATCATTTCCAACTGGTAAAATTTGTGAGTAATATTATTATGAACTATACAATAAAATTTAAGAAAGATGGCAAAATAGATATGATTGGATCACCTTCTTATGGACTGACGCTGAAGACGAGAGTACTCTTTAATCTTAATTTGAAGGTCGCCAAAGAAATTCAACAAAGTGCAGAGCCGGTGATTGGACTCTACAGATGAAGTGAAAACAATACATTTCTCCCCTTGCAAAGTTTCCAAAAGTGCAAGTAGATAAAGTGGTTTAAGCTTTGATGTACACACCTGCATAAGGATTGAGGAAATGCTTAGTAACCTCTCAAAAGTTTGAATCTACTTAATGGCATATAAAGAAATGTTCTAAAACTTTTTCATAAAATTAAACTCTTCTAGTGACAAATAAATCATCGATAATCACGTATAAGAAGGCTAAAAAATGCATTCTAAGCATATCCTATGATAATAGATCTCACAATGCAAGGATAAGTAGATTATATGGTGCTCAGCACACATGGGATGTAATAAAATTGCAAAATCAGGAAAATGGAGTATATATGAGGTAGAAGAGATTATCATACCACTTTATAAGATTTCAAATTCTCAGGGAACTGGTACCGGCTTTTGCCAGTAGTCAAGAACAATGGATGGTGAAGATCGAGTTGAGCGAGCTTACTTGGGTCCTGAGTTAGTGTGGCTGACAGAACCATCTTCACAAGCCTTGGACATGGCTTACCCTTAAACCCCCTCTCGACACCACTGGTATTCATGTGTAATTTTAAAGAAGAAGTAAATGATTTATTATAAGTTTGAAAACTATGTATCTGAATCCACATTACAGTCAAACAACTTAAACAGCATGAATGCATAAAGGGCAAGAGACTATCACCTAAAGGTTACTGCATGACATAACAAGGAAGATCCATATCAAACTTAATCTTACCTGTGGTGCTAAATTACACATATTTCTTAATATCTACTATATTAAGACATAACCCAGATTGTTCACATCTGCCCCCCTCCCATCCCAAAAAAAATGAAAGAAAATAAATAAATAAATAAAAAATTGAAAGGATCATGTAAATATCAAATACAAATGTACATATAGTAGATAAGGCAGGCATCATGATATCAACCAGAAGAACGAATACAAAAGTAGGGAGAAAAAGCAATACTCACAAACTCCTAACTGTCTTTAGTGAGCCAAATGCACAACCCAGATTGTTCACATCTCCCCAGACCACCCCCTTCCCCCCAAAAAAATAAAAGAAAAGAAATAAATAAATAAAATCGAAAAGATCATGTAAATATCAAATACAAATCTACATATAGTAGATAAGGCAGCCATCAGAATATCAACCAGAAGAATGAATACAAAAGTGGGGAGAAAAAGTGACACTCACAAACTCCTAACTGTCTTTAGTGAGCCAAATGCAGGAGGGTTAGTGACATCCCCAAAGAGAGACTGGCTGTAATTTGAAGAGTATGCCAACTGAAGGACAGTAGGCAGCCAGGATTGATAGGCTTCCCTTAGTAACCGATCTGTTTCATCAACCACCTACAGGACACCCCATTTCAGCATTACAGATAATTGAACATCAACTATGAGCTAAATACAGTTTGTTCAGTCAACCAAACATGAAGCTAATTAACCAAACTGGCTGAGCGTCAAGGTTGGAAACACGTATCAGGTTAGATCCCAAAGACACATGATAAATTGAAGGGTATTTATAAGGTCATCTAAGGCTTGAGAGCACACCTCAAAAATTGAACCTTAAGCAACAAACAAGTAGAGATGATCATAAACTTGAAAAAATGATATTATTGGTCAACAGATTCAAAGAAGAATCCATATCAAGACATTCAGATAATGAGGAAACAGTAATCAAGAACATTGACAGAAGGGATATTGACCGTATGTGTAGCAAGTAAATCCATTCCTTACAAGATAACAAAGATGCTCGACTGTGAAGCCTTTGGTGTGGTTAATGTGGTCCATCAGCCGCCCAGGTGTTGCTACAAGTATGTCTACTGAACTTCTTATCTCCTGACAGAAATCTTCAGAGTCGCAACAAACACCAATACCCATAGTAGGTTTCTTGATGAGCTCTGATATTTCATCAGCAATAGAAGATTGACCAACTGCTAAACCCACTGACAACCCCACTGCAGGAGCCAAAGCAGCAAAAACTTCCTTGACCTGAAAAGGACACATAAGCTAACAACTTAATGCATTTCGATCGTACAACATTAACTGCAAGTTCAAGTAAATACTTATCTAGATAGTGATAAAGACCAACCCATTAATTCATAACAATGCCTTCGCTATTATCATCAATTCATCATGGCAACAAAATCTTCACACTTATGACATGGCAAATGCAGATAGACTTGAAACTATTCATGGAACTAAAGCTCGTAACAACCTTACAAATAGAGCTGCTATGAACAGAAAACTAAACATCACAACCACATAAATCTCAATTTGATAAAACCATTTGACGAGCACTTACAACACATTTCATATCACACTATTAACGAAAATTCAATCAAAACATCGTAAAATATTGTCAAAATGAGCCAATAATATGAGACCTGCACAGCCAAGTCGCGAGTCGGCAAAACCACCAGAGCTCGAAGGCATTTAATCGTGCGGGTCGACAGCATCTGCACAATCGGTAGAGCATATGCAAGAGTCTTGCCGCTCCCCGTTGGCGAATTTATGCAGAGATCACGGTCGAATGAACCAGGACCAATTGTTTCATGCCAAACCGCTGCTTGCACTGGAAACAGTGAATCGAAACCCTTATTCCGCAACGCCGTCTCTAACCTAGCAAAACAACCTTTATGAGATATTTCCACTTGTTTCCGATCATTCTATCTAGAGATTCGAAATGTGGAAACCTGGGGTCAAGGAAAGGGGTGGAGCTGAGCAGGCATGAATCGGATAGACTGATATCGACGGGGTCTCTCATCCATGGTATCACCGGCAAACTCTTCTTCTTCTTCCCTCATCCGCCGCCATCTCCGCCATTACTCCGCCTTGATTTTGCTCGTTTCTTCTTGAGGACATGAATTCCTTCTTCGAGTGGTCTTTTCCGGCTAGGAGTTTTGGGCGGAAAATGGGTGAAGATAATATTTAACTGTATTGGGCTGAGCGGCAAATTTTTCAATTAACCTAAATTTAAGAGCGAGAGAGAGAGGCATCTATGGGCTTGAGGCCCAGTTTAATTGAAGATGGGCTAAATTCACTTTATATAATAATAATAAAATAATAAATGATAAAAATAATAATAAATATAAGATAATGTTATGATAAACACGGATACATTTTTGCAGACCTTCACATTTAATAACCATGGAACGTACAACTTTATGGTTCTAACATATAGTTTCTATTTTACATGTGTTGTGTCATTTTAGTAAACGGTCTATTAAAAATTATAAATGCTTTATATTGTACAGTGATAGATTCGGTTTTAGACAATAAATAAACATAAATTCCGCAATGATAACATATTCAATATATTAAAACATTGAATTTAGAGATAAATAAAATTATCTGACGTGTTAATGAGATCCACTTACGTTTTAATCGAGGCTTGAATTCAGAGATAAATAAAATTATCTGACGTGTTAATGTGATTCACTTTTTCTTTTTGCATATTTTTGGTCATTGTATATATTGCATATGGACATATAAAGAATTTGATCTCGATATATATATACATATATGCAATCAAGAATGACAGAAACTGTTGAAGCTGGGATTAATAATTAAACTCCACCTTGTTGCAGTTAGATGACAACACCATCGATTAATTTTATATATGCATATTTAATTTTGTTGAAAGGAGCTTTCGGTTCACAATCATGTGCTTTACCCAAATAATGTTCGAGTTTTAAAGTCGCTATTTATACATTGTTGTGCACTATTAAAAGAACAAACAATCAAGTATTACCAATTATGATTACCCAACAAGTCTGCACTCAAAATTGTATCTGGGTGCAGACTGCTACAAAATTGCAATACTTTGTTTAATCACAATCTAATACTATTATATATGTCACTTGAATTTTTTTTTCAAATTTACAATTTAGAAATGCTCACAAAAAAATACCCATATTATTTTTTTCGACTATTTTAATTTTTTTTTATGATATTTATTGCTGTAATTAGCGATGTAGTCTATTTTGTATTGCACGAATTAAAGAAGATCTAGAGTTGAAAACCAATTAATCATTGCTTCACAAATTATGTAACTTATTTTATTATGAAAATCAATAATGTCGAGATAAATTAAATGATCCTAAAGTCAACAATAAATTTGACACGTAACTCATAAAGTAAGCGTGAAAGTTGACCACTGTGGATGGGCCAGAAATTAATTAGATTGATTGAAAGGAATTTAGTCATTTAATATTACATTTCACCAATTTTATAAGTTATCGAATGTCAATCTGATTGGTAATTTAGTTACGTGTTTGAAACTTTAAAGTCATTCGCGTACGTTGGCTATGTTCGAAATTAAGTTGAGATTTAATGAAACTTTTGAAGTTATAGTTTACTATTTTGAATTAACATCATTTATATTACATATATTATTTTATTTTCCCTAAAGTTATAAATATATATATGATGTTCATTATTAAAATGAAAACCAACTATAACAGAAATTCAGAAACCTTCTTTTATATTTTTCCACAAAAGAACGCATATTGGATTTTTGTTTAATGTCAGTCTCATGGTGTAAATTATCCTTGTTTTTTATGTTCCGGGTTATATATTTAAAACGTGTACAGTATAATAGTCTAATAGATTATTATATAATTATTAGTTAGGTAAATAATACAAAAATATATTAATTTTTAATAAATAACATAATAATTACTCTCTTACGGGGATGACATACCAGAACCCACAGCCGTTGTATTGAGAAAAGTGGTATCCAGTACCTAACTTTAAAATTAGCTACATTTATTATTTATACATGATATAGAATCTTCCAATCGGAATATATTAACAAGGGTGAAAATGGGATGTGGGGCTCTCGTTGATTTTGTGTATTTTCTATTATAAATTTATGAATGTTATTGTACAAAATTGGACCTTAAAATGTTATTTAATTTTTACATGTAACGAGTCTCTTAATTAAGACCGTCTTAGTGAATGTTGTTAATGTGGCGGTGAGATCGTCTCCAGTAATGCCCTATAAGCTTATAAATGTTGTCGCGAACATCATATCAAGTAATCACACTATTTAAAGGAGTGACCGTGACAACTACTAATACCTCATATAAATTTTGTAAGAAATTCGAACTCAAAACATTAGCATAATTCAAATCCATTATTTTTAGACAATAGGATTACTTGCTCCACTCGATGGTGTTACGATGTCACAATCATATAATCAATCATTCAATTTGAATGCTATAGTTTTGTGCAATATACTCTTCGTATACTCTATAGAGTGAATAATACTTTTGAGTAAAACAAATAACATATGTGTATGTAAAGATGTCAATAGCCCAAAAATCATAGATTGATCGACAATCTGATAGAGTTATGACTATAAATTTGTAATTCAAAAGATGTCAACCCAAATAATTTGAATTGAATAACCCGATTCGAATGGGTTGGCCTAAAAATAACCCGAACCCGAATGGTCTGGCCCGAATCTAGTGGCTGACTCGATTAACTGAAATTTTGATCGTTACATGAGTTCATTATTTATTTTTTAAAGTTAGTATAATAAGACTTTTTTCAAATATTTGTGAAATGTGTTTCGGTTAATATTTGAAAGTTTTAATTTAACTTCTTAATCTTTTTTACAATACTTTTTAATACAAAGTATTTGTTATAAATATATGATTATAAAAAAAATATTTATAAAAACTCAAGCACCATAAAGATGCTCTTAGGTTGGAAAGAGTAGGGGGTGATAATCGGTTCGGTTTTGGTTAACCGAAATCGAATTGGAACAAAATCAATAACCGAAACTGAAATCGATCGGTTAACTGATTAACCGATTTGGTTAGTCGGTTCGGTTATCGAATACCCGAAATTATCCTTTTTTTAAAAAAAATTCTCTATTTTAAGTAATTTATAATAGACATGTCTAAAATTGATAATCAATGTATATATATTTAAATTGAAACTTTTATATGTTTGAATTAAATAGAGGTCCGATTGCATTCACTTAATCTTCTTTTAAGGGAAATTGCATTCATTTAATCATTGTCATATTTTTTGAAGTGGAAAATCGAAATACACAACTAAAATTAAAATTTAATAAGAACAAATATGAGTCTTAATACACATAAGAACTCTTAAATAAAGTTAAAACAATACCTTAATTTTGAAATATAAATTGATATATATATATATATATATATTAATATTAATTTCGGTTAATCGGTAATACTTGTCGGTTAAGCGGGTATAACCGACAATCGAAAATTTTAAAATACACTAATCGAGAACCGAATCGAACCCGCAAATGTTGGGTATCGGTTACCCGATAACCGACGGTTATCTGTTTGATTCCGAGTAAACCGATACCCGACTAATCGATCATCACCCCTAGGAAAGATGGGTCACGTGCAAGAGACACGATATTCGATTAAGACAAAATCGTGCACCGATTTTTCCATGGTTTGACTCGGGCTCACCACAATTACCCGTGCACCCTACCGTATCTTATAACTACCATTCGCACGTCACCTTCCTCAGTTATCCACTCTTCCCCGTATCACATCGAAACACCATAAATAGTTATTTTCTTGCCCCACATGCTAGCAGTTTTAGAGCAAATTATTATCATCGTATTATTATTATTATTATTTTCTAATCCAAATTCTGGATTAATTTAGTAATCAGTAAACCAGGTTATTGTTACATACAACCAATAGTCTTAGCCGACGCTTAAGTCCTCGCTCATGATACCTAATATAATTTTCGCAATTAAGCCCTAATGATCCGACACTTCCCAGGCCCACGTTTCCTTAATTAATATGTGAAGACGATCACATCAATTTGCCGTTTGGTCGATTCTTTCCATTTCGATTCCTTTTTCCACATTTTGGCCTATATAATTTTGCTTTTACTATTCAACGATCTCTAATGGCGTTTGTATTATTCACTTCCGTTAGGAGAAAGATTCCCGTTAGCTCTTCCATTAAAGCTACAAGCTTGATCTGATTTATAGCTTGTGTGAAAAATTAGTGTTGTTTTGTGGCCTAAATTATTTCTTGGAGAGTGAAGATGAAGCTGGGGAAGTCTCAGGTGTGGCAACCTTGCAAGAAGAAGAGGTTGTAGTAGGTTGTGATTCAAGAATCCCGTTAAGGGAAGTTCTATTGCGTAGAGAGAGAGGAGGAAAGAGGGAGTGAGTGAAAGGGCAAATATGGATACGTTCTGAATTAGGTAGGTGAAGGAAAAGCGGAAGGGTTATCCAAAAAGGGGGGATTTTGGGATTGATATCATTACATAGATATAGATACGGATAAGGGTTGGCTGTCGAGATGGTGATGGCATCGAGATCAAGCGTTGGTGGCAGCGGCGTCGGCATTAGTAGCCGGACGCGCGTGGGGAGGTATGAATTGGGGAGGACTTTGGGAGAGGGGACTTTTGCGAAAGTGAAATTTGCTAGGAATTTGGAGACTGGTGAGAATGTGGCGATCAAGATTCTTGATAAGGAGAAGGTTCTCAAACACAAGATGATTGGCCAGGTGCTGTTTTGATTGGATTATTATTGATATTTTTATTTAGAATCTAGCTTTTGATCATCTTTTATGGTTTCTTGATTTGATTAACAGGATGTGATGTTTGTGTGGCTTTCTTTGTGTAGACACTTTTAGTTTTGCACTAGATTTTGGGTTGACTTTTCTAGTTCATGGACCCTTTTCTTTCTAAACAAAAATCTAAATCTCTCTGTGGGGTTTCAGATCTTGATGTTTTGTGGGTATCCCAGTAGTTAAGGTTGCATAGTGGTGGGGCTAAAGTTCTATGAACAAAAAGTTATGTTTATGATATGATGACTGTAAGACTGAAAGCAATGTGTTAACGGAATTGGAATGATAAGGTAGTTAACTGATTTTAGTTAAATATATCTATAACCGGAATCTGCACGTTTTCAAGTTGATCCTGCTTCAAATTATCAGCTTGATTTATCTAGAGCTTTATGTAAAGATTTTGGGAACTTTGATCTGATCTATAGATTGGTAATGTTCTAACACTTTTGTTTGCCTTGCAGATCAAGCGTGAAATTTCAACCATGAAATTGATAAGGCATCCTAATGTCATCCGGATGTATGAGGTTAGCTCTCTTAACCACGTTTCAGTTTTTCATACCGTGTTATGGACTTTGGGAGCTATAATCTTGAGATGCTTGCTTAGTAATTGAGTGTACAAGTCTATTATGTGGGGCTTATTGATGGACTTCTCCCATAGGTTATGGCCAGCAAGACGAAGATATATATTGTCATGGAATTCGTCACTGGTGGCGAACTCTTTAACAAAATTGTACGTCTCACTAATCTTCACTCTAAAAAGAAATCTATTTATGATGTGGGATCAAAAGTGTTACGTAAGAAGTTCAATGTTAATGTTTCTTTCTTGTTGGCAGGCTACTCAAGGCAGGCTGAAAGAAGACGAAGCAAGGAAATATTTCAGCAGCTCATAAATGCAGTTGATTACTGCCACAGCAGGGGTGTTTACCACAGGGATCTTAAGGTAAGAATGTCATTTCCTCTTCACCTTCTTTAGCTCCATGTAGCTCGTGATTCATCCAATTTTATTGAAAATGATGAGCTCCTTGTTTATTCTATTGCTTTCTTGGTTTATAGCCGGAGAATCTGCTGCTTGATGCCAATGGTCTTCTCAAAGTCTCTGACTTTGGTTTAAGCGCCCTACCCCAACAAGTTCGGGTACTACAATTTGTTCATTTAGATGAAATATTTCCTCTATTCTAACGTTATCTCTGGACTTCGGAGAAACTCTACCTCAATCTTAGTCTCAATTCATTGAACTTTTTGCATTACAGCATATGAATAAGATGATATAATTCATTTTCTTAATCTTTTATCAGGAAGATGGATTGCTTCACACAACATGTGGGACGCCAAATTATGTTGCTCCAGAGGTATGCAACCATTTTTTGGCTCATTTGATGCTTTTTTATTGTTTCTTGAATAGTTCTGTTTTCTGAATAACTGCTTTTATCGCCCTCGTTTCGCAGGTGATCAACAATAAGGGCTATGATGGAGCCAAGGCAGACCTATGGTCTTGTGGTGTTATACTTTTTGTACTCATGGCTGGATATCTACCCTTTGAAGAATCAAATCTTATGGCATTGTACAAAAAGGTATGTGCCTGTATTTCATGATATTCGCCTTGGAATTTGTCATCATGATGAGTTGATGCAGATATTCAAGGCTGACTTCACGTGCCCTTCATGGTTTTCCTCGAGCGCAAAGAAATTAATCAAAAGAATTTTGGATCCCAACCCATCCACAGTATGCTCACTCCTCTCGTGATTATCCTCGTAAACTGCAAGTTTGTTTAGTCAAATAACTCTGGTTTCTTGCAGCTTTATTGTAATAATGGCTTAGCTTGTTTTTAATTATTCAGTAACTCTGTATGCTTCTTTTGCTACATGTTGCAGCGTATCATGATCAGTGAGCTCCTCACAAATGAGTGGTTCAAGAAAGGATTCAAGCCATCAGTTTTCGAACAAGAGGAAGTTACCCTCGACGATGTCAATTCCATCTTTAATGAATCAGCGGTATGAATTTTAGTTTGGCTACCAGTTTTTTCTGTCGAATGGATTATGATATTTCGCTATTCACTATAAAGTTGGATCTTTCATTCAGGACTCTCCGAACCTCGTTGTGGAGAGGCAGGACGAACGGCCCCCGGCTGCACCAGTGACTATGAATGCCTTTGAGCTCATCTCCACTTCACAGGGTCTCAATCTCAGTTCCCTCTTTGAAAAGCAAATGGTATGCTGACTACGTTGTAAGATCAATTTGTAAAAAGTGAGAATATCAATTTCTACAAATTACGTGTTTTGAATTTTATCCTACTCTAGGGTCTTGTGAAGCGAGAAACACGATTTACATCTAAATGCCCTCCCAATGAGATTATATCGAAAATTGAAAAAGCCGCGGGCCTATGGGGTTTGATGTGAAGAAAAACAACTACAAGGTCTGATCTGTGCTTTAATTTCTATCTTTTATGATTAAGCTTTCATGCTTTTTTTTCACAGTGATGGAAAAGAATTCAATTTAGTTCAGGCTGTTCTGTGTTATTTCAGTTGTAACCTCTGAACCCCTCTTTGTTGGTCGTCTGTTTTAGATGAAACTTTATGGGGAGAAATCGGGGCGGAAGGGTCACCTATCCATTGCAACAGAGGTATGTTTACCTTGAATCCTCACTCGATTACACGGCCTATAAAGCCTACATTAAAGTTGAACCAAAATATATATCAGTTGTTACCTTGCTAGGAGAAGAGCAACTATTTTGAGAGAGAGAGAGAGATGTTTCTGCAACATTTTGTAATAGTATTGTCCCAAATGATCTTGCAGATTTTTGAAGTGGCTCCATCATTTCACATGGTCGAGCTTCGCAAGGCCGGGGAGATACATTAGAATTCCACAAGGTATTATTATATTATTTACATGCAACTTATTTTAGGAATCTGCACGTAATGTCTAGAGGATCATAATAGAAAGACGATAGAGGACCGAGTTCACGAACGTTAGGACCAATAATTCTAGTTGCAGGATGACAACCCTATTAGTTCTTTGCAATTCAATTGTTGCAATCTTTTGAAACTGAAATAGAGTTAGACAATAACCCGTTTTCTTCTCCTTCTTATGCAGTTTTACAAGAACCTTTCGACTGGGTTGAAAGATATCGTATGGAAAACTGGCGATGAAGTAAAAGAGGAAGGGATTAATGGTAAGTATATCATTCTGTTAATCGAGCAATCTACGTGATCATTGTTGTATCGTGCATCATCCCGTTAACCTTTTTGCAGGTCGAGACGTCTTGACACCGTAGTTGGAACGTCGTCTCGCTAAATTGGACCTAATTACTTGCATCTTAGTGTTTACTTGTATTATTTGGTATGTTTGATCTTGTATTGTTATACAAAAATACGGAAACAACCAGTTCAGAATTGTGGTGAGTCTCGCCCTTGAAATATTTGATATGCTTGTGTAACACATTGGCGTATCCTATTTTTTTTGGGTCAATTAATATATAATTTTAAAGGTCGTATCACGGTGGACTCGAATCTAAAACCTTTGGTTTCAAGCATTAACCACTCTACCATTAGGCTAACACAATGACATGGACGTTTCTTATTATTTGATATTTATGAATATATGATATAAGAGTTTTATGTATTTTAGTATTGTACCCTACTACTAAGGTAAAACTGCAACTAATTCAAATGTCCTAAAATATCTTCAAAATAATTAGAGTTTTTTATTTACAGATATGACATGTATTTTCAATCAATTGTTCACGATTTTTTTTTTTTAAATAAAGCAAGATTGATGTTATATATATGTAGAAAATATATTATTTTTATTAGGATTTTGAGAAATGGGGTCCAGAAAGTGAAAAACTCTATTCCAATAATGTTAGTATTTTTAATTATAAATAATTGCATATATATATATATATATATATAATAAATGAATTTTGGACTTTTTCTGGAATTACAAACAATTTTATTTGTCATAAACGTATGAATTTAAGATTCGTTTGTCTTGCACACGAAATTAAATTTTCTCTAAATTGAATTTAACGTGGCAAGATCTTAATTAATGACAATCAAAATGGTGTTATTTTGATTGAATAATTTTTTTTTAAAAAAAAAATTATAATAAAAATTCACCTAACATGCCAGTTCATACTCTTTCTCTCACCCTCCAACCAAAACACCCCACCAAAAAATGATGTCTGCTTTTTGACCTTTAGGTTTCCAAGTAAAAGAGTGAGAAATTTTCCCACTATATTTCGCACATAATAAGATGTAATGTATCAAATGCTTATAAATTATTAAAATATTGGATAATTGATCTTATAAGTTAGAGAAAGAATCGGAGTTAGAGAGATAAAATCATAATTAGAGAGATAAAATTAACGAGATGTGAAGTTGATAGTGTATGTGTAGGAAATAACGAACTATAATAAGGTTATTTTAGTAAATTCATGATTGCTTATAAGTTTATGAAAAAATAAGTTAAGATTGACCGACTTATTTTTAGGGGAGCTTATAAGCTGTTTTATGAGCTTATTTTGTCAAATACTTTGCAACAGCTTATAAGCTCATAAACAACTTATAAGCTGTTTTAAAGAGCTTATAAGCTCAGCCAAACACCCTCTTAGTCACTTTAAAAAAAGGAATAAAAGGAAAACATAAGAAATTGTTTGTCACCTTAAAAAATGAATAAAAGAAAAACGTAAGAAATTGTTTGTCATCTTGTAAGAAAACGAATAAAAGAAAAACATAAGAAATCGTTTTTAGTCACATTGTTCAAAAAAGAATAGAAGATAAACATAAATTACACAAGTCGATAGGAGTTGTACATTTGATGCGATTAAATGAAAATGAATTTGGTTTAGGCTAGATGCTATAAGATAAAACTTAGAAAGTTAGATTATCGGCTGTGTTTGAAGCAATGAGCTTAATTATAGAAAAGTATATACACGTATGTGTAGAGATAATTGTCTAAATATCATGAAGTGTACATTATTTTTTAATTTCAATATAATTTTCAAAAACGTTACAACAATAACTATATAACTTGAACAACTATTTGAAATCACAAAGACCGGTCAAAATATTCAGCAGAACCATCCCTTTGTGGCAAAATCCATTTGACGTGTATGAAATTAAGCAAATATATTGGGTTCAAAAGTAAATATAATTTCACATTTTTTATTTTCTGACCAATAGAATTTAAAATCCAAGGAAAACACTTTTCGCATCTCCTTTTAATTTCAGACCAACTTCCTCCAATGGTGAAGGTCAATCCAACCCAAAGTTTGTGGATGGATCCGAATAGGACAATAATTCGATAAATTAGGATTGAAAATAAATGATCTGTAATCGAATAGATCGATGATCTGATACGATTGGTCCGGAAATAATATGAACTCAAATGGACTAGCCTAAAAATCGAGTTGATTGACCTGATCAACTAAAATTTCACTTTTTTGCTTTTCAAACTTCATTACTTGCATTTAAAACTTCCCACCCAAGACGACTTCATTACTTTAGGAGAATGGTATAAAGTGATAAAAGTAGGTAGGTCATAACTTTTGAAGAGATAATTATTTCCTAATGCATTTAAAAATTGGTATAATATTTGTCTCTAAGTGCTTGTGAAATGTGTTTTGATTTAATAGTCGAAAGTTAGTTATTATATAATATTTGATGTGTTAAATATAAAAAAAGATAATCATTTATAAAATGTGTGTTCAATCCTTGTCTCTCAAATGTCACTTATTAGTTATTATGTAAATCGAGGTTTAAATGACATTTATTTTTTTGTGTATTTTGTTTGTTAAAAATACACACATTAAAAGAAATATAAATAGGTTAAACTTTTTTCGTAAACTTAGTAGCTTGACATATTAGTGTGGACAAAAGTTTAAGGTTATGGATGAAAATTTATAGTCCAAAAAGTTAAGCCCGAATAACCTTTAACCTAATAGTTGTTGCGGATAGATCCAACAATTCTGGAATGAGACGTTGAGTTAGTCTTGTATGATAAGCACTAGTAATCTGTGACCAAATAACACGTTAGAGCTATCCTAGGAGCACCGGTGGAGGTATCGATGGAAAGGTCTCTGACCCTCAATTTTAAAATTTTAGCCAAACGACAAGAGATAATCAATGGGATAAATAAATAATAAAATATGCAATTAACGTAAGAGAGATGAAATAGTAGAGCATGTCTGGTCGGATTGGCTAGTCATGCGACATGAATTATCTACTACAGATGAGAGTGTGGATGCAAAGAACGTAAGTGGAGATAGTGCAGAGATCGTGTCAGGGTGTGGAGACGAATATGAGTATGAATGATTGGATGGTTTGATTGACCTAGCCGTCTTGTATTAATAGGAAGGTTGGGTGGTGGTTAGGGTTTTTTGAGTGCCTTACTCGTTAACCTTGGTTGTTTCGACTATTTGGGAAAAGATATCCTCACAATCTTCCAGATTTTTTCCAAATAAACGTGTTGGGTAGTGTTGACTCGATTGACAGATCTAACCCCGTTTATGGGTTCAAAGACGGGCCAAGTGAGACTCCATTAGTAATGGGCTTGTCGATACAAACTTAGGTTTTCCATCTGACTAGTCCGAATATATAATTTTCCCACTACAATAGCACGACAACCCGATTCTCCCAATTGACATTCCTAATAAGGGTTACCATGTTTTCCATATTTATTAATTAGTTTCTTCATTTTCTATAAAACTAAATATAATTATTACCCGAACTTGGATATGGGCCGATAAGTTTGTGGCTTAACAATGAACTCAAATATTGTAGGGTCGGACTGCCCGATATGATCGACTTATTAGGCTATTACGAAGTAATAAAAATAAAAACTCATAAATACAGATGATACACCAATTTCCTAAATCTCAAACCTTGAACTCAAATTCATATGTTTGTAAAATATAATTTATTCGTAGTAAATATGTTTGAAAGTCCACCTCACATCATATATTGGGTATGGTCAAATGATAAAAGATACTATTAAAGTCCACTTCAGTAATGTCTAATCTACATTATTGACTTAAAGGGTGTTTGGCTGAGTTTATAGGCTCTTCAAAACAAATTTTAAAGTTGTTTAAGAGCTTATAAGCTTCTGCATGGTGTTTGGTAAAATAAGTTCATAAACGGTTTATAAGCTTTTCTAAATATAGGTTGTACAGTCCCAACTAATTTTTCATAAGCTTATAGCAATAATAAATTTAACAAACTAATTTTACTATGGTTCGTTATTTCATATATATATACTATCAACTTCACATATCGTCAATTTTCTCTCTCTAACTCAAGATTCTTTCTCTAACTTATAAGTTCAATTATCCAAACATTTTGACAACTTATAAACTCTTGAGACATTATATCTTGCAAACTCTTAAAACATCTTATAATCTTTTAAAGCTTATAAACTCTAAAAATAAGCTTAGTCAAACATCCTCTTAATCTTTTCAACATCGAGCCAATCTCAAGCCCAATAATTACTCCAATAATGTCCAATTATATTATTGACTTAGCCTTTTCACATTGGGCCGATCTCAAGTCCAATAATTACTTTCATGGCTCCCATCAAACCACATAGGCTATCTCTCTTCAGATAGGTCATGGGTTGGGAACAAATAGCCGTCTGTCATTTTGCGTAATTTCTTGCAGGACAATTCATGTCGGCTTATGATTTCTTTATCACCAATCACCGATCAATAAATTTCCCATCAACCACTGTTCCGATCCCAGAAAATTAAAGGACTAGTAGATACGTCTATCGGAGATGATGTCCTTGAGAGGGCTCACTCGGTTGGCGAGGTCGGGCTACGCCCGTCGTCGATGGGTCTACTCGTCTTTGGGAAGTAGCGACAGCGCGCCATTGCTGCTCGAGCACTCCTCCCACTTTCGCAACCCTCTTCAATCTTCTCGAGAGGTGAATTCACGCGCTCGTATTTGATCCGTGAAAGGAATATGGCGGTCTGTATTTTGTGTTTCTGCGTCGTTTGCTTAAGTGGGACTTATTTGAAATTAGCTCTTGTTAGTGAACAGTGTCATTATTTTCTGTGTTTGGAAATTTGATGGTACAGTTGGTGGGTGTTAATGGGTTTTAAGTGGGAGTTATTTGAAATTAGCGCTTGTTAGTGAAGTATATCATTATTTTCCGTATTTGGTAATTTGATCGAACAGTTGGTGGCTGTTTGGTTTTTACTAAATGGAGCTTGCTTATGGGTTAAACAAGCTTTATTAATAACTTTCTATATTTTTTTTATAATTTATTACAGTGATCTTTAAGATTTGAGAGATATAGGAACTTAATGTTTCCGTTTTTAAGCTGAGAAATTATGTTCTGATAAATGAAAATGCTCTCTTCAGCTATCTAGTCTTGGGGCTGCTAGCCGTTGATATTTTGTGGCATTTGTTTAATTGTAAAATGGCAATGCTTATGCATTTATCATTTATTTCACTGCTCTTGATATAAAAGTTTGTGTTATATTTTGTATTTGACATATTTTTACCGTTACATTGTATTATATTTGCTTTGTTACTGTTTATTAGTAGGTTTTGGGTTGCAGAGTTATTTATTCCTGGGTGTCAAATGCCATTAGTACCGTCGGGCAACAAGTTCAACTTCAGAGCAGCTCTGCAGTTGAGGTCAGTGCTCATTTCTTTTAATCAAATTTTGCTGGTATTCCAATTGCCTTGAAATGGTGATTGCAGATAACTTAATTAAACTTCAATCACTTTTCATATCTTTGCATATTGTTGCCTCCTGGTCTATTGTATAACACCTTCTTATTTGTATGGCAGGAGCAACTAGACCCGTTTTCTCTTGTTGCTGATGAACTCTTGATTCTTGCCGATCGCTTAAGGTCTATGGTAGTTGCGGAGGTATGACATGTACTTAGATTCTATTTTGCAACAGATAGATATGTAATGAAGGTAATTCACACTTATTTCATCTCATAGGTTCCCAAGCTTGCATCTGCCGCGGAGTATTTTTTCAAATTGGGAGTTGAGGGAAAAAGATTCAGACCCACTGTAAGATTTTCACTTGTTATACCGCTGGTTTTCCCTTTCTTTTGTGCTTTTGTACAAAAATGACGGAATCTGCATTTGACCATTTTGTGCTGGCCCGTTTTGCTTCTAATATGGTTATTAATTTTAAGTATTTGTGACACGGAATAATTTGTATACTTATGCAGGTCCTTTTATTGATGGCAACAGCTCTAGATTTACCAATCACAAGGCAAACATCTGAGGCTGCAGTTAATACCTTGTCCACAGAGTTGCGTACTAGACAACAATGCATTGCTGAGATTACAGAGATGATCCATGTTGGTTACTCTAGCTCTTTCTAGAAACCCGTTTACACGATGCTCCACTTCATGTCTCATTCATAGACATTCAAATTGGTTTTGGGTTATAAAATTAAAATTTGCTAAAATTGTGTGGAGAATCAGTCTCTTCACGACCTTATGGGTCGTGGCAGTCAATTTGTAGACTTGTTGTAGTTCAGTTTTTAGTGATAAAAATTTATGTGATTGGATTTGCACTCGTCTTACTTTCATGATGCCATTGGGCCAGGATTGAATTGGGATTATTCTTATATTTACCACATTATTATTTCACCTTCTTCAAAATTTTATTCTGAAGCATTATGGTATCTGACCTTCTTGCAATGTTATAATTCTGTGTTTGTGGGATGTCATTTCTTATTTTAATGTAATAGGTTGCTAGCCTCCTACATGACGATGTGTTGGATGATGCTGATACAAGGCGGGGTATTGGCTCTTTGAACTATGTGATGGGAAATAAGGTACCTAATTTCTATCCTTTTAAACTCTCTCTTTAACATCTCTACCTTAAACGACTATAAGGAAAAAGTGGCTCAGAACTTGATTTTTAAATAAAGATCATCTTAGTCATATCGACTTTACCTTTCCACCAAATTCATTGTGCTTGTTTTTGAGTTTTGAGTTAGGTTATTTGTCTACTGAGTAGTGTCTTATTTGTTAAAATTGCAGTTAGCTGTGTTGGCTGGAGATTTCCTGCTCTCTAGAGCTTGTGTGGCTCTTGCTTCCTTGAAAAACACAGAGGTACACTTGAAGCCTTTATGGGTTTAGGATAAGCATTTATCTATGTACTTATCTGGTTGCAAGCATAGAGTGAAATTATATAAGGCCAAACATGTACATGCTCAAGAATTACACTAGAAATATCATTTATGTTTTTTGTCATTGTTACAGGTTGTTTCACTCCTGGCTAAAGTCGTGGAACATTTAGTCACCGGTGAGACCATGCAAATGACTACTACATCTGATCAGCGCTGCAGGTATGCTGCTAGCTGGGCTTACGGCTTCTTTTTTGTTTGGCTGTTCTCTTAGATCTTGGTAACTTGCAGATAAAGATCACACGATATAAATTAGAAATTACTGTTCTCCTTTCACACACTTTTCTCATCTTTTGTTTGTTCTTCCTAAAATATTTGCGGTGTTGCTTTTGGCAGCATGGAATACTATATGGAAAAGACATACTACAAAACTGCGTCATTGATATCCAATAGTTGTAAGGCTATCGCCCTTCTTGCTGGACAAACAGCAGAAGTTTCGAATTTGGCTTATGAGTACGGCAAGAACTTGGTTTGTATTTTTTCTGTTGTCTTTCTTGCCTTTTATGTCCAATGAAATCGGGAGAGTATATAATGTGTTTTGACTGGACTACAGGTTGTCTTTTCTCCCAATAGAAAGTATTGGTTAATATTGGTTGGTTTCAAGTTCTTTTGATACATAATTACTTAATTCTTTTGGTATGAGGCATCAACCACGCAACTGAACTGCTGAAAAAACGCATCATTGCAACGAATATCTACACTTCTACAGTATAATTCCATCAACTGCTGTATCAGTAATTATCTACTCTGCAATTAATTCATGATCCTATCTTTCTCTGTTTCTATCATTTTGAAAGCCATCAGTGAGAAATCACTTGTGCCATCCGCGACATTTGTTATTAACTAATAATTCATTATTATTTTAAATTCTATTTATTTTGCCTGGTGTTTCTGTTACCTGTAATAGTTCTATTTTAAAATCTTGATTGCATGTGTGTGCAGGGGTTGGCATTTCAGTTAATTGATGATGTTCTTGATTTCACTGGCACATCAACTTCCCTTGGGAAGGGGTCCTTGTCCGACATCCGCCATGTATGTATATCTCCGTTTCATTTTAACTTACTGGATTGCCTGGACAACGACGGCACAATGACATGCCAAAATTTTCAAATAATTTTTTAGGGATTGTTACTGCTCCCATATTATTTGCTATTGAGGAATTTCCTGAACTTCGGGCAATTGTCGGTCAAGGATTTGAGAAGTCCTCAAATGTGGACCGGGTAAGTTTGCTTTTACTTGATCATCTCTCAACAGTTGATATTATAATCTGTCCAAAATATTGAGTCTCTCTCTCTCTGTGACTCTCTCTCAACAGGCTCTAGAATATCTCTCAATGAGTAGTGGAATTCAGAGAACTAGAGAGCTAGCAACAAAGCATGCTAGGCTTGCATCGGCTGCAATTGACGCTCTTCCAGAAAACGAGGACGAGGCTGTGCAGAGGTCGAGGCGGGCGCTTGTAGAATTAACACATATAGTCATTGCCAGGACAAAGTAGAGCAGATATATACAATATGATTAGATCACGTCGCAGTCGCAAGACGGTATCTAGGACAATTTTCTCTCTTCTATTTTTGGTTGCACCGGACATGTCTTAATTCGATTGATCATTACCCCGGCCGGCATTTCATTGCTATGCTCCGAATAAAAATGTCTTCCAGATGAATTTCTCCTGTGAGAGGGTCTGTGCTATTGTAAAGTTCGAAACATGATTTTTTAGTTCGAATTCTATGTTGCAATCGATCGAGTAGATACTTGCCAACTATTGGTTGTTTGCTTCTTTTCTTATTGTTTTGTGATAATTATGCTTTTTGAATAGAGGCAGAATCACAATTTCATTTTCTAATTTGCTGATAGCTGAGCATTTGTCACTGGCCTGAAGGTAATCAATATGTACTCTTCGTTATACATTTGAAATATTTATCTTATTATTAGAGGTGTTGAAATTGGCCCAAATACTTGCTTTGTTTTTGCAGGCTTGGGACGGACAGAGTTTGTCCGAAAAATCATGCCTTTGGCCAACGGGTGCTCCAAAACATTCGTGTTTAATTTTTTAGGACCGACATATTTTAGAGCAGGGTAGTGCTAATATTTCTCCCTTTGGTAAAGATGGGTTTAGACTTGTAGTTTGACAGTTCTATTTACGAGCGCGAGAGTTGGTATGTATATAAATCTATTGTACTTAGTGAATGATTAAGATTGAAATAAATAATTCTCCTTTATTTGGAGGATTATTTCAATCCTACATATATTGGTTGGATTAAAAATGAAGAATAATTCAAAGGATTAAGATATTCTCAAATATTAATCCTTAAAAGTAAACACTGGTGGAATAATTTTCTTAGTGTTTTATGGTGCATTCAAAATTGAAACAGTAAATTACAGCTTTCATCCGCTCTCTTAGACAGGAACCAAGAATCGTATTTTCACATGAATATAATTGAACTTGCTACTATTATTAAACAACTCTCAATACTTTCTTGCTTTACCAAAACAAAACAATCTTCACATATCTACTCCGCCTCGTATTTCTCCCGCATATTTAGCTGCAACTTACTAGTCATTACAGGCCGTTGAAAAATCAACACCTTTTTTCTATTGTTTAGAATACATCTAAAGAGATGAATGCAGCCCAAGCATCCTACAATCAAATCACAAGTCAAGACAAGAATCGTGGCCAATATATGTTCTCAACTTTGTGCAATGTTCAAGCTGACCTGAAGAATTGAAAAGGCCTTATCTGCAACATACTTTTGTTGAGGCGTCGCGCCCCTTTGTTGGAGCTTGTCCGGGTGCAGGCACAACCGTGCCTTCTGATATGATTTCTTCACTTGAGAGGTCTTGATTATATTTGCCAAGGGCACCGGTAACCAGCCACTATTAGGCCATAAGATCTGAGTGGCAAAGGAGAGACTATTTTGTTATCCAAGATTTGCATAATCTGGATTACTTTAACCAAAAATGAGGAATAAGCAGTTGCATTACTAATTCATTAAATACGAAAATCATCTCACATGATGCAATGAAGATAGCAGTAATCGAATGTCAGCATCCTTGCCACTTGACCATAACATGATCTTCTCATCCAGAACCTCCATTTCTGTTTGTACCTGCTTTGATTTGGAGATAATTAGTTATCACAAGTCCAAACTACGGATTTGGTTACTACATCATAATGACATTATCCAACGAGCCAAGTTCTTAAAGATGCACTGTGTGATTCCAGAAACAATTCTTGAAAGTTGAAGGCCTCAACCATGATGAGAAAGGGATGCGATCACACATGTTTCTAATAACCTCTAGTTTTGCAAATTGGATAATGAAGCTCATTTCTTCTTCATATGAAAATAAAGATAGTTATGTATGATCAGTGTCAATAAAGCTCGATACCGTGCATTTGAGTTGTTGTTCGTCTTCCATTATTTCCCACTTGATCCGCTGATTATCCTGCAAACGAGGCGACCAAATCAATAAGCAGTAGGTTTTAAAGAAGACAATCTGCAAGAATACATTCGATTTCTTGGAATTAAGGCAATATTACCAACGATCCGAAACTGTCTGTATGTCCCTCTGAAATTTGATGTCCATTTAACACATCTGCAAAATGACACAACCAACATCAATCCACAGAGGAAAGAAGCAAGGGAAGAAGAGAAAACTCGCACAAACCTTGTGTAGTCTTCTCCGCCTCACATTCCGAATTATGTGTTTGAGACTTCTCCTTCGCCCATGCTATGGCTTCATCCACACAGTTGGATTCACAAGTCCCCTCCATGTTCCCAGAGTTTATCTCGATCACATAGGAGCTCATGGCCTCATCCTCCTCCTGCTCCACCTCGTCCGACCACAAAACCTCGACCTCACGGTGGCAAACTGAGGAAACTGCAGATGATGGCGAATTGTTGAGCTCAGTGTCATCTGCAGACACTCTGAAGCTGCCGTCTGAGACTGGCTCGAGGCTGATCGTCTCAGGAGAGGCGTTTCTTCGACTCAATCCGAAAGGGTAGCTCCTCAGATTGTCGGAGCCATGGCTTTCACCATTCTGAGAGTGATGATTGCTTGAAAATGGCGGCATCGTGTTTTGCTGCCTTTGCTGATCTTCATGCCCCATTCTTGTTGAATTCCACCTAGTCCTCACATTAATTGGCCTGAAATGATTTGAAATTTCAGTTTGAACTCTGCTTATTTGCATCACACCTATGATCATTCTTCAAACCCTAATTTCTTCCAAATAAATGATCTTTCAAAATTCGGTCGAAATTAGCTCCTAACTTAGTGTAAAAACCTTCTACTATGGCATCAAATAATACCTGAGTTTGGAAGCAAAAGACGAAATGTATTCGCCGCCGCCGCCGACGGAGAACTCCGGGCGGAGAGGGCTGAGCTCCTCCGAGCTGAGCACAGACGAGGAACTCGTTTTCGATCTTGATCTCGACCTCACCACTCTCATCCTCCCACCCGAAAATATCGCAGTAAAAACCGTTTTTTTCTCGTTTCTGATCACCCGGGATCCTGAACTCCGGCAAGCTCCGACCGCTCCTCCTCCCGGTCGGTGGCGGCGGCGCCTTCTCCGGCTGCCGGAAAATCTCCTCATAGAAGTAACTCGTGGAGGAGGAGGACGATCGCGGGAAGCCGGAGCAGAACTGGCGGGAGCGGATCGTTCGAGGGGGTCCACCGAAGACGTCGCTGAAGTCATCTGGGTTTAAGGGGTCGTCGGAGGTGGGTTCACGGCGGTGGGAGGCGGCAGTTCGCCGGAGATGGTGGCTTGGGCGCTGGACTATTGGTGGCGGCGACGGAGGGTTGGCATTCCTATTCTCATTCGCCAAGACTCGTCCATTTTTGTTGATTCGCCGGCGGCGGAGGGAGAGTGTTTGTGAGCAGTGAATCAGTGATTACTAATTATGATAATTTTGATATTATGAGCGCTAGTTGCATGTGTTTATACTGTGCTGAAGCTTCACTTACATGAAGCTTTTAAGTGGTATTTTCTTTATCATTTTTTCATTTTTTGTACTTTCAAAATGGCAAAGCATTATTATGTACAATAATTTTTGGTCTCTTTATTACCAATAATGTAAATCTGGAGAGATTGGGATTTTAACTTTTTTATTCATACTTTGAATGAAGAATAATCACCTTTATAATAATATAATAGATTTTGTTACATACAATTTAATTTGCATAATCACTCAAAATTTTATTTTCAAACAGTATCTACCGTCCTATATATAAGTTTATTATAATTATACGCACGAAAAAGACTATTTGACCCTGTTTTTATTTATGTTGTATACAATTCAAATTACTAAATAGCTATCAGATCATTAATCCACCTTATGAGTGTCATATACTGATGTAAAATTATACAATATGAAATTAGGGTTTGAAGATGAAGCAGTAAGATGCAGACGGATTGTTTAATTTTGAATTGTATAACAGTGATAAACAAGAAACTACATCCACTGTATTAATGCCCTACTTAATCATCACCACTTATCTGGAAAGCTGCTTTTGCTGATTTACCCAACTCCCAAAGAGGCAAAACTGAACTTGAGTTTTCAGTTTCACCCTATATATTGCCATTTGTGTTAATGGAGAGAATTGCCCCAATGTTAATATTGCTACTTAAATTAACTCATATGTTAAGTCGTTATTCTTTTTATCCAATTTAAAGTAAAATTACAAAATATTCTTCATTTATATAAAAAAAAATAGACGAAGGAAATGGGGAGATATTGGCCGCCGGCAAAGGGGAGAGAGGGATGGTTGGCCGCCTAGAAAAGGGAGAGGGAGAGAGGTTGGCCGCTGGGGAGGGTTGGTTGCTGGGAGTTGGCTGGGGAGGTTGGCCGCTGGAAGGGTTGACCGCTGGGAATGTTGGCCGCTGGGAGGGTTAAATTGTATAATTGATTAAAAAGAGTAGCAACTTAATATATGTGATAAAAAGAATATCAAACTTAACATATAGGTTATATAAAATTTTCGGCCATTTCATTTTAGCCCTTACCTTCCAAAATATGCATTATATCCTCTCCAATTAAGGATATATCATTATTCATCTCTGCAGTTTCCGATACTATAGAGTATATTCTTCATTATGTTACAATAATAATGCCATACCAACGTATTCTGATAAAAACAAATAACAAGATTAAATTATATTAGAAAAATGAATGTTAAGATGAACAATGAAAAATAAAATATAAATCATAAGATGAATTAAGGAAATCATATTCAATGGAAATGGAAAAAGGTTGGGTTAGATTTCTTTTATGACTTGTCGTTTGTGTGTCAGCGCAGCAAATGTGAGTGATTTTATGTTTATTTTGGACCGAAAATTAACAATTTATTCTCAACATGTCAACAATAAGTCTTGTGTTTTCCTTATTGTTTTTTGTTCTCTACATATAAAAAATGAGAAAGTCTTCTGTAAGACCATTTCATAATAAGACATTATTAAATTCCAAACTCATATTCAATAACATATTTGTAATTACATATTCATCAGGGTTTATTTATTTTTGGACGGACCCTATCTTGTGTTTTATTGCGTCTATTTATACTACACTTACATCTATAATGTTATTGTTCTCATGCAACAAGCTAGATGATACTGAAGATACACTAGAAAGGTCCAAATTGGTGTGTGTGTTGGCTTAGTGGTAGAGTGGTTAATGCCCGAGATCAAAGGTCTCGGGTTCGAGTCCACCATGACGCAAGCTACGCAGCCTTTAAAATTTTTGTATTAATTTACCAAAAAAAAAAGAGGTCCAAATTGATATTAGTTCCTAATCAAGAACCAAAATGATTTATGTTAATTAATAATTATCTCATGACAACTAAAAAGACTCCAAAAACATGATCGATTATATTCCGTAGGTAAGTAGAGTCTTCGTTAATTAACTTGAATAATTGAGTACATCAAATTTCAGAATTATAGCTAGGGGTGAGAATCGGTTGGAATGGTGCAAGGTCCAGTCCCGAATTTTGAATTTTGGGTCCCGATCGGGACTTGGGACTCCGGTCCCGAAAATTACAATTTTAGTCCCGATCCGAATTGAAATTTCGAAAATGTCCAAGTCACGAAATTAAAAATGTCCGAAATTACCGAAAATATCCGAAAATGTCCCGAAGTCGAAAGTCCGAAGTCCGAAATTCGAAAATGTCCGAAAGTCCGAAATTAAAATTAGATATATTTAAAATCGGACTTGGATTCAACAGGACTCGGGACTTCCGATACTCAAAATCAAAATTCCGGTCGGTCCCGAACCCGTAAATTCGGGACTCGGTCGGGAACGAAAATTCAGTCCCGTCCCAAATTCTCACCCTAATTATAGCGACAAGGTGCAAAGCAACAAGACCCAACTTATTTTCCACAAGATAGGAATTTAAACAAATCGATTCATATTCCATATATATGTAAAAAAAGTTTGATTGGAGATCTAAACAAAAATATCGAAAATCCAATAAAAAAATTAAGAAGTGGGAAGAAAAGGAAAACTATGGAAAAAGAGGCAGGTGAGGTAAAGGATAGATGACACCAACGTAGGAGACAATGCATGCTGTATTGTTTCATTCAAATTAAGCTTTATCATAAAAGAAATCCCCCTTTATTTTATTTTTCTCTATCTACTTTTATCTAGTCATCTTCGCTTGCAAAACAATTGTAATCATTAATCTCCCAAAAGCAAATATCAACAATAATAAAAGGGTGTGACATTCGCCTTTTCTCCACTTGACCTTAACTTGCAATTATTCTATTACCAATAATGTTCAGTCTATTATCAAAACGTCATAAACACAACGTTATACATAACAAACTCTAAAATAAAATTGTAATTTCTAAAATATAAATTCTATACTTTAGAATTTCGCATATTGAGATTATTTTATCTAAGCCCATAAAATAGCTATGATATTTGTCTCGCTTTGCAGTAGCATTACATGTAATATAGGATGTTCCAGTCATCTTTCTTTCATACCAATACTCTTCTGTAAAAATGACAGGTTCTGTATAAGTGCATTTAATCTAGGAAATGCAACAAATACACACGCACACGCACACACACACACATATATATATATATATAGGGAAGAGTTAACGTGAGAAATAGGAATTTTTATTGTGAGATCAATGGTTGAGAAATGAATATCTGTGAAAGTTAATGAACACTATAACTCTTCTTGTGCTATACTGCAATGAAAGTTAATGAATAAAAAATATAAATTTTGTGCTAAACTCTCATGGGATTCGAACACGGTGAAAATTGAAAGATTTACTATTCATTAACTTTAAGCGCTTTCTCATAACAACTCATATATATATATATATTTGGATTGAACTCATCTTTGAAATTGAAATTAAGACGTTGAAGTAATTCTTAGTTCTTTCTAAAATTGTTAAAATTGGTTCTTATTTTAACATCATCTATATATATATATATATATTCCTATATATATATATATAAAATATTTAAAATAATAAAATTGATAGGCTGCAGTACAAGTGCATTTAATCTAGGAAACGCAACAAAGATATTACTAGGATTATAACATAATTTAGATTTTAGATTTGTTTTAAGAAACCCATCATTTTCAAGCTTTGTGCAGAGAGTGAAACATGCCAACCTCGTAAGATTATTAACTTGTGATTGTATAAGATCAGATTTGTGCACCTACTTCTTACAATTTTAGCAGTATAGGTCTGGTCGGCCACCTTTCCGATCGTGTCCGGTTTGTGCGTTGAAGTATCGCCATCATACATATGACGTGCACTAATGAAGAAAAAAAAAAGACGAGACATAACGAGAGTAAACAGACCCACTCGAATCAATACGTCGCGCCTCTGAGTCTAGACTCAAGCTAGTGTGTGTCCTTATGAATCCAAAAGACTGACAATGAGGCCATTATCCACTCGTACAAAGCAATACACATGACGAGCACTAATGAATTAAAATACGAGATGAAATAGCATATGGATTATGGACTCTAATTTACCCCACTTGTACAGATCAATATACGTTCAATCGGAAGAATTATCACTTGTTCACGTGGCAAAGGCGAGGGTGTGAAAAGCCCTATCATTTAAATCAAACTCATAAATGATAGGAATTCAAGAATACCAGAAAAGACATCTGAATGAATACTTTTGCAAGAAAGAGGACTTTGGATCTACTACCTTGTAATTTTGGACCATCTCTCGACAAATGGAGTCATCTCCTAGACTTCTATGATCAAAATTCTCGTCTAGTTGTTTTCTCTCTCTCTCTCTCTCTCTCTCTCTCTCAAGAACTGTGTCCATCACACATTTAGATATTATGCCAATAACCATAGAAATTAGAATGAGATGCAATTAAAGCTTTCCTGACCTGTCTGTGGAGCAGATGTCCAAACTCCAACTGCATTAAGCCAGATTTTTAGAAGCACAGAATTCTGCATGACAAGAAACAATGTTAAGAGCTGATATCTTAGATGAATTCTACGACTACTTTTCACATTTAACGCGCCAAGATCATTTTCAACGACATGGGATTATCTTTTAGTTCAGAAAACAATTCATGGTTGAAGTTCTTCCAGTATTCTGTCATTCCCATTTGCAGATAATAATGAACTCATTAGAGAATTTTGATCAGTCCATAGATAAGCATCAATATTGAGCAAATTACGCACAAAGAATTCTGAGTTAAAGAAAGTAGTCATTTTCACACCCTAAAAATCCAATAGTTGTGATTGTATTAAGCAGAAATCATTACCATAAACCATGAAGGATAAATCAATCTCACCAGTTTCCTTTATGCCTGCTTTGACCTATTTTCTTTGAGATCATTCTACCAGTATGTATATAAAAGAATGGCTGAAGTTTGCAGTTCAACTACAAATCGCCCGTTTACTCTTGGATGGGAAGTGCCCACGTTCCACAAACCGCAGCATAAGCTTATCCGCCTCCTCTAACTTCTGCTGTGAAATCAACTTCTTACTCACTTCTTCACACAGCTTCAAGTCCGGAACCAAATTCCGATTGAACATTCTAGAAGCCACTCGATATGATCCAAGAGGATCATCATTCTTTACAAAACTCCTCATAAGAATGTGGCAAGTATCCACATCAATTTTAGAACCAGTTCTCAGAACCCTCCCCAAGAGCTTGTAAGCCTCATCAATGTGCCCAAAACAACAAAGCTTCTCGATGATTTGATTGTACGCCGTTTTGAAGCTTTGCCGTGGCAGCAACTTGTCCATCAGCTTCAACAAGTCGTCCACTCTCCCTGCTGGCAGAAATTATGGATGAGTGATCGATACGTGACGGGTGTCGGAAGCAAACCGCGATGGAGCATTTTCTTGATCATTTCAGTAGCCTCGTCGAGTCTCCCTTTCCTTCCCAACGCATCTACTACCGCAGTGTATGTCACTGCATCAGGGTGTTTGTTATTCAAATACATGTCATCAAACACAGATAGAGCTGAGCCTAAGTCATCATTTTGGCAGAATCCATGAATCACAGAGGTGTAATTCACAACATTGACAGCACACCCTTTTTTAAGGCATTCCTCCATTAACTTCCTAGCTTGCTCTGTTTTGCCATCTCGACATAGAGACTGAATCAAGAGGTTGATGTCGACAGGGGAAGGATAAAACCCTTTCACGATCATCTCCATCACAACATCACAAGCTTCAGACAGCTTCCCTTCACGACGAAACCCATGCAAGATCACACTATAAGTCACAGAGTTTGGAGTCCACCATCCTTCACTCATGTCCATCATCTCTCTAGCCTCGGAAGATCTCCCACCCCGACAAAGCCCGTTCAACAAGGCTGTGTACGAGACACAGTTAGGCTTACAGCCATGCTTGTACATCTCCTGCAGCAATTTCTTAGCTTGATCAATTTTCCCCAAGCGACAAAATCCATTCAAAACGGCAGTGTATGTCACTACATCAGGGCTGCATCCCTTCAACAGCATCTCATCAATGATGCCTTTAGCGCTATCTATTCTTCCTTCCTGACAAAAGCAATGCACCACTGCAGTGTGCCCGACTTTGTCGATACGAAACCCTCTCTCCTCTGCTTCCCGTAGGAACCCCAGCGCCTCGTCTCCATGCCCATGCTTGCAGAGCATGTGAATCAGAGTATTATACGTAACTTGATCCGGCTGCAATCTACTTTCTTCCAACATCTTCTTTAGAAGCCCTTTCAATTCATCAATCCTTTTCTCCTTACACAAAACTCCCATCACAGTATAGTAGCTAACTTTATCTGGAGCACAACCTCTCAGAGGCATTTCGTCGATCAGCTTGACTGCATCATCCAATTGTTTCCTTTCACAATAGCCCTTAACCAGACAGTTATAAGTAATAACATTAGGTTCAATCCCAACCACCTGCATCCTCTCCGAAAACCTCAATGCCTTCTCCAACTTCTCCCCTTCCACCAAAACATTAACCACTTTGTTGCATATCGATATATCAAGCTCGACTCCGGCTCTCTGCATCACATTCAACACCTGCAATGATTTACTGAGATGACCAGCTCTACTGAAAGACACCATTACACAACCAAAATCTTTGGGCCAGAGCTCAATCTTTCGCCTAATCATAAGATGAAGAACACGCTTTGCCCCCTGGCATAACTTCGTCTTGCTCAGAATTCTGAGCATTTCATGATAAACAACGGGATAATGCCTGTAACGCCATTGCCTGTCAGCCCAGTAGAAGAAATTTAAAGCAATTCTTTCATCGGACTGAGCTTGAAGCACGGCGCAGACTTGGCTAGGTTTCAAGCTACGCAATAAGCGCTTTAAATCATATTCGAGCTTCGGAGACCATGCTGCTCTGCGATCAATCAACCTACATATCTCTGTCACTAAAGGGTGCCTCAAATCACCTTCGTCCACCTCGATTCTTCTAGAAGCTCCGATTCGCGCTCTGTTCCCATTGAAGGAACTCAAAACCCTAAATTCGTCGTCACTGCCTTCTTTACTCTTCCCCTCTTCTACTTCTTCTGACCCATCGGACTCGTCGAAACCATCAAAATTGCAGTTTTCTCCACCCCAGCTATTCGAATTATAATCTGAATTAAAGAGGCTTTCTTTAGACACCGTTTCTGCAGTCCCATCGATATAACGCTTGCTATCGTCAATATTATGAACTTCGAACGCCGAATCGGAAGCGTGGTTTTTATTATGAGCTGAACACGATGAGAAAAAATGTGGAATAGCTCCAATGCGAGCGAAAAGCCGTTCATGAAAGTAATTGTGCCCGATGATATAATCAGAACAAGAACACGTATGTAACGCAAAAATCTCACTCAATCGGTGAGTGATAGCTGAAGTTTCACGAAATCTCTTCAAATTCATTGACATTTCCAGTTAAACAAATAGCGGATTGGAGTCTTTGTAAATTTGCTTCAAATTGGAAATAGGGTTTTGATAAATGCATTTCAAATATTCTGGGAAAAATATAAGCTGGAAGGGCTCCTACTCGAATGAATGAGCCGGAGTTGGATTTAGAGTTGCATATGTTTATTTTTATTAGACGATTCATCAAATTTGATTCAAACACCCCCTCCAAAATAAAATAAAAAGTTTTTCGATTCTTTACGATTAATATTAAAAAATAGTATGTACCTATACATATTTATACTATTATATACATCAATGAAACTCACTTTTCCCCCCTAAATTAAAATTTGGAACACGAGCTGTTAAATTAAAAATAACAATCACGTTTCAATTTATAGAACCTATAGTTTCTTTTTATTGAAATATTGTTTCATTAAATAATTATATAGTATTTAAAAACAAATGTCAGAAAATATCAAATTGCAAATAAAATAAAGCTACTAAAATGTGATGCTTTGAATCAATTTATCACATAAATTTCGAAGTGTTAATGGAGAGAATTGTCTCAATTCTTAACATTGCAATCTAATTTAACTCATATACTAACATGCTACTATTTTTACCTATTTTTAATTAAAATTAAAAATATCCTCACAACCATGCCAACCCATTTTCGAACCATCCATCTCTCCCTCTGCTGCTAACCCTTTCATCTCCCTTTTCCGGCGGCCAACCTCTCTCTCTCTACGGCCAACCCCTCTCTCTTTTCGTGGTCAACCCTTCCTCCTCCTTCCCATCTGTTTTCCGGTGTGAACCCGCGGTCAACCGATTTTCGACGGCCAATCAATTTTCTTTGCAATTTTCGGATAAAGCAGATGGGAAGGGTAGGAAGGTTGGCGACAAAAAAATGGAGATGGAGGTTTGGCCGTCGGCGAAAATTGAGAGAGAGGAGGATGGTTGTACCGGCGAGAGGCGAGATGGTTGGCAAAAGCAGATGGGAAGGGAGGAGAGTTGGCAGATTGTGTCTATGCGTGTGAATCAGTGTGATTTTATATTCAGGATAAATTGTACAAATGGTTAAAATTATAAAGAACTTATATGGGATAAAAGGATAACAACTTAACATATTGGTTATATTAGATTTTCGGCCAATTTCGAATACGTTCTTAGCCATTTTCAGTAAAAGTGATGGGTTAACTTTTATCGGAACGAAGCAGAAAATATTGTAATTTCTTTAAAAATGAAATACATCATCAAATTAGGAATAAAAAATATTAAAAGTATTAAGTATAATACAGAATATCCATGGCCCAACACCATATTCTACGCTTGGCCTAAGAGAAATAGAGTCCATGAAAATTAAATATTCCAAATATATTCACTTTCATTTTTGGAAACATCTGAAAACATTAACTTCATATTTTTATCCCAAATATATCTATTTATTAGTTATTTATAAAAAAATGAATAATGATCCACCTTTTTACCCATTATCATTAATATATTCATTTATTATTTTCATGGTGTATACATTCATTTATTTTACATTCATTATAATTTATTAAAACAGGTGTCATCATAATCAATGAACTATTTTGGTGGACGGAGGAGTAACAAGGATGAGTGCCTACTTATTTTGATGCCTAAAAAATTAGTTTAAGGGAAAAAGGGAACAAGAATAATATCTCTCACTATATTCATCAACTAGTTACTTCAATTAAAAACATTTTTTAATCGTGTGCAGAAAATTCTATCTAATTTCAAATTCAATTTATAGTCCGAAGAAATACAATTTGTAACAATTAATTTATACACAAATAAACCAAAAGTACAAAAATCCAAACATGAAATCAAGAACATATAAAATCAAACAACTATGTAAAATCCCATAATACTGATGTTTTGGGCCTAGTGATTTTCAGCCCGTAACCTGAAATATTAATAAGAACAGAATATTCTGTATCAAACACTTCTTCGTCTCCTCAAAGCTCTCTCTCTCTCTCTCACACACGCACACGCAGAGACCTCACAAATTCAGTTCGCCGGAGATATGGCTGCTGCCGTTGATGTGGCCGACAACGGCAATGCCGGGACAGAGAAATCTGCTTTGATATTTCTCGGTACCGGTTGTTCGAGTGCGGTTCCGAACGCGTTGTGCTTGATCCAGCCTTCTGATCCTCCCTGCCGCGTCTGCTCCCAATCTCTAACCCTACCGCCGGACCAAAACCCTAACTACAGGTTGTTAATTGATATAGCGGTTTCATTACTTACTAAATAGCTTTTTAGAGCAATGCTGGAGTCGATTGATCTTAATTCCTATTCACCGTTTTCAATTTGTGGAATGATCGCTTTTGGAGTTCCTATGCCTGTAACTTAGACTCCTCTATTCTTGATGCAGCTGTTCTTACATTGATTTAGGTAGAAATTTCATTGGCATACTATACTATTTATATTGTTAAGCAATGTGATGCATTTCTTCTTGGATTACTAGCAGATGAACGGTATTATTTGTTTGAGTAATTGGTGCTGATGGTTTCGTAGGTGTAATACATCCCTCTTAGTTGATTACTGTGGCAGCGAGGGCAAACATAAATATATTTTGATTGATGTTGGGAAGACTTTCAGGGAGCAAGTACTCCGATGGTTCACTTGTCATAAGATTCCACAAGTAGATTCAGTGAGTTTTACATCTTCTTTCTCTAAAAATTTGTCTATATTTTACATTTCCAGCAAAATAATTTATCATATTGGAATTTAGAGTTACAATGAGACTTAGTGTTGCATTTAATCAATAAGGCAATGATCATAGTTTTTCATTTATGCTATTAAATTTAGAGTTACATAGTGATTGGGTAATGAACTAATGATGAATTTGTATACAAACTGATAAAACTTATGTCCAGGAAACTAGAGAAAACCATCATTTAGTGACGAACTGCCAATGGATCATATCTAGAAAGATTGATGGTAGAACAGTATTTTCTTACTCTTGGGGTGAAAAATCTTCCTCATGTTTGGGAAAACAAGAGATGGTAGGATGAATTAACTTAGGAGTTTTTTCTTTCTTCCTGCTCACCTTATTCAGGTTATACCTTCGAGTTTCACCATTTGGTCTCTGCTGTTGGTTAAGTAGGATCTCACCTTATCTTCTGTTGGTTTCATTTCACTTTTCTTTTCCCAAGATTTAGTAAAGACATAAAGATAAACTATCTCATATAATGGATGGTTCCTAGTCAACTGAACAGAGAAGTTAGTCCCCCCCGTTAGTGTTGTTACATGGAATGAACTTCTCATCTTTCGCATTTCTTCTCAAATTTGATTTCTCTGCTATACTTTCTTTTTTCATTTTCGTGTCGTGATAGGAACAAACTTAGAAAAGGAAACAAGAAGCAAAGATATTATAGAATGCATGCCCTTAATGTTTGTAAAAATGATGGATATCTATATTGATTTTCAGTTGTTTGTCACTTGGTATAGTTTCAAAAGGATTTTGGTAGTTTGAGCCGAACTTCTGCTTTACGTACTTAACCCAGGTGAGGTTGCCTCACTACCTGATCTGGGTAATAGTCCAGTAGCCAGTATGCTTTTTCGCTATATGAATATTATTTCAATTGTTATTGACTAATATATATAACCTAGATTCTCTAGAAGTGGTTACGAGTTATTCTAATTAGCCACTTTTATGACGTCTGCAGATTATATTAACTCATGAACACGCTGATGCTGTTCTTGGTTTGGACGATATACGTGCTGTGCAACCTTATAGTGCAACAAATGACATTAACCCAACTCCCGTCTACCTCACTCAACATTCAATGGAAAGGTATACTGCACCTTGAAAGAGTTACCCGTACTTACAGTGATAGAAATTGTAATACTTTTCACTGCCATCTTTTATAACTTGATCAGTGAGCTTAAATAGTAAGATGATTTCACTACTACATTATTGTTTTCAAAAAGTGATACCAATGGGGGTACAAAGACATTTTTATTTTTGTGTAGAATAGCTGTTTGATATTGACATTCAACCAGTGGATCAATCTCTGCGAAGACTGCGATTAACATATGATATCTTATGTGTACATATTTTTGGCTATAAACCTCGACATTTATATTCTATTCTATTATGATTGATGGTATGTAAAAGCAAATGGTAATTAGAAAACCTTGCAAAAGATGTTGTTTGCAGTTGTAATATTTTGTGCTACATAATTGATTCTCTTTTAACAGCATTGCAGTGAAATTCCCTTACTTGGTTCAGAAAAAGCTAAAGCCTGGCCAGGAAATTAGACGTGTAACACAACTTGAGTGGAAAAATATAGAGAGTGATTTAACAAAGCCATTTGTGGCATCTGGATTGCAGTTTGCTCCACTCCCAGTTAGTTTGTTCCTCTCCCAGTTATTTTATCTGGAAATTAGAATATTGTTTTATTTGAAGAATATTTCTTATGCCTTACTTATATATTCAATTTTTGTGCTCTTTCTAGGTGATGCATGGTGAAGACTATGTGTGCTTAGGTTTTCTCTTTGGCCAAAGATATAAAGTAGCTTATATATCAGATGTTTCGCGCTTTCTTCCATCTACAGAAAACTGTAAGCACTGTCACTTCATATTTGCAACTGTTGGTCCAGCCTGACCAATCTTTTGTCCAGCAGATATTTCTTATTCTATAGCATGTCTATCATCATTAATTAGAAGCATGCATCTAAGAATAAGCACATGGGAAACCTACCTTATTCTTCAAATATTCTTTACGCCTATCTTGTGATACAATCTCTTATAATATCTACCATGGCAAAAACACACTGTAGAACTTCCTAAGTAAGAGACAATCAATCAAATGGTCTATAATTGATAATTGTAGTTTATATGCTGCAGTGCTGCATGATCAAAGAAACACATTTTGATTGGCCTAAAGCCTGAAAACAGGGGTTAAAGACCACGCAGTTGTGCATAAATAGAAATCTGGATCCTGTTATAAATATACCTCTGTTTTGTGTAGATATTTCAAAAGATGGTGGTCAACAGTTGGATCTTCTTATTTTGGACACGCTGTATAAGGTAAGCTGCCACACCTAAAATCCTTATACATTCATGTTTTTAGCCACTTAACTCATCAAGCATTTCGCATAAAAGCATTTCTAATTCTTCAATTATGTTCTCTTTGATTTGATAGATAAATTGAAGAGCTTGCTTATTCGGGAAATGCAGGGAGCTTCTGTTTTGAATGTGTTTTGCAATTATCCTATAATAGTAAAACATTAGTTTTACTTTCTATTGCCTCCTTGAAAACCCTTTTGATTTAATATGTATCATTCTTATTGACTGCTAGGAAGGATCTAATATTTGTCTTTATATGTCTTCTACAGTGCTACAGTATATTTTCCGAGCAATTTAATTGTCATTAATATGGATTTTTAGGTCCTATATATTTCTTTTCCTTCTCAATTCCTAATTGTGGTAACATTGATTTTGTGCTTGTCTTCCCAATGTTGCTTATCTATCTACTCATATTTGCAGAAAGGATCCCACAACACTCACTTATGCTTTCCTCAGGTTCAGCTTGTGTATTTTGCTTCTTCATTAAAAACAATTTCTCAAATGCCTTGTGTTACATTGTCAAGTTTGTTATCTTCAGACTCTTGATGCCTTGAAGAGGATACACCCAAAGAGAGCTTTGCTTATTGGAATGACCCATGAGTTTGATCACCATAAAGACAATGAATTTCTTAAGGACTGGTCTGAAAGGTATGTTTATATATATATATATATATATATATATATATATATAGGGTTGGATCCAGTGAGAACTCATCTTTTTTGAGAACTTGAGAACCATGCATAAGACGTTGAAGATGATGCACAAAACAATACAAAGTTGTGCATAACGAAAACTTTCTAAAATTGTTGCACAACAAAATAATTTTAGAAAGTTTTGCTATGCACAACTTTAACTTTATCATCTTCAACGTTTATGTAAAAAGATGTCATTGATCCACTCAATATATATATAGGAGTGGATCAAATGAGAACCACATCTTTTGCGAACTCTGCGAACCATGCATAAGTTGAAGATGATGCACAAAGCAATAAAGTTGTGCATAGCAAAACTTTCTAAAATTATTTTGTTGTGCAACAATTTTAGAATGTTTTCGTTGTGCACAACTTTATAGGTTTTATTCATCAACTTTATATATAGTTCTCAAGTTCTCAAAAGATGAGTTGCAGTATATATATATATATATATATATATTTGCACGCCATTTTATATGTGACCTTACTACCCATCACGAGATAACATGGATGGACATAATGCAAACCCGTTTTCATTGTTTCCAGAGAAGGAATACCAGTTCAGCTTGCACATGACGGACTGCGAATCTCTGTGGACTTGTGATTAGGTTAGCTTTCGAATTTATGAATTACAGATCTAGTTGAATCAATCATTTCTTTATGTGGCTGCTGAAAAAAAGAGCCATCAGGTTAACTCTACTGCTAATTCTTTCTAGTGAAGGCATGATCTTATGAGAGTAAACTATACTAAATCTCTGAACACAAGAACAAGATATACTTTCTTTGAATTCTTTTCACTTGGTTACCTAAAATTATGTAATAAAGTTGATGATGGCATTGTTTGGGTTATACATCACAAATGCTACGACTATATAGTGGCACATTACAGGGTAGTTCTATGGGCTAGAGCAAATTCTGAAATGCTGTCTGCATTAGCTAGTATTGACTGAGATTATAAATTTACTTTTTTTGTTTTATTTTCAATGAAGGGCAAACTAACTGCTTGTAAGGATATGATGGTGAAGACTCCCAGCATCATGTACTGAGTTTGAAACTCGGTGTATACGAAGCTTTCAATTTGTAAAACTCAATACAGTTATTTGTCAAAATTTCAGCACAAACAACTATGATCAGATGATGAGATCATCTACACCACATGCATCTTGTAGTTTTAATACAAGTCTCCTTTCTAACTGCGTCATATTGTAGCAGAGCATTAAGAAAGTTTCCAAATTCAAATTCAGTCTGCTTCATGTACAAGAGGCAGCACTTTGATCGGTTGGAATCATTATATTTTACAAAGAGATTGATGGCAGTGTTTGGACGACTTTTATGTAATGATTTTTCTTTTCAATTTAGTCTCAATTTCTTTTATTTTTGTTTAATGTTCCTTCTCAAAAGTTATCATCGAGAGTCAAGATTTTCTCCTGAAACATCCCAACATTCTCTGTGGATTATAAAACTGTGCCAGTGGTTCTGTGGAGATATATTATTATATTCCCCTCCCCAATTCAAAAGAAAAATACATAAAATTAATTTATAGTAACAAACTTAGTATTTCCTTAGTTCCACACAAGATGGTCAGTATTCCTTTTGGATTATCCCATCTAAGATGTGTTGTTTTCTTTTTAGGAAATAATTATCTCTTCAAAAGTTATGAGATTTATCTATTTTTATTACTTTAATCAGTTTATATTCTTCTCCTAAATAACCGTGTAGGAAAAAAATGGATCGTTTTGGATGAGACGATGGAGTATAATATTATTCTATTATTTAGAATTATCAGGGTGTGGTGCAATTACACTCCTTGGGTAGGTGAAGTGAATGACGCCTTAATAATTGTTAGGAGCAAAAACATTCGAAAACTCTCTTTGTTTTCATGCAAATATATTATTGCACTTTAGCCCTTTTCTTGTATTAAAAATAAATATATTCTTTTGGTTATACTGGGACGTTTGGAGCGGGTGAAAAAAAAGTCAACCAACACATCTTCTTTATAAAGTAAGACATGCCAAATTCTTTTCAAAACCTCTACCAATTATTGTATCCAATATATAACGCACACAGAATTGAAATTGTATAACACTTCATATATAATAATAGTCTTATTATACGATTCTAGAAACTTAATACAATCCATAACAGTCAACACACCATGCTCTTTCTGTGTTAATTAAATTCGTTCAACATTAACTTATTCTATTTTTCATTATTTTGGTCGCAAGAGGAAGCCAATCTACGACCAATCAAATCGCTTTGACTCAAACACGAGAAAATTCTAGCTTCATTTTTTTTGTCCCCTATCTTCTTCATCTCATCTAAACTCATATACATAATAATACATATTTCCTGTAAGAGAAAAGCAGGAAATTAGAGAGAGAGAGAGAGAAAAAAAGTTGGCAGTAAATTAAAAACATGGCATGTTATGTTCCTTTTAACAGCAGGAATTTAGATGTAAGCTTCTTCGTGTTGAGACCAACAATAGTATATGTGGATGCTCTTATTGAGGCTCTGAAGCAGTTTTCTCGTTACACTGAGAGCCTTGGTTGTGTTCACAGCTCCATATTCACAAGTATTCATGGGAGCATGGTAACTACCTTTTCATTTCTCTGTTACATTTTCATGTATTTGTTTACGATGTTAGTGGTGTCGCGTGGTTTGCAGATTGTATGGTATGGGGCGTGGATGAAGAGGAGTGATGAGAACAAGCAACTTCTAATTGCTGCTCTTGTAAGTAGTATTTTAATTAATTATGCCTAACTTAATTATACGTTTGCAAAGTTGTTCATATTTTAGACTAACTTTCTTAGCATATGACCAAATTAAGATAGCTTCTTGTGCGATATAAGACTTGAGATCATTAAATTTGGCTCTGCTTGTGATCCCAGATCTCAGTCCTAACCAATGTAGTAGCAAGCATGGCCATCTTACTAGATCACAGCTTCTTCGACGCATACGCCGGGGAATCAAGAAACGGCTCCGCGGCGGCAAAATTCTTCACCGGCGACATCGTGGCGATGAGCTCAGCTACCCACTCCGGCGACTCGACCGAGATCAGCTTCGGCTACGCATTTTTAGCCATATTCAAAGACCAGTTTCTGAAGATGGAAGGTGCGGTGGCCGGCGTTTGCTTCAAGTCGAAAAGCATGCCAAAAATATTAAGCCTTGTTGTGTGGAAATCTCTGCATTCGTTCTACACGTACGTTTTAACCTCGGATTTCAGGAACCGAGTTCTTCCCTATTTTGATGGTTTTGCAGTGGATATCAAGTACGATGTTTTCCGTGTAGCTTATGTTAGTGGTCAAAATGGCCTTGATATGCAGTTGCAAGATTTCCACGATAGGTAGATGAATGATCATATCTTTTGTGTGTGTTGGTGCGAGAAACATGAGATCTTGAGCAATAGTATCTCAATTTTTGTTTATCCAATCTGTTATTTGTGAGTGTGAGAGAGATATAATCTACGTATAGTAGTTTAAGGATAAATTACAGTTTATATATCTTGATCATTTAATAAAATATTCTCAACTATTAATAATTTGAATAAAATACACGGGCCATTTAAAATTAACAAATTCCCAAAACTATTGAACAACATAATATTTTTGTTAATTTTTAGATAATTCATACATTTAATGATAATTATCAATAATACGACTTTTATTAAATGACTAATAGTTTATAATATAAATGATAATTTGCCCTAGTTTAAGGAAAAGTACGCATAGTAATCATTTTATCTCGGTGAAGTCATTAAAACGCATAACAACGCGAAATTGGGCCGGCCCATTATCTGGCATCAGGCCCCACTACGTCATCTATTTCAATGAGTTGTTGGGCTTTTCTATCTGTTTGTATATTGTCGATAATATCTTATCTAAATGAAATTCTTTCAACAGACTCCCTGTCCCCCAAATCCATTCATAGGAATCTTCGGTACGGATTTTAATAAAAGTTATTAAATGTATTATGAGTTGAGTAAGGATCCCACAATATTATAATATTAAATTAGCTCGTAATGGGTCATAGGTGGTAAAAAGATGTAAATAAATGGATTGTTGATGGTAAAAAGGGAAATAGTGATGGATATGGATGATAAAATATATAAATAAATGATATTATTGAAGACAATAAGTTGAAAAGATAGTTACCTTAAATAGATATGAATGAAATTGGTGAACGTCCCAAAAAAGAAAAATATGAAGGAGATTGAGGGACGGATGGATGGATTTATATGAAAAAAGAACTATGTTTACTTGATCTGGCTATAATTTTATGTTGATTGACACAAGCAACAATTCCACGAGCAGACATCATTTCTCAATCACTTCGAACCAACATTTTGTAGAATATTCTACCACACCATAATATTTATTTCATATTTGATTGCAAATAGCCTAATCACGTGATATTTTATGTATTACATATAAATAGAAAATAGAGTGATGCTACAAATATGGTCCATACATTTTTGTCCACGTACTAAATGAGATGTTAAAAACGGCCCACCAAGAGAATGAAGGAGAGAATTTTCAATTTAAATCCACATAATGCATATTTGCATTTAATTTAATGATTTTGTCTGTCCCTGTTATAATGGGAATGGAGAAAATACCGTCTTTTCAAATATTTTTCAAAGGTTTGGTGGAAAAACAAAGAAAAAAAAAAGAAGTGACAGATAAGATGGGCCCCAACACATAAACCATGCCATCCCAGTCAAAGTATAATAACGAATTTATAAAATCTGTATTTCAATTTTCATTTTCCTTTCAAAGCATTTTTTTATTTTCTATTATAATATACTGGAAACTTAAATCACGAGAATAATTACTTAATAATAAAAGTAACCATAATTAAATTATAAATAAAGAATCATAAATATTAAGAATTTTTAAAAAATTCTAATTATAAATATTATATAAAGTTTAAAATTATATTATGAAAAAAGAAAAATAACTTAACTAATGCATAAAATAATTTCTTTGTTTTTGTTTTCTTGTTTGTTCGGTGGCTACAGAATCATCACAAAGCAACCATGCCGTATACGAGTTTACCTATACTACTCTTATTCCAAATTCAATAACTCTTAACTAATTGAGATAAGTTTGTAAAAGAATATTTTATAAAAGAATAGAGATGATACACGTGATTGTGTGCATGACCAACTCCCATTCACGCATCCAACGCATATTAACTCACTGTTGTTTTAGGCATCGCCCAAAACAATTCACTTTATTGGATAACTTGTGTGGATTTCAATAAATGCCCCCAATTTATTTTATGTTTATATCTTCTTCTTTTGTCTTTTTTAATCTTTTGTTTCTTCTAACAAAATTGTTCTTACTCTACGGAGAGCAAAATCGAATCGAACCGAACCAAAATTAGCGGTTTGGTTCGGTTTGTATAATAAAATGATTCGGTTTCAAAATTTTTAAACCGAAATTAATTGGTTCGGTTTGAAGAAAAAATCGGTTTCAAATCGAATCGTCAAATTTTTTATATTTTATATATATAATATATATATGTTATTTTATATTATTAATATTTAAATTGATTAATATTATATATATATATATAATTATATATATTATATATTATAAATATTATAATATTTATATTAATTATAATTTAAATTAGGTTAAAATCGAATCGACCCGAATATTTCGGTTCGGTTTGGGTTTTAAAAAAGCAGTTTTTCGTTCGGTTGGTTTTGAACCGATCATCAAATCTTCACCCCTATCTTACTCTCACTTGGAAGTTGGTCAAAGATTATTTGAATTTGAAAATGGAAAAACTCTACCCAATTCTTTTGTACAAATGGAAGTACATACGGTTGGACTAAAATTTGCTAAGATCAATTGATAAATAAATCAAATAAACAATTCTTCTTTATTATTGAGGACATTAAATTAATTTTGTTTTGTATCAAAATTCTATATTATGTTTGAAAATGGTTCATACCCGTCCCAACCACATGGTCCGCTATTTAAGTTTTGTAACTAAAAGTGAATTTAGAGCACATAGATTATGAAATTGAACGCACAAAATGATTTTATATGGTCAACGAGTGAATTGAATTACACATGGCTTGAACATGTGAAGGCAATATTGGTCAAAGATTTAGATTCAAAGAGAGTAAGCAAATTCCATTTTCTTATGTATAGCAATAGCATCATCATCATCATCATCATCATAAATATAGTAAGAAAAATTGACGTGTGGTCAAAGAATCGGGCAGAGCTATAAAATGGATAGCAATTTATGGAAAATGGGCCAACAAGAAGAGATGGGATGGGAACGCACCATGTGAAAGGGGTTCACTATACCCCAATCACTAATGATGCAATTGCCCTACCCTTAGAAAGAATGTTTTGGACTCATGCTTCAGACACTAAATTTCATTTTTGCTTATGGACAAAATGCCCTTGTAATATCCCATCGGGATACAATCAGTGTGACCCGACATTTTATTGAAATCCAAAAATATTTAGGGTCCAAATAATCATAATTTTATAAATTCATAAAAAGAATTTTACAATTAAAATAAAAAATAAATGACAATTTAATATGAAAAAGTGAAACTTAGTGCTATATGATTAAAAACAATTAATGTGTTTACCGAAACAATCAAAATTGGTATTTTCAATGCTAAAAAAAGAAGAAAAAAACCATTCTTTTCTATGTTTAGTTCTCTTTCAATTTTTATGTATTTATTTTAAGCATGGTATATACTAATTTTCATATATTTTGTACCTTTAAATATTTGTTAATTATTAAATGTAAATTTACTATTATAACCCTAGTGTTTTTTTAAAATCCAGTGGGGCCCAGTGCCCCCACTGCCCTCCCCCTGGGTCCGCCACTGGATACAATAGTGTCGCGATGGAGTAGTTAAGTCTGTGGCGGTGTATCGCCAGTTCGGATTTCAAACATAGAGCTCGTCGTCGTCGTACGAATTTTTCCTACAATCAATTTTCCTTCGGTATAATTTGAAGGTTATTGTAAATATATATACAAGAAGTCTTGTTTGAGACCATCTTATTGTGAATAAATAATAATTAACATATTATTTTATTTGACTTGCCCTTCTATCAATTATTTATTTTTTCAGTTAATAATAATTGACATACTATTTCGTTTATTTTTTTATTTTTACTTTTATGAATTTTCTAATTGCCAATCATATAAGATATTAATTTTAGCAAGCTCGGTTAAACTAAGAGGACCCTAGGGTTTTCCTGGATGGATATTGTTATCAGTTTGGGAAATTTTTTAAAAGGAAAAGGTGCAAATATGTTCTTAATATTTATAGTGGAGAACAAAAATACCCTTAAAGTAAATTAAGGTACAAAAATACCCTTGATGTTAAATAAGCGGTGCAAAAATACCCTTATCGTTAAATAAACAATGCAAAAATATCCTCCATATTAAATAAACGACGTAAATAGTTAAAAAGATTTAAGTTTTGTTTTTTCTTTCAATTTAAAATTAACACTCGCTTATATAAACATATATATACAAATAATTACATATAATTCAATTTACTACGTGTATATTATGAAATGACAAATTTATTTATATAAAAATTTAAACCGATAAGTATTAGGACAAAATTGTAGTTTTATACTATAACATAATATATATAAATTTAATTGTAGAATAAATGTAAGCATGTGAAAATATAGTTTAAAATAAAATTTATAAAATTGAAAAATAATGGATATAAATTTTTATGTAAGAAGCATGTATGAAAGAAAAATGATTATAATTCGACCATCAAAATTATATAATGTATTAAATTTCATATTTTTTTGTCATTTAACAAATTTTAGGGTGGATATGCATTATGTATTTAACCTCAATAGAATTTTTAAGTTTAAACTTACTTTGAGAGTGTGTTTTTTTGTCATTATATATACCTAGGTATATATTAAGGACATATTTACAACTTATTTTTTTTTTTTAGAAAAATGAAGCAGTAAGACTGTCACTGTCACGTTTCTGTAGCCCACAAACACCAAAATATGTATGTTCACTGAAGTTAATTTTGTTGAAAGAACATTGTCATTAGTCATCAGCATATTTGTAATTGTAATAAATTGTATTTTCAACTCAAATTTTGGCTCATTTCATAAAAAAGTCCATCGTGTAGATAATTTTTCAAAATAGCCCCTGTAGAAATTTCTGTTAGTTGAAAGTTGAATTAATATGTCGTAAAATTCGTTTACTATTATTCCACGTAACTCAAAATGACATTAAAAAAATCTGATTTTTATCTCTGTTTGAAGGTAATTATTTGATTAAAAAAATGTTTAGATATCTGGCTTAGTTACCATAAACTATTTGATGAACAAATTTTATACGAGCTTGAGTAAAAGTTGGCTTTAAGAAATTCGTAGATTAAAATTCTACTGATACCAAATCCAACTACGAATAACTACTAAATAAATAAATTACCTCTTTAGCAAAATAAATAACTGATGCTTAGTGGACTTGTACCTTGATTAACCTTGTAGATATTTATCTATGCATGTATAATTATACATTATTAAAATTTCCTTTTCTTTTGTAAAAGAGAAAAAACGAAATGTTTGACTAGAATGTTGTTATTTCTGAGTTGAGAAAAGAATGTGATTATACATAAAATATTGTTGCTAAGTACATAGATAATGCAAGAAAAAAAAATGATAAATAATCAGAAATCACGTGACCAGGCAGGTGTGATCGTCATCAAATGTGCCTCATTTGGATAGGGAATTAGCAGTCTTGGGTTACGTGATCACATGGCTTAACTTTAAGCTAATATAGTAATATCAAATCATAGCATAAAAAGTATAAATGGCAGCTAATTAGCACCTAAACAAAAGATAGCTTATAATATGCCTAATCTAAAGCCCTATTACATAACCATAATTCATGAGTACTACCCTCTCCATACGTGAAACAAATTTTTGGACTTTGGATGCCCCTTTATTACTTACACACACACACACATATATATATATATATAGGTTTTTTTGGTCGAAATAAAATATTACTTTAGAGGGTGTGCAATTTTACAGAAAAAAGTAGATCACACGTGATTGTATGAGTATAAAATCACCCTCAACCCCAAAAAAAAGGAAGAAAAAATGAGTGAATATAAAATTATCTAGGAATAAATGAGAAACGCCACAAGTTCATAAATTAGCTTATTAGAACATATTATTAGGAATACTACACTTATTTAGGACATGCCTTCCGCCGAAGGTTCTTCCAGGCGGTCAACGTCGTCGGCCGCCTCCGCCGCCATAAAAATGCCGTGGCGAGTCCATCGGTGACTTCAGCGAGGTTTAACAAGGAGTGTTTGAAGGTCGAAGGCGTGAGCGACACAATTAGTCGTCTCGACTTCAAAGCGGCATCTTGCGGGGCGCGCCTCTGAGAGATCGTCAATCTGAACCCGTCTTGCGGCGGGCGTTGTGGCGCATGTAACCGGTTCGGCAGCGGGCCGGTACGCAAAGCGCGGAAGCGAAGGCGGGGCCTCGGAAAAGGAAGAGATGAAGGAAGGAAGATCGGAACCAGGCGTGAGCGCCTGGAAAGATTAGCACCTATAAGGTCCGGGCTCGGTCCGTGGCGCCTCGGGCGACCTCAATACACCGTTGATGAAGCCAGGAGGCAATCTCGCCTCCATATGAACTGTTAGAGAAGCCTCGGCCGATGACAACGGGGAAGAGGTGCGACCCATGGATAAATCGACTCATTCCGTGAGGATTCTGAGCGACATCGAAGAGTCTGAAGAGCTCATGGGTGAAATAGAATCTTGGTTCGGACGGATCCACGAAGAAATACCGAGGGCGGTGCATGGCACGGCGGTCGAAGAAGCGAAGGAAGGGGAAATTCGCCCCTACAAAAAGCGAGCGCAAGAGGAAGGAAGGCAGCGAGCCCCATATGGCGGGTGATCTCCACTATCTGGGCTCCCGTGGAGTCAAAGTCTCCCACTGAGAGCCGATGCGAAGTCCTAAAGCCGTGAACCTACTGATGAGATTCGAGAAAGGGCGAGCGATCGCCTTCTCCGGGCGACCCCATACCAGCGACGATTACCCCGGGATCGTTGGTGATCGGGCGGTGGTCGCAAATAAATTGGTGAAGCGTTTACATTGGCAGTGGGCGTCGGTGAGCATCATTTTCAAGGAATGCTTTGACAGCTAGGAGTAGAAGCGCGCCTCGCCAGGCGCCACCTGCCAACTCGTTTAGGACATATTAGCTTTAGTTTGTTAGAAACTATTATCGAAATATCAACTCAACACAAAAACTCTTGTACATCCTGTGAATGGACAAAAATATCATTTGTTATTAAAAAATATTATTTACATTTAAGAAAATATCATTTATCTTTTATCATGTAATTAGAAAGTATTATTACATTGAATAAAAGTATCATTGGTATTGAAGAAAAATATTAATACTCACACATACGGATATAAGCACAAAAGACCACCTCATAACTCAATAATTGGCAATTTGGGGGCATTACGTGATTTTCATACATGAACAATTACAAGATAGCTAGAAATGAATTTTCTAGCAACCACAATATAGGAGTTTCACTCTCTTAGAATGATTCATTGTTGACATTATACAAGGTTATTATCAGCTATTGAACCGATAAGTTATCGTAATTTATTCTTTCATATTATTACGAGACTGAAATGTGGGCTCCTAAGGAAGAGCTTCTTCTATTAGGACATGCGTGATTATATTTTTTTGATAGGATAACGACAATAGTAATTTTAAAATATAGAAATCGCATTATACATTACATTATGAACAATATTTTTGCTACTATAATGTACTATAATGATATACTAATATTTGGCCGAGACATTATTGTAAATATAATAAAAGCATTTGAATGTATAAAATTTATAAATACCAGCTATTGACCAATTACGACAGTATTACTATGACCATCTTGGATACTGAGCCACCTCAAAATCATACTACAAAGTTAAATATTTGCTTTCTTCATTATTATTAATATCTTCGCTTAACTCGATATATGCATTTTATAGGTATAATTTCTAGGGGTAATTTCGGGTTTCAGGGGGGCATAGGCTATGACTACGAGAGACGAGAGATCGCATTATAGAATTCAGTAGCCTATTTCCTGAATTTTCTGCCAACACTTCCATTCATTCATTCATTCACTCATAATTTTTGGACTTTTCTTTTTATTGTTTGTAATAATATTAGTTTTATTTGCATAAAGGTAATCGAATAGTGCCAAATTATTGAAAGAAATATAGAATCTGCCTTCTGTATTTAATCAGAAAATCTGCGAATTGACTAGCTTCATTAAAAATTTGTGTTTCAAAATCAACCACTAATTTTGGCTAAATTGTTGGAAATGAATGTCGTATGTATCACGAAAGACTAAGACAATCAAGATTGTTTAGAGTCTATTCTTTTCCTTTGATCATAATAAATCTTTCCCAACATTCTTAGCAACATAATTATAGCGATTATAATTTGTTTTGGTGAGTACTCAATGTAATAATAATAAATCAGTTACACTAAAAAGCAAAAATATAATAATAACTTTATTAATAAAATCTGTAAAAAAATATCTTAAAATAGCATCAAATCTAAACTGTCGGATACACATAGATCTACGTTTATAATTAATTCTCATTTCTTAAAATATAATCAATGAAGAAGAAAGTACTACATAACTTCTAAAATAAGTAAAAAAGGATCAGAAATCCCAACTGCTCTTCACACTTCATGCACAGTCAATAAACCCTCTCCCTCCCGCCTTCAATTTTTGAATCAACTCATGGCTACAGTTCAAATCTAATAATCCATCCGCCCCGTCAAAGAAGGCTCATTTTTTTCGACACGATTATTTAGGAGAAGTGATAAAGTGGTTAAAATGATAAAAAGTAAGTAGCACCCATAACTTTTGAAGAATTAATTATTTCCTAAAAAGAAAATGGGTCATCTTGAATGTGACAGTGCAAAATAGAATACATGTCATCTTGGGTGGAACGGATGGAGTAGTATATCAAATATCTATGTATATAGATATACTCGCCTCATACGATATTATAGCATTACAAACGATAAACACAATTTAATACGCTAAATATTCACTGATATGCTCATGCTAAGTTAGATTAACATTTTTCCATGTATGTACGAGACAAATCTTATATTACTATCTTTAAAAACCAGCTTTGTGACCTGTCAACCTATGAAAGACATAAAATGCAAAAATTCTTAAAAGTCCACTAATTTGGATTCTGAAATTAAGTGGACAAGTTGGTATCATTTTACTACACTTTTTCTTGAAAACATTCAATCACAATATACCAAACTTCTACAATCTACACGAAAGCTAGCAATGATACAAGGAGTGACAAAAGTCACTCGGACCATTATCCCAAAAGTGTGTAAAATGTGGAATTCCCTTTTTAATTTTTAATTTTTTAACAAAAATTAGACTTCCACAATTTTTTAAACGCCATACGTGAAATGTTTATATTACGTTGTCATATGGATATATATAATTGAGACGAGGTGAAAAAAGGCAATCAAGTTTTGTTTTTTCATATTCTAAAAAAAATAACAGAGATTGAATTGCTAAGTTGTCAAATTGATTGGCCAGAATCCACTATAAAGGACAGATGGTCAAACAATAAAGTCATAAATGTCATTACAGTTTAGATGCCATCAAAATTGTTAAAGACAGACTCCAAAAATGGTTCTTTGTGAAGAGGAAATGAATTGATTGGGCATTAATTGTATCTCATAATAAACGTTCTGCAAGAAAAAATGAGTGAAGAGTGTCAAATTCTATAGAATATATAAGTGTATTACATCCGCTTTCACATTTATATTAATAAAATATTATCATGTGAGAGATGATATAATACACCTACATGTTCTATGGAAATTCCCCGAGTGTGACATAAACTAAAGTTTGGAGTAAATAATTTGTTTTCTTTTTCCAAGAATATTATCATTTCATCTTCTTATGCACCAAAACAATAATTCTACACAAATCTACTAAATAATTATTTCATCCGTCCATAATAAGTGTATCATAATTATCATATTCGATATTCATAAAAAATATATTATTTTCCTTTGTACGGCATCATTTATTATTATTTAACCTCGTAGCCACTCATTGTTTTACCAAAAAATCATTAGTAACACTTACAACCTAATACATGGTACGATCTTTTCTACATTTAAATAAAATTCACAAATAATTTTATTAAAATTCGTACCATTTACAAGTGATATATTTATTGTGAATATAATGAACATTATTTTTCTCCTAACAATGACAACATGTAGTTCGTCGATAACGCTTATGTAAATATTACTATTTGTAATAGTACATAACATAACACAGAAAGTTTATGATCCGTGTGAGTGTGTTGGCTTAGTGGTAGAGTGGTTAATGCCCGAGACCTTTGGTCTCGGGTTCGAGTCCACCGTGACGCGATCTTTAAATTTCTGTATTAAATTGACAAAAAAAAAAGAAAGTTTATGATCGCACTAGATAAGTTATATGTGAAGAGCTCCAAACAACATGGCATTTTGGGCAGGTGTCGTCGAGTTTTGGACACTTTGGAATAACTAATATGAAATTGAACAATAATATATTCTTATTAGTTTTTAAATAGTTTGTGTATTATATTGTAATTATTAATAATTTGGAGTATTTTTTTATTATTTTAAATAATTCACATATTTTATTGTATTTATCATTAGTTCATGATACTTTTATTAAATGACCAATACTTCAAATTTTCCTTTAATTTATAGCATAGACATCCAAAAGAAAATAATTGAAAAAGGTAAACAAAAAGAATAGCTTTTACACATGCTTGGTAGTGACTCGATTGACTAAGAGTGAATTTGCTTAGGCCCAAAGCGGAATATATATGAGATTTAATGTAAAAATCATTTTTATCGTGAGAATAAAAAAATGATGAATTCTATATAAAGATTGATAAATCTGTTGAAAAAGTTAATGAATCCAAATAAAATAGAATTTTTGCCTTTTATGAGATTTGAATCTTAAGTGAAAATTTTGAATTTTTGGATTCATTAACTTTTCCAATAGATGCATCATATATATATATATATATATAAAAGAAATCAAAAATATATTAAATTAACAAAATAGATATGAAATATAGTAAATTTTAAAATTAATTACAGATTATACATACTTCGATAAAAATGGATATTTAAGTTTTGGTCCCTGAAAGAAAAGGTTCCAAAAATCAAAACCTCAATTCGAAGATAATCGCCGACTAGGTAGTCAATAAATCGGTAAAAGATCGCCAACGTTTGCCACCAACTTACACGCATTCTCTCTCTCTTACTAAAATAAGGCATCAGAGATTAGCAGAGCTGTGACCATAAAGAGCTTTGGCTTCTTCTTAGCTAGCTCTCCTCTCTCTCTTTAGACCTCTATTCACGGTTTCGTTGTGCGTATCTGCGTTTGTAAGCAGAATAGAAAGCAAAAAGGTCGAGAAAGAATCTAATGGAGTACGAGAGGATACACAAAGCTCAGGTATTCCAATCTTTTCACGAGTATCATATCTTCTATCTGTATTGTATACATGCACTTCTGGTCCCTTTTCATGGAACTGTTTTTTCATCATCGATATATTTATCTCCAATGGTTTATCCCTTGAAATTAGATGTTTTTCTGATTAATGATTTCAGAGAAAATCGCCATATGCTTAAAAGAAAATTACAATGAGGTTTGAATGAGATTACTTAAATTGGTTAAAAGTAAATTTTTAATCATTTCCTAGTTTTCTACAGTGGGTGTGAAGAACTCTCTCAATTTGGACTATTTTTTTGGTATTGAATTTTTCAATTTTCTTTCTGGGTGTTATTGCAGGCTGGTATCCTATCTCCAAGTAAGTTGAGGATGAAGCTTATGGGGCCACACCACCAAAAGAAAAAAGATGGATCAAACAATAATTCTTCAAGAACATCTCCTTCTAGGATGGAAGATTCACAGTTTGTCAAGTACAGTTTGTTGGCAGCCCAAAACGGGGATTTTGGAGAGGAAGGTTTGATGATTTTGCCCTTTACCTTTTTTTTCCTTTCAGTTACTCTGTTATTGGTAGATTGCATTTATTAGGTCATCTTAGATATTGTTGAATTAGAGCTAGTGGGCCTAAGGGCTTTTACCTATTTCTATTGGCCCTCCATAAATAGTGACATTGTTTCTGCAAAAATTGGTATATTAGTTTTAGTTTTTCAATGGGGAAAGACTGAGTAAACTTATTTTTAATGCTGTAAACTGTGCAAAACCCTTGGCTGATTTTAGGCCTGCATCCTGTTTTCTTTTGGCAGCATCGAATTTAGAGGTTTTGCAATTTAAGTCCGATGGTGTTACATCGGATGCTAGCCAAGACGATGGGAATTTGTTCCAGTCGAAGGAACTCGGAGCAAAGGATAATGGTGATGCTAGTCGTTTTAGAATGCAGCTTCTCTCTAAGGGCGATACCGGTAATTCCAGCTCCGTCCACCCCATTAGAATGTGTGAGGATGAAAATCTTGATTATGACAGCACCTCGAGCTTTGAGTTTCATAAAGGGGAGAGGTCGCTGCACCATTCCATGACAAGGTCGTTCTCCAGGCCAATGTCGTCGAAATGGAATGATGCGGAGAAGTGGATTATGAACAAGCAAAATGTGCAATCCAATATCTCAAAGAAGGCCAGCTTGCAAACACAGGCGAACAGGCAACCGGCTACGAGTATGGTGAGAGTAGTGCCAGAATCTACGAGTTCTGATAACAAGCAATCGGTGAAGAGGGTTGATTTTTGCCAGTCTGCTTCACAGACAGGGTCCGGGAAGTTCGCATTAATTGATTTGTGCCCTGAAAGCAAGGATTTATCGGAGGTAGATGATGCAAATATGCATTGCACCAAGAGTGTAACAGAAGAAACAACAGGTGAATATGGTGCTTCAACTATATAGTATATTTTGAATTGGTGTTTTTGTTTCCAAGCTTTTCCTCCATACAGATTATGATATCTTAGAAAGAAAGAAGTGTAGATGTTTACAGCTTCTCTTTCCTTGCAATATATGTCAATTATAGAGACACCTTTGTCAAGCTCTTCAAATTTCAAGGTCTAACTAACTTTGTAATTAGTTAGGTTGGGACATGTACTAGGATTGCTATTTGTATCGACCTCATTACATCGGAAATTTTGTTGTTCTGTTTTGAAATATGCTTTTAAATTACTCAAGAAGTTATGCAAGAATATGGTTCTTGCTAGAATCTGTCACTCTCTAAGTGCGAACTGACTGTAAATTTTTACTTGACGAGGTGTGTATTGTAGCGTTGTTGAATGATTCTGTCATTGCTGCTGCTGATCCTCCTGCTCTTTATCGGTGAACTAATGAGATTAAGATGTGTAGCTAGAAGAAAACTAACGGTTTGTAACTTTGTGAAACTGCTTTTGCTTATTGGATTTTTTTTATGCCAGCAGCTCCTGCCATAAGATCAGTGTCGATGAGAGACATGGGAACAGAAATGACTCCTATTCCGAGTCAAGAGCCATCAAGGAGTGCTACTCCGGTAAGTGCAACGACCCCGCTGCGCAGCCCGGTGTCTTCTATACCTTCTACTCCTCGGAGAGGGGACCCAGCACCATCACCGACAGAACATTCCATCAGCAATTCTACTCAGAACTTGGCTGAAAATGCCAAGAAGGAACTGTCTGAGCAAGAACAAAAGATTAAAACGAGAAGGGAGATTGTAGCCCTGGGCGTTCAGCTCGGCAAGATGAATATTGCCGCTTGGGCAAGCAAAGACGAGAAAGATAAGAGTAATTCTGGAAATGAAGCCATAGAAGACGATGAGCTTGCACGGATTGAGTATACGAAACGTGCAGCTGCGTGGGAAGAAGCTGAGAAAGCTAAGCATGCTGCCAGGTTCATTTCTTGAAGCTTATGCTTTGTAGTTTGAAACATTGAAGCTATTATTTTGTTATCAAATGCAGATTTTTGACTTAGTTGATTTGTATTTCAGATATAAACGAGAAGAAATAAGAATTCAGGCATGGGAGAGTCAGCAGAAAGCAAGGCTTGAAGCTGAAATGAGGCAAATAGAGGTAAAGGCATCCATAAATACTGTTTTGCATCAACATGAAAACTGATGAAAATTGACACTCAGGCGCAAATCGAGCAAATGAAAGCACAGGCTCAAGCGAGGATGGTGAAGAAAGTAGCAATGGCAAGGCAAAAATCAGAGGAGAAACGAGCTGCAGCAGAAGCTAGAAAAATCGACAGGCTGAAAGAACTGCATCGCAGGCAGAATACATCAACCAAACAGGCCGCATCCCTTCTTCCGCCTTCGTCTGCTGTGGTTGGTCATAATTGAGCAGGCACAAGCAAAACTTCTCAGCAAATATGCAGAAAAATGCGCTCCGTGGGAATAAGTTTCTCTATGTTAAAATCACCATTGTGGTAGCGCTTATTCTCACTCGCTCCATCTATGTATCTATTGACAATCAAGAACTTGAAGCCTTTGGAAAACTGCAAATCCTTGCAGCTATACATGCCCTTATTCACACCTTGTATAGTTTTCGTGTAATATCTGCCATTTTTGTTATGTAGTTTGCTATCAAATTGAGTCACTTTATACTACACAGATTGGTTGTTGATATGATGTCATTATGATTAAAATAACATCCTTATCTTGCTTCCTAAAATACAGTTTAAAAATTAAAGACATGAAAATTCCTTTGTTGCACATATATTACACCAAAGAATCGAGGTGGAAGTAAACAAAATAGGATAAAGTTTTGAGTTTTTAAATAGATACACAATAAAAACTAGAGCTATTTCAAGATTAACTACTACTTATGGGAAGAGGATGAACTATCATATACTTAAGTTAGAAACATAATTTCTCTTGCCTACCAGAATCAGACAACGATGCTAATATTACAAACACAGATTGCAACTACTAAACTGGTTTAGAAATCAAGACTTCCCACAGACGGGATACCGCGCTCATGTTCCTCGCCTCCTGCCGGCTTCCATAGCCATCGCAACTTCCGTTTTGGACGGGCAACCTCTGCAGAGGAACAGAGTTTAGGAGCTCCAGTCCTCGTTTCCCCATCTCCTGCACCTCCTGAGGCGATAGGATCTTGATACACCACACGCTGTTTACGAACTCCCTGAAAAGATACGAGAATCAGAGCGTGCACTTACACAGGATGCATGTTGCATCAGCCCCAATTAAATCTTAATTGGGAATTATTAACCCTAATTGAGGCGGATGCACTGTTCATCTACAAGCTGTTTGCCTTAGTTCTGAGTACAGAAAATATATATACACTGCATATTCAGTTGTGAATGTGAGCGAAATGGAGAAAGAACGTACTGCCAGGGGTCGTCGCCAAGAAGAAGAACGTCGTTTTCACGGTCCACAAATACAAGCTGCCAGCCTGATCTCAACGGATCTTCCAATTCACCTTCGAGGCCAAACATCTGAGCAAGCTCACTGCGCAGCTCCGGATAGCTGCTGAATTTGGTGATGTCGAGCGACCTTCCAAACGACCCCGACTTGTGAACCTGTGGAACATTCGCACACGCATATCGAATATCGACTTGGTAGTCTAATCAAGAGGGTATCTATTTTGGGTGATCTATTAAATTCATAATACATACGAGTATGATGTTACGAACAAATTACCTTCACAAAGGTTCTATCGGGCTGATTGTTATGATGCCCCCGTTGTCAGTAGACATCAAAAAACCAGACTCGTCAATGCAACTGCTCGAAGTCACAGTAGGGTTGAGTGAGTAATCAGCACCGGAGCTAGTCATGTAGCTGGAAGAGGCAAAGGTCATGTTCGCGTTATCACTGTCGCTAACAACTGCTTTAAGGTTCGACATCCCATTTGGAATGAGAAGGGACGAGGAATCTATGTTAACTCCAAAGAGGAAGTGGTTGTGGGGATCGTTATTCGCTTCTTGCTCCATCAAGCAATCTCTACTGGGAAATGGAGGTAAAGAAATGGGATTGCTAGTTGCATTTGCGTTCGACAGCCCTAACTGAACAGCCCGTGGTGAATTAGTCTGTGAGAGGCCACTAGAAAGGGGATCGAGAACAACCCGTTTTGTCGGCCAACCACTTGAAGATAGCAAGTTTGAGGCCTCATCCTGGGTGACTGAACTCAACAGGCTGTGTAGTGGAGAACTCATGTTGCCAACGGGTTTAACATTTGACTCTGAGAAGCTCTGATGCATGGAAGACATCGAATGCATCGTTTGAGACTGCACTTGAGAGTTTGAGGACAACTGTGATATCTGATTACCATCATGCTGCTGCTGCTGGATCTGTGCATCGTTGAACGAGTTCTGTTGGAGCAGTTGCTGCTGAAGGAGGTTTGCGTGTGACTGCGACGTCACCTGAGATGAGCTCCCTTGAAGGCTTTGAACAAAGGGAGCAGAGCACTGAGATTGCTGCAGCAACTGAGGCTGCTGCATATAGCCTGCAGATCTGCTGCCGACGGATTGAGGCTGCTGGAACTGCATAATTGACGAAAGCATCTGTTTGGAAGGGTCCACAACCCTCATATCCTGCATAGCAGCAGCTGCCATAGCTTGGTAGATTTCGTTTTGCATGCCGAGCATCGACGCGTCGAACCTCGGCTGCATCCACTGCGCGACCCCCATTCCTTGGTTCAGAGACTGCATTCCTCCACCTCCACGAAGCCACATGAGGGACGGATTTAACCCCATGTCATCAGGCCTCATCCCTAGGTACAACAAACAACACGGATTTTAGAAATACGAGTGCACGAGCACGGACAATGTCGGTAGAGCTAGTTCAGATGCACTCGTGTAAAAAGGCACGAAGGAAGGAAAAGAGGAATTCTACCTGAGTAGGAAGGGAGACCGGATGGCCACGGCCGCTTTAGTCTTAGAGGAAACGGTGATGGATACATAGGGAATGTTGTCAAAGGCTCGATTTCCCAAAGTGAGACTCTCGGCTGCCTTTCACCAGCAGTCGACTCATCCCAGCCAACCTTCATTGATTAGGGAAATTTGTTTGAGGACATGATTAGGAGCATGTGAAGCCAGATTAAAACCATCAATTGAGCAGTGTCATTAGTGAACACAATGTGTATCCATCCATGAAGTCATATACGAATTAGGAAGCCGAGAATCTGTAGCGAATCTGTTCGTATGGAAATAGCGTACCTTAACCGAGCGCCAATGTGAATTTGGCCACCTGGTAGGATCCGAGTCAATTATACCAGTTATCGTACCCATGTAGCTGGAAGGAACCAAAAATGTCTCAGACCCGACGCGAAAATATGTAAAAAATGCATTTCTCAGCATGAAACTGTCAAAACGTACCGACGGACACTGGATTCTTCCGTTTCAAACAGCATCCGGAAGCGCATACCAACAGACACTCGCGTATGATATACTGCTTTTATATATTTAGCCAGAGGTATAACAAATTCAGATGGACTAGCCCTGAATCAAACATGAGGTCAGCAGAGTGTCGGTGAAATCGAGATGTATTGAACCATGCAGGCAAACTTATCTTGAGGAGGAGTAGCATACCTGGGATTATAGAATATCGTGAAACGGCTATTTGTTGCAGCTGCGTGAGCAGCGGCAGCGAGCAGGCCGAGATGCATGCTATCACTAGATAAAACTGATGAAGGCATGACTGTTTGTGGGCGGTTGGCATGTCGGATACCAAGAAGCAACTGATTCTTCTCGTTCCTGATCGATGCAAACGAAACTAGGTCAGGTGTCGCCACTCGAGAATTTTTACCATGTTGTAGAGAAATAAGCTGCATACCATATGAAAAGAACCGAATCACCAGCAACAAGCCGTTTAGCACTCACAAAAACACTCCAACCAGTTGTAAGCAGATGCCTCTTTGGCTGACCTGAGATTAGGATAAAGTAAGATTATTGAAAATCATATAGCAGCAACTTCTTGAAAAGCAAGCATACATTTTACGAGGCGAAAAAGAACTAAAACATCAACCTAAATTCTAATCATAAAAATAAGAAGTTTATGATCAAAATATCATATTATGGTAAATTTTTCAAACCTGAAAGGCAATAAATTTGAACTTGAGAATACATGGAAACTGAAGATATTTACATAGTTACTCTTCTTTCCTCCATCTACGTTTTCTGTATAATTGAGAACTCACCTCGAAATATATGTCTGAATTTCCACTCATTGTTATGAAGATCCCTGGCAATCAGTTCTTGTGCCGGAGGTTGCTGAGAAAAATCCTGTGTACGGGCATCTTATAACTATGAATGCCAGATGACAACGAAGATAAAACAGAATTATTTTCAATTTCAAGAACCTAAAATATTTACCAAGGCGGGAACACTTTCTCAGCTGCACGACGAGGAACCGAGAACCCACCATGAGTGCTGGTGTCACTAGCTGTCAAAGTTTTGCAGAAGTAATTCGTCGGCTGTTTGCTGGCTGCACCCAAATCTGCTGGAAGGAAGGAAACCTCCTTCTGCTCTTCCTGCAAAACGAGCACATAAACCGACAAAGATGAAACGAAATTCACCTTTTTTTTCAACAATAAAGCCAAGAAAATTGAGGATTCCTCAAATAGTCAAGGATAAGTGACATACTGCACTTAGGGGTTGCAAGGTCATTTGAGCATACACCTCGTCCGTCTCTATGTCAGCCTGTTTAATAACGAAACATAAGCATCAAGAACGAGCTCACACAAGTAACAGAGACGCGACAAAACTTCCAGATGTGAGAAGACTTACATGCATGGTCACGTTATGAAGCTGGCAAACAAGCTGTGCAGGTAAGTTCTGGTAATTAGGCATCTGAGCATCGACTTCCTTGTTCGTGGATACAGCAACCTATGCAACAAATTTCTGGTTATACAATATTATTGTTTGATACTGAAACTATATTCTTGAACATGAAATAAACGAATACCTGCTCGCTGTGTCCCTGAGGAAAATACACCACATGACTACCGAGAGACGGTAGAGAAACGAGAGGGCCAGCACAGGCATGCCAAAGTTCAGAATTGAGGCAACTCTTCTCCCCTCCTGATCAAATTCGAGTAAAAAAATCAGGAATCAATAAGTTCGGTATATTTTATGATCAATCGACAATGCATATTGAAAAAGGGCTAAGAATTATAACATAAATGACTACAATTCTTGTGTAACAAAAGGTAAAGGCAAAATAGTCAACCACCAACCTCATCACCCAAAAAGAGAAAGGAAAGAAGAGAAATTCAAGAAAGAGAATCGAGTTCTTGTTTTGCAGATTTTGCAGCCTTTAATTATTTTTTATTTATTTTAAAACATAGAAAGCATAAAACAAATGCAGATTCCACATCAACTTTCTCAGTATGTACACTAGGTCAATCTCGTAACTGAGCAAACCTAAAACAATCGCCATATACAAACAAAAAGGAAGAAAGCAATCTTACCTTCAGGAGACTGCTGATTCAAGCAAGCAGAGAGTTTCATGATAAAGAGTCAAACAATAAAGTTGGAGCAGCACAACAACAGCAGTAACTGCAAAAGAGCAAAATCCAAATAAATCATAAAATAAAAATAAAAAAATAACTCCCCCACAAAAATATATTTCTCGAAACCTCAAAATAATTCAGCTTCCAGTACCTCCTTTTCACCCCAAAATAGCATAACACCTCCACATTTTCCTCTGAATTTCACCCTCCAAAATTTCAATACTGATAATACTCCAATTTTCTACCCTCCCTTCCTCCTCCAATTTACCACTAGCTGTATACGAAATATGAAAAAGTTATGCCTTCATATGTAGATAGTGAGGCCAAATCACCCAAAACTGTATTCCACCACAAATAAAGAAAAAACTCAGCACCATCAGTTCTTGAATTTTTCTCATATAATTCCTCAATCACAGGAAATGCAATTGAGAAACTAACATCCCACATCAGCCACCAAAATAGACACTATCTTTAGCTCAATAACTCCAACTTATACAAAAAAGAAAGTAAACAAATTCTTTATATCCAACCAAATCCGGTTCGCAATTTCAAAAACAAACAGCTCAAAAAGGACTGACTCTCAATCCCTCTTCAGATCTCAGTGTCTCATGCTAAAAAACTCTCAAGAAAGCAGCAAACACCAAAGCTTCCAAAACCCCAAAACCCAATATTTTTCTCAACAAAATTAACCTTTTCGGCTCAAAACGAAGCGTGAGCTGAGCCCATATCCTGCCTCAACCAGCGCAAAAGGGTCTTCTGTTTGAAGGCGTGGATTTCCACACGAGGACTATAAATCAACTCCACCGATGCATGCGCGTGCGCCTACCACCACATACACGTATTTTATGTACTTAAACAACAGCACAATGCTTCGGTAACAGTGGAAACGGTGAAAACTGAGATACTAATACTCCGGCACTATATCTCTCTCTGTATATATGTATATATATTTCTGCAAATATGCACAGCTACCACTGACTGGGAGTGTTTGTAGAGTTGGAAGTTGTAGTAGTAGTAGTATATTGTGATTCTCTCTGTCTATATATGGGTTTCTCGCTCCTCTCCCCTGCTCCAATCAGTCAATATTCAATATCACCTTTTCCCATTACTTCAGAAGTCATTTTTAATTTAGTCGACGGTAGTAGAGATAGAGAGAGAAAGTGTGTCAGAAACTATTTTACTTCTCTCTCTTGAGAGAGAGAGAATGTGGTGGGAGCAAGTGGACCATGCAATAATTAGACCTTTTGAACATGTGAATTACTTTTCTAACCTTTTCGCTCTTTATCTTGAAAACTTATATTAAATTAAGTATTAAATACGTAAATTCCAATTCCAAGTGGGCCTTGTGAGACTAAAGACTGAGATCTACTGAAATTGCTGTTAGTTTTGGGGCCACTGCCAGCCCAACCATATATTTTAATTATTAATGCCATTTATTTCATTTTATTTTCTTTTAACCTTTTTGGAAATTTATTTAGTCAATTAAATAATTGTAAAATGCTTTATTTGAAAGAATGGAGTAATTATCAATTTTGTGTGATTTTTAAGTTCCAGATATCTTATGACACTTGATGATTGGAAAAGATAAAAGCTCATTAAATTACTTCCCCTCCAATTTCATAATTATTTAAAAAATTATAATTTAAAATCTGGACAAAAAAATAATTAAAAACCCATGACTTATAGGAGAACATGAACCTAAACATTATTATCATGGGAGTATAAGAAGTAAATAGTTTCTTCATCAATGCAGGAACCCATCATTTATTCTTTATAACATAAGCATAGTACAAGTTAATATCCTTTTGAAAATTTAATTGTCATTTACTAAAAGATCTAGTTATTAGGTTTTTCAACTTAGTTGTTTAATATAATAATTGTAAACTAGGTTTTAATAAAATATTATTCACTCGAGCTTAGGTATCAATATTCCACTCATATGGTGTATTGATAAAAACGACACCGAAATATCACTTCATCCTTTTAACGACCAGAGGAGATGACAATTTATCTTGACTTAAATAGTTATATTTTGTAAATTATTAATTTTACTTTGTTATAATTGATATATATGTATAGTCGTACTTCATAGTATACATTCTAAAATATAATTTTATTATTACAACCAAGAGTCGGTTTGGATTTCTTTAAATTATATCACTAGTTTCCTTAGAAAAAAAATAGGGGTAATTACCTCTAAATTAACTTTGATACAGTTCTGATTTATCAAATGAACTTTAAAATTTAATGATAATGTATAAACTTTCAAATTTTCTAAATTTTTCCATAAATTTGGATTGTCTCCAAATCAAAAATGAGTTGGTAAAAATATTAACTGATGTGACAATTCAAATGACCAAAACGATATCATTTTGATTATATAGAATTAAAAAATAATTATAATTAATAATTTCAAACTCATCTTCCATTTCACTTCCTCATGTCATCTTTTTCCCCATGCACTGACGCACGCACGCAGCAACACAAAAATCTCAAATATGCAACTCTCATCCCTCAAATCCTCAATTCTTCTCTCTAAGGTGAACTTCTTCTTCATTATGCATTTTGATGCGAAAAGTTTTGAGGGAATTTTTTCTGCTGCGGCATTAGCATTGTAGGTTGAATTTTGTGAATTCTAAGGGGTTGCGAATTTTGCTCCTATGAAGAGACGCATAGCTAAATCAATCTTTGTGGTGGCGCTGCCGCCGACAATGACAGAGGAGCAGTTGAAGAAGATCCAAAAATTGGAAATGGAGCAGGCCCGTTTGAAGCAAGAGGTGTCGAAGCTCATGATTTCACCAACGGCAGCCCAGATTGTGGCTGCTGATCACCGTGAGAAGCAGCGGTCGCAATCGAGAAGTAGTGATGGCATGGTACTCTAGAGATGGGGAAATGGGGGATGAGTGGGTGGGAAAGAAATGGTGGTACACTGGTAGCCATAATATAGATTATAGAGAGTAGAGATCGAGAGAGAATGTGAAAAGAATAAGGAAGGTGAGGTTGAGGTGATTTTGATATTTTTTTATTTCTTAATTTTGTGTATCCATCAAAACGATGTTGTTTTATGATCATATCATTTTTTATTTTATCATACTGGATTCCATTTTGGGTAATTTAGATTCATGTGAAAAATTAGAAAAATTAAAAGCTTATGTATTATCATTCAAATTTCAAAGTTCATTGATAAATCAAAATTGTATCAAAGTTCGTGAATTTAGCGGCAATTAACCCAAAAATATATATACGTTACTAGTAGTATATCGAATTTACTGCATCCTTTGTTGTTTTTTTGTTATGGATTGTGATTTTGATATTTTATTTAAATTAATTTACCTATGGAATGGAGCTAGCTAAGAAAACGGTTCAATTTTTGTTAATCAAACTAAAATTTTCGATTAACCGAACTGAATTTACCCTGAAAAATGGAAACAAAAACGAACTGCTTTAAGTTTTCGGTTAATGGAAAATCGGTCGGTCTATGGTTCGATTTTTTGTTAATCTAAAAACCAAAATAATCTGAGGAAAATTAGATAATAATTAAAATACGAGGTTCTAGGGGTTTTAATTAACAATTAAAATAATAATTGAAAAATAGTTTTCAGTTTGGAAACGATTGGTTTTGATTAAACCAACAGAAAAAATTATGGACCTTGGAACTGGACATTAAACCGGTAAAAGAACTTTCGATATTCGATTGATTGAAACTGATCGGTTCCACTTTAATTCAATTCTGACATCCGATAACCAAAAACTATTTAAATAGCCCCAGAGCTACCCTTGATTTTTCACGTCTTTGATCTCAATGAAATGGATGCTAACGAGGTCTTGATTACTATTATGTAATGATTTTGAATCCGCAAAAAAAATTTGAGGTTGCAATTTTCGATTTACAGCCATGAGCATTATCCAACGAAGTAAGGAAAAAATGACTGTTCATTGTAATATTTGTAAAATTTGTCTATTGATATATATATATATTAGATATTGTGATATTTTTTATTTTTTTAGTTGATTAGATATTGGAATATTAAGTATATACAATCACATTGTAAATATGTTTATATACATAATTCGTATAGTACTATATATATCATTTACGAACTTGATTGAATCTCTTTAGTTGAATCAATCTTAGTATTATTAAATTTTGCATTGATGAACTTTAAATAATTGAGGCAGGGTACTACAGTATCTAGCATTAACTATCTTGGATAATTCCTCGTGTACTGTAAACTTTAAAAAATAGAGAATTTCGTCGTCAGATTATAAATTCAGTGACATAAATTTTCCACTGTTATGATTTGTCGCTAAACGAGGAGAGGTCGTGTTTGGCAACTATAATAACGATACATTCTTAAACAATTTAATGATTGTAAGATTTGCAAATTGAATTATTTCCACCGCCAATTTTTAGCAACATGAATTTTGCAGTTACTTTTATTTGTGAGTCAAATTATTATTGGGATATTTATGCAAATATTAACTTGCTACCCAAGAATGAAAAATAATAATATTTATTACATAAAAATATTAAAAATTACCAACATCGCCACCACGTGTCATAAGATATGGAGCATTATAATTGAAGAGTCACCTGATAAAAGCTCATATATGTACTAAAGAGATATATAAATGATCTATATGTCTCATATTATTTGTTAACACTTACTGTAAACCTCGTTTACATGTAAATCGTGTGATTCACGTTGGCATTCTTTTTGTTTTATACCTCAAAATTTGATCATAATCAATAAATTTACAAGTTACATAAAAGTCAAATTTATTTTATCTTACATCTCTTTGAAATTTGCGAAAAGATCAAACAAGCTTCTATTTTATGCTATTTATAAATTTAAGGATCTTTAGAAAAATATCATTGGCTCCTTCATTTTTTAGAAATATTCCAGACCGTCGAATTATATATATCATGAAATAACAAAATTTATCTTTATAAAAATATTACTTATTATAATAAATACATACATATAACTAGTAAATTATTAAGTTTTAAAAGTATTAAAGAATAATGAAAAATGAATGATGTTATTGTTTTTTTTTTCTCATATTGCGAATTAGAAAGTTTTCTTTTTTAAATAACACTTACAAAAAACTGGAGAAAGTATTACTCACTGACTCGTTGATTTATTCTCAACAATGGAAGATGCAACGATTGAGAATTTGAGATAACCAGACTGCATACCACCGAATTATTTTCCATAACTACTTCAAATAATTGTGAGTGAGCCGTATATCATTATCAAGATTTCCACCTTCCGGGAATTCCAATTGACTTATTTTTCTCAGTCGAGTATCACTTTAAATTATAAATTATATTTATTTTATTGGAAAATGTTTAGAATTATAGAAAATATTTATGTAAAGTACCAACTATAAATATTGCATTAAAAAATTCTAAATCCATTTTTCAACTTTCGGAATTTTAACGTGATTCTCCAGTTCCATGTGGCATTATGTTATTTTATTTTTTGTCTTTTCATATGACATCTGATGAGTCACGTCAAGATTTCACGGTCTTAAAAATAGACGTAGGACATTTTCATTATAAAGTTAATAGTCGATGATTTAAATAAATATTTCGAAAATTTGGGACATCTTTGATAAAGCATTTATAATTTATGGTTTAGAGTGATATTAATATTAGAGAAAGTTTTATATAATTATCCAAGTTAAGGAATGTCAATTATAGCCATAACATAAAAATGTCAAATTATACCAACTTACTCACTTATTGGGACTATTATCACTAAATAGTTGGACCTATTGGTACTATTTGGTGATAATAGTCCCATAAGCCATAAATGGCTATAATTGACATTTTATGTTGCTAGCTATAATTGACATTCTTAACTCGAATTATTATATATATAATTCCACGTAATATTAACCAGTTTTATTTTCTTTAGGGGAAGTTTATTGCTTGATTTTTAGTGATGATTTTTCAAATTGTTCGGCCAATTAATTGTGACATGAAAATGAAAGCTTTTTGGGGTGCATATATCTCAAATATATAATTAATTTGGAAAGGCTCTGCTAGACAATCGGACAAGTTTTTACCCATTAAATGAAATAGTGTTTGTTTCCCAGTGCAAGTCTTAAAATGCTAAAATTGATCAAGTTGGATTGATTATCTTATAGTTACAAGTTTTTACCATTTTACAATTAAAACACTATATTTTTTGCTTAAGAAATCACATTATTAACTTCCAATTAATGCAACAAGTATTATGGAAATCTTATGGTAAAATCAAATGGATAAATCGTGTCAAAACTTAGTTGAAACATCATTATTTTATCTAACTTTTCTTCTTTTTCTACCCAAAAATGTTGGGGATGTTTTAATTACAAAAATTGTAAAAACTGTTGCAATTCTTAAAGTAAAATCACATCGTTACATACTTACAATCTACATTTTATATATATGCTCCTAAACTATTGTCCAACTCCACATTAATTAATGATCTACTTTGGCCGAGTTAAATAATATATTTAATTTTGTACGACGGAGATAGTAATAAGTATCATGCATATATGAAATTTTACTTCACGGGACACATTTAAAATTCTAACAGATATCACATAATATACTAAATTTTATTTCAAAAATTATTTTCTATACAGTAGGATGCTGAGTTTAATTTTTTTAGAATTGGTAAAACTTGTAATTCAATGTCCAACCAAATGTGTTTTGGAAATTATTTGTCATTTATTTTTAAATAAAACAAATTTCTTAATAACACCTTACAGACTCTTACGATTTTATTTTTGGAGAAATTAAATTTCATCTAAAGAAACAAGATTGAACAACTTATAAATGACCAAACATTTTTTTAATCGAAATTTATGTGATGTGATTATGTGAATGTGAAATGTGTAGGATTTTGGCCATGATAATATTAATGCGTAGTCCAGCCGGATTATGAGGGTGTTTGGCTGTATAAGCTCCCCAAAACAGCTTATAAGATGTTTTTCAAGCTTGAATAAGCTGTTTTGGAGAGCTTATAAGCTCAGCCAAACACCCTCTATGTCATATCATAAGTAAAAATAGATGTTATAACTAAATCCAGGCAACCGGTGGAAAATGCAATTTTTCTCATCTCACCATAAATGAAACACATGCACTCTTTGGAAGAAATGGGATTAACCGACTCATCATTATGATTTATGATTTAGGGCGCTATCAGTCAATTAATGGAACCAGGTCCATGAACTACCTAACGACTAATGATACCAATTAAATTATCAAAACCCATGCACACTTTTATTTTATATATTTATTTTTTTTATTTTTTTTGGTATCATGGGGAATCCGCAGCCACTACCTTAGGTGCGCACTAAATAAACCTCACGTTCTTGTGCAATAGCCTGCAAATCACACAGGACAGATAAACCACACTTGAAAAATTTTATTTTATATTTAATATTTATGTACTTGCATTACGTTTAGTTGCGATCATATTTACTCATAACGCACTAAACGATAAGCGTTGCTCTTACTTAGAGCTATTAAAGGTGGTTGGGTTCAAAGGATCGGCTCATTTTAGGGTCGGTTTGAATTATAGAATATTTGGTTCGAAAAATATTTGTCCATTTTTTTGAACATATAGGTATTTTTTGGGTTGAATTGAGATTGAGGTGGTGGATATTAGCTTGATCTAGTCAGATTTTATCTTCCGATTTGGGGGCCTCAGGTCGGACCAATCTGGACGTCTGACCTCTCCAACAACTCTACCGTCCTTCATCTATAAATACACTCTAATAATAAGGTATAATATAATTTATTCACAAATAATTCTATAATTTATTTTAATTTTTAGTCTTGATCTTTGATCCTAACTTAAGAAAGACATTATTTTCCACTGTAACAAAAAGGGAGGCTGATGCAACGAAATTGAAATAACTGCATGTAACAAAAAATAATTTCCGTTTGTGATTTGGAAAATGATTGGGATTTGAAAGATCTGAAGCTCCGTAAAATTTATAATGTTCCATTTCTCACATTAATAGCTAGATATCATTTTCCAAATTAAATATTGATTTGTGGATGTAGTGTTGCGTAAACAAGTAGTAATACTAGTAGGCAAGTTGAACTATGGAATAGTGAGGAAATGAACTTGGGAAACACTAAGCCAAAAAGGCTTCTCCATTTTCACCTTTTCCACACGTGCAACTTGTCATCAAATGGTCTTTGAATTAAATAGATAGATACATCTAATCTCTATCAAATATCACTTCTTCTTAGACTTAGATCCCAATGCAAAACTCGCTTTATGTACTCCCTTTACTATCAAGTTTCATATTATTATTTTTGTAGTATTATATAGCGGTAAAATATGTTATATATTTTACGTGGTATATTCTCAATTCTCAAATGAGATAGTGAGTGAAATATAACCTGTCACCAAACAAAAAAACCGGAGACAAACTAGGCACAGCAAAAATCTATTGCATTTAAAAATAAATCAAAAGAATCCCAAGTGTTGGTCCAGCAATTATAACCTCATCGAGAGAGAGAGATGGTTCATCTAATATCTGATGGCTTAGGGGGTGGGCTGTTTGGGTAAAATCATCCTAATAAATTTATAATTATTTGTAGGTGCAAAACAAAAATAGAACGGGATACGGACACCTTGTACGGTTTCCGTACTTTTCGGGATTATGGACCACTCCCTCCTTCCTTGGATATCAACACCATTTTTTTTTTGGATTAGCTTGGGGATATAGGAATTAGATTCGTATCCATTCTCCCATGATAACGTCATTTTTTCTTGGATGAGTTTGGGGACATAAATTGGTACCCACTGTTCAGTGCTAACGCCATCTTAATATTATATATATAGGATCAGTGAGAATTATATTTTCTAGAATTCTAAGAATTATGTATAAAATGTGTAAAGATAATTCACGGAGCGGTATAAAATTATGTATGATAAAAATTTCTAAATTTGTTTTATTGTGCAATAATTTTAGAATGTATGTTTTCGTTGTGTGTAACTTTATAGATTTTATTCATCAATTTTATACATATGTGCATAATTTTTAAAAAGATGAGTTCTCATCTGATCAAACCCATATATGTATAGGATTGAGTTCCTATAGCATCCGGTCCTCGGTAGTATGCAGTATTTAATCTAGACCATATATTTTGAACACGTGGACGCATCAAAATTTGACACGTGACAGCTTATTTTTCGCTCATGAGCAAAATGAGAAGGCACCCAATAGGCGTTGGGTGCCCGCCGGCATTGGGTAGGGGAGTCCGCGAACGTTGGGGTATCCACGTGCGCTGGGTTTGAGATGAGCCACAACAAAACACAAATAATACATACAAAATAACATAAAACAAAATTTAAAATAACATAACACTACATCACACTCAACCGACACTAGGTGTGCGCCAGCACTGGATAGGGACGCTAGTTTTGAGAAGAGCCACAATAAAACACAAATAATGCATATAAAATAACGTAACAATGCATTTAAAATAACATAATACTGCATCGCATCCAACCGGGTTGGGTGCACACGAGCGAGCGTTGGGATTGCGTGAGCGTGCATTAGACGTGTGTTTCCAGCATGCATTATGCATATTTGTATTCAACTGCATGAATTTTTGTGTTCATTTAAATGTATAGTTCAGTTCAACTATATGCATATTGTTTTTCGAAATCACATAACAAATCAAATTACTAATATATCCTTACTGTAACGAAATCAACGAAAATAAGCTTAAAAATTTGAAAAAATCTCCACAATATGATTTATGAGATGAATGAATGAGATTGAGTACTACATACTACATAAGGCTCGGGTACTATATGATTCCTCCTCTCTATATATATATAGTATCCAAGTTTGAGGTAGTATGTATTACTTAATCTCATCTATTCATCTCGTAGATTATAAAAGAAATAACGTATCATTTGTTTTCAAATCCATTACGGTAAATCTTTTCTGGCGGCTGGCAGTTGACTCAAAGCGCCTAAAAGCCATGAGATGATGATGAACTCCTTAAACTAAAGCATCGACTTGTTCTGAGTTAACTCTTAGTCCCCAAATTTTTATAGGCTAAATTTGAAAAACGAATGATCTATTAGGTATTTTATTGTAATTTTCCATACATTGGAGTATATTTAGGAAAAAGTTTAAACAATGTTGCATAAAATCTTTGCCCCAAGTCTTGATGCGAGGAATGTGGCCTAAAAACAATGTGCGACTCAAAGTATAATATTATTCACATACTGAAATTTCTCACGTGGAAAAAGACCTAAAACTACATATATTATGATTATATAGAAATTTCTCAAGACATTTACATCTCTCAATTTGGTATCAAAAGACTCTTCTGTTCAATTAGTTGAAACCTACGATGAGTTTTACATATTTGATTTCTGCGATTGCAGAAGTTTTTTTCCATGTGATTGTGCCAGGCTGTCAAGATACAATTTAATTATTTGTATAAATAAATTAACCCCCACGACCAATCTAATATTTCCATATACATAGGTAGAATTAAAAATTTATAATATTAATATTTTCCGAAAAATATAAAAGGGTGTTTGGGTCCACTCAAGTCTTATGTGATGTAGTTGTCGTGGGTGGGCCTAGAAAAGTGATGGGCCAAACCCAAAAGTTGTACAAGCACACCTACCTACCCCCCACCACCCCCTCCTCCAACCCCTCATTTCATTCAATGAACCAAAAGGGCATATATATTATACCTTTTTAAAAATTGATTTTGTGGAGGGCAAGCTCATACATAGGCATAATAGGGTATGTGTCCATTCATATCTAGTGATAATTTAGGTTGCTCGGATGTCGCAATTCATCCCTCAATAATGTAACATCATTCACATTATAATATATAGTATTATATATTATGTAATATATATTCTGGTAGAAATTTAAATCGGATGAATCTGTAACATTCAAATCGGCCCTCTATATGCGTATATGAACAATAAATATAAGACATTACATAAAAAACAGATTAAATTTAGTAGCTGTATATATAGTAAACGTGCATGTATTCTATGCCAAGTGAATGATGAATGTGTGATAATTGTCAGCCACTTCTTTAGCACCTCAAAAATCGTGTCATCGTGCTGTTTATCTTTTTTAGATTTTGCGCCAAAGAATATCAGATTTATATATGTGATATAAAGATGTAATAAAGATCAGTAAATGAGAATAATACTTGTTTTATTCGCTTCAATAAAGTTTATTTCGTCAACCGCTACAGGCTTGATGACTAAATCTAAAAGTTTGGCATAAGATATTTATAATATTTGATTACTATAGTAATTAACTAAGGAATGACCGGAATTTAAAAATATAGGTAAATAACACTTTAAACCCTAAATTTTATTCATTTTATTAAAAATATTCTGAATTTTAAGAAATATTACTTTAAACTCCAAATTATACCTACAAATATTCTGAACTTTAAGAAATATCACTTTAAACCTTAAACTATTAACTTTGTATCAAAAAAATCTCGCGTTCATTTTCCTCTTTCGAAATTCTAATGTGGCTCATCGAATGAGAATAAGATATCTCTCGTACACACACACACACACACACACACACACACACACACACATATATATATATATATATATATATATATATATATATATATATGAGAGGGTAATGTAAGAACCATTTTTATTATGAGAACTTGAGAACAAAAAATGATGAATTCAGATGTGAAACTTGATGAATCCGTTGGGAAAGTTATCGAATCCAAAAAATGGAATTTTCGCCTCATGGGATTCGAACCACGGGTGAAAATTCTGAATTTTTGGATTCAGTAACTTTCCCAGCAGATTCATTAATTTAAATAGCAAATTCATTTTGTTTGTAAATAATTTTCGTGGTTCTTAGTTCTCACGTTAAAATTGGTTCTTATTTGAACCTCACTATATATATATATATATAATAGGGAGTTGATTTAATGAAAACTACATCTTTTTTTATAACTATGCGAACTATGCATAAGACGTGTAAAGATGATACACATAACAGTATAAAGTTATGCACAACGAAAACTTTCTGAAATATTTTGTTGTGTAATAATTTTAAAATATTTTCGTTGTACACAACTTTATAGATTTGTTCATCAACTTTATACGTCTTACATAATTTTCAAGTTCTCGAAAAGATGAGTTCTCATTGGATCCAACTCTTATATATATATATATATATATATATATATATATATATATATATATATAGAAATGGATCGTGTAGGAAAGTATAATTTGGTAGAAATGATAATGAATATGTGCCTTTGATTCATTGGATCAATGGTTGAGATTTAATTTCGATTGTGTTACAGTTTTGTGTTTTGTGTGGTACGCGAATTATCGTAGTAACACTATAACCTTTCATGTGCTATGCTGCAATGAAAGATGTGCTAAATTAATATATTTAGCATATGTGCTATGATGAGATGAAATATGTGCTAAACTAACATGTGCAACATAGTAATTCTGATTGTGCTATACAAATATAAAAGATATGCTAGACTTACAAATCTATTCCTATTTCCTACACTTATTTTCATTCTCACATGAACCATTTCCTATATATATATATATACTCCTTCTATCCCGTTTTAAATGTTTTGTATTCTTTTTTGTATTGTTCAATTTTAAATGGCTCGTACTCATAAAACAATCATTTTTATATATAAAAGTACTTCAAATTTCGTGAGTCATACTATTTACATATAAAATATAATTCTCTTTAATTTATGAATTCAAAAGCCATGAGCCACTTAAAATGAAAGGAAAATATTATGTGTGCAAGATGCAATAAAAAGTGAATAGCCTTTAAGCATAACGAGACAGTGGCGTAATTTTTTCCCACTTTTTATCCCTTCTAAAAATCTGCAAACATTTGAACACTTTTATGTATAATAATCGAGTTTTTAAAATTAAAACAAAATGATATGAAAAGAAGAGGTGATGGAATCGGAATCGAATAGTTAGAATTAATACGCACTACTTGAGCTTGGTTGTGGTGATATAATTAGCAAATGTTCTATTTAGCTAGTGCGGCTCCAATATTAAATAAATCAATAATTATCACATTTAATCAATTCTCTCATCTTAATATAACTTTTATTGTGATTGACCCCCAATCCCCCATTGAAAAATTGTAAATCGAACATCGCTAAATCATATTATTTGCGTAGAGTTTTACTTTTTTCATTTCTTTTATTTTATAAAAAAAATCTTTTTTATTTGTATTTTTTTGGTTCTGATGTTACGTATACAGTTGTTTAGCTGCAACATAAGCAGTGGATCACGTTTATCTATCAGACTCTCAGTTGAGCGAGGACACTAATTTCATATAAAAACGTGTTTAATTAATTAGGTGCGTTGCAGCTTTCTTTTATTCGTGCATGTTCTAACAACTATTCAATTTGGATTCCTCAATAAAAATATTATTAATCGAAATCTTACAGGGGCTGTCGGAAAATCAACATTTGATTAACTAATTAAGGTGTTTAAGGACATAAGACAAGCATATTATACTAATCATTTGGAGGTTGACGTCAGACACTGTCATAATCATATATCCAAATTTTACAATCTTGTTGAGTACGGATTGTAATTAGCTAGTATGTTTTGTTATGGATTCGAGATCCTTCGACATAAATACTCAATTTATAATCTTCGTATCAAATAATTAGCATGTGTTATATAAAGCTTTAGAAAACATTTACAGCGCTACCAATGTTTAAAAAAGAAAAGAAAAAAAGAACAAGAACATCATAAAATAATAAAAATTGGAGCCACACTCCCCCCATGAGCATTGCGGCTCTTTCTTTATATTTATTAATATTTAGTTAAATCATAAACTATTAAATTTTAGTTATAGATTATTGAATCTCAATTAAATAATATTTAATAGATCTTAATTTATCAAATGATTATAATTATAAAGTACCTAAACTCTAATTATAAATTACTAAATGTTAATAAATAAATAATACTATATAAAATCTGGGCTGCAGACGTCCGCATCCAAGTTATAGTTTGGATATAATGTATGATCTATTTCTTTAAACCAAATATAATGTTTGAGAATATTTGGTAATAAATAAAATGAATATAACAACTTATGGGTCTGACATAAAAAATAATCAATGAACACCCACATTTCATTTATTATAACAAAAATACCCATCCCATACGTTGGAGGCTGGAGACCAGAGTGCAGTTCGTTCAAATTTTATATATTTTCTACCGTATTTATTTATTTTATTTTATTTTGGTACATTCATAAAAAAAGTCTACTTTCATTTTTTATAAACATCAACTTTACATTTTTACCCTAAATTTACTCACTTACTTATAAAAACAACTCATGATCCACCTTTTTACACTCACTATCCATTAATATATTCATCTATTATCCATATGAAATATATTTTAATCTCACTATCTATTAATCTATTCATTTATTATCTCCACTTATTTTACATTTATTATAATTTATTAAAACATGTATCATCAAAATCAATGAATGAAAATAATGGAAGGAGGAAATACAAAATTATAGACTTAAGAGCGTCCAATCCAATGCTGTTGTTGTATTGAATAACTTATCAAATTACTTCTGTATGAATTTATATTATTCGATCATTTTAATAATGCCGGTATTGTTTATTATGATATGATTTCTAGCTACTGATAGTACCGATGAATAATCTACGTGTTAAGCTTATAATAAAAACTCATTTTAATCATTTAAACAAAAAAAACAAGGGTAAAGAGCGAGGCATGTAACCTCAAGTTGGGAATATATGTTACTATATCAAAGTTAATTCGAGCTTGAGTTTATTTATATAAAACTGAACCTAAATAATATATCTAGAATTAAATCTTAATTTCAATATTCGACATTTTCTTTTAAACATAAACAATATAAAAATAATATATTCACTCAAATTTAATAGAGTTAATCAGGACATTTACATTTTCAAAATTATTTTACTGAACGAATTTGCTCACAAATTTAATTACTTTAAACACTTGTTTATATTTGACATTCTCACTAAATGAAATTAAACGAACTTTTATCAAACATATATCAGTATAGTTAGTTTGATTTCCTGCTAAATACCTTGTTTTCAATAAAATCGGCCGCCGGATTAAAAAGTAAAGCAAAAATTAATGATGGTTGATTCTTTTATTTGTTTTATTTAGGTAATTAAAGTAATTAGAGGGGCATGGGAGAAAGAAGATGAGGGACAAGGAGGAAAGGAACAGCTCACCTCTTAGATTTTGGAGGCCCCACTAAATTTCTGCTAAATCTAGATTTCCTCGCCTGCAGGCCCCACAGACTTGTGACGATGACCTTTCACACTCTCTCTCTCATGAGACTGTGGTACCGATACAAGCAATAATATGTATATTGACAATACAATGTAATTTGTACTCCCTCAACAGAGACGTAGCCACGTTGGGTCCTGGGGTCCAAGAGTCCCCAAACATTTTTTAAATATTATTATTATATATTCATATAAAATTAGATAAACTATAATGTAGCGCAGTTGGTGTAGAGCAATCTTTTATTTCATTTGCTCAGTTCGATCCCTTCTAGACTTATCTTTCCATTATTTTTCACCTTTTTTTCCTACTTTGTTTTCTTTTTTTTTCTCCATTTTATTCACTTTCTTTTCTTTTTCTTTTTTCTATAATTTATTTTATGTTGATAAAATAAAATATATATGCAAATAATAAAGTTATATATATAAATTAATAAAATCAATTCAATTTCTAAAAATATTATGATGAATTTATTATAATAGTTATAGGTAATATTTGTTTAAATTATTTTAATAAGTTATATATGTGAGTTCATTCTATATTTCATTATATATTTGTAGTGGGTACAAGAAAATCAAAATTTGAGTTTTGTAAGATAATACAATTTACAATATTAATATTTATAATTTTCTAATTATTTTAATTTTGTAGATATTATGCATTGGTTGTTTAGTTATTTATAAGTTAATCTTATTATTTTATTTTTGGAAGATATTAGAGCATAATGAAAAGAAATTTAATATAAACAATTACCTCTATTCAAATAATATTATGCTATTATTTAAATTATTATAATTTAATTATTTCTAAAATTATATTTTATTATCTTTTAAAATTATAAATAGTTGGGCCCTCCAATTAAATTTTCCTGGCTCCGCCACTGAATCTTCCCATTTTATTCGTACTAATTTTGATCATAAATTTTAACAAAAATCGTTGAAGATGATTGGAGTAAGAATTTTATATTAATATAATATTAAATTAATTGATGATGGATCATAAATAGTAAATGATATAAATAAATTATATTATTGAAAATAAGAAAAAGTGATAATAGTGGACCATGAATGATAAAAAATCTAAATAAAAAAATATTATTGAAGAAAATAAATATGGAGTATTTTGTGGGTTAATTTCTATATATAAAATAGGAAGATGTTTGGAGAACATACAAAAAAGAAAAACTATGAAGAAACTTAGGCAACAACAGAAGTATAACTTAATATTATTATATATTTATATTTAACTATATAAGTAGGATTTGAAAAGTATTGTTTGATAAAAGCACAAAATAAATAGTTGTATATAATCTGCAATGATGGTTCAAGACATCAAGTTGTATAGATAAGATGAGATATATTATACTTTTTCTATTATTAAATTTTTACTTTTTTATCTGTTCACTAAAAGCTTGTATTTTCTACTTTTGAATATAATCTCATATAAATTTCAAAAATTTAACCTCAATCTATCCACTTATTTACAAAAAAACTACATTACAATTAAAATATGAGACATCTTCTTCACTCACTTTACACCTAATACTCATTCTCTCCATAATAAATGTATCACTTATCGACGATACGAGTTTTAATAAAATTATTGGTAAGTGTTATTTTAGTGGATAAAATGTCCCAATATGTGTTAGGTTATGAGTGTTATAAATGGTTTTTTTTTTTTTTTTATAAATAATGAGTAGTTGTCAGATTAAATAATAAGGAGTAGTATCATAAAAAGGAAAGTGATGCACTTTTCGTATACGCCGAATAAGACAATTGTGATATAGTTATCGTGGACGGAGAGTGTACAATTTATTAAAATTCGTATCACCAATAACAATGCAAGTTTTGGGTTGACAAATGAAGTATTATTTTATATATTAAGTAAAACTTAATTCTTAAATAAATATTATGATGTTTTTTTAAGGCATGTTCAATCTATAAAATTAATTTGAATTATTATTGTTATTAAGGTTAATTACTTCTAAATTCATGAACTTTGCTCATAGTTATTTTTTCATGAACTTCAATTTATACACTAATACCACGAACTTCAGTTTGTTGAAATTTTTCCTAAAACAAAAAACTTGGTCACAACTAACTCTTAGTGGAGAGATGTTTATAGCACTACCATCACATATGAAGTTTAAGAATAGAAGGATTTTTGTCTCCACATATTTAATTCAGGTGGTTAAAGAACTATTAGATTTTAGACAAAGATAGAAGGATTATAACATATTGTTATAATATTTTAAATTTTCATTTGGACATATTTATGCTTTTGGGAAAAATTACAGCAAAATTGTAAGTTCATGATATTAGTGTTACAAATTATTGGCAAACTTCATGATTTTAAAAGCAATGAACTCTTTTAAAAATTAGTGAATACAGGTATTAAATTACTAATTGAATATAATGTAACCTTATAGTTCAAGCTTTATAAAAACTTAGCGTTAACAACTACCTAGATATATTATAAATTAAGATGAACTTAAAATCTTAAGTAAATACTATGAATATGCTTGAAGACATGTTGTATTTGTAACAATAAATTATTATTATTATTCAAAATAATACTATTATGCTTTTCTAATAAAAGTTTCTCATGCAATATATCAAATCAAATTAGAGGACTTGGCAAAACAAAATATTTACTATTTACTCAAAAAGTTCATAAATTTCCTTTGTAGTCTCTGTCACTGTTGCATCGACGAATTCAATGAATATTATTATTATTATTATTATTATTATTATTATTATTATTATTATTATTTATGCGTAATCTGAATAGTAGTCAATAAAGTTTGAATGATAATATTGGTATTATAGCAATTAAAAATCCATTCAAATTTATGCCGCTCCAACGCATGATATTACCTAACCATAAATATCTGGAAGAGAAAAACTGGAAATTGATAACAAATTTCATATTTTGTCGGTGCAAAAATCAAATTATAATAGTAGAATATATGGTATTTATTATTACATTTTAAATTATATAAGATAGAAAAAGTATCTTATAAAATCGTCTAATAAATTTGAAAAGTCCAATTTCCGTGAAAGTAACAACTCCAAATAAAGAATAGTGTTTTTAATTACAAAATATATAAAAAATTATACATTTTAAACTTAAAAATATATTAATTACGTGACTCTCTTACATAAATCGTTGGTATTTTTTTTCTCCCTGATATGCTCGTGTCCTTTTTCTCCATACGGGCCCACATAGTGGGCTGGGTGTTGAAATGACTGCATTGCACACGCGTAATCCTACAACCCCGGCCCATTTTAGTGGTTTGGTCTTCAAGAGAGAAAATACCGGAATATTTGGAACTTTTGGCTATTGTGCCTCACCTATAAATTAATTAGGATTAATACCCCTCATAAATCCTTAATTAAAAAGGACTTAACGCTTGATTATGACACTTTGTCATGACAAATGAATATGTCCTTTTGTGATTATATATCTAATGTTCGATCAACTCCATTATGTGCTAACACGAAAAGACTAGATTACCCTCCAAATAAAGGGAAAACTAAATACATTTGCATTGCTTTAAATTTAATTCCCAAACAATAACCATTTTTTTTGTTCTTGGCAAGATCGGATGGACAATTGTGACACGTAACAAGGTTCTGTTTTGCACTATATTTAAAATTCAAATTTATGAATAAATGGCATTTCTATCTTGAATATGTCATATTTGATTTTTAAAGTACGATCAATGGATTATAAGGTATTGCATGTGAACAAGGTTTACTCAATATGCACCACATTAAGAAGAGAATTATAAATATCTCTTGATAAAAGTTGGGTTAAGAGTTTCAAATTCGATTTTATTATATTTTATCACCTCAGATAAAAGTAAATATTTGAACACCTCGCTCGATAATATTCTTATAATTTTGAATATTCAGCTTTAGCCAATTAATAGAATATGCTTCATCCCCACCGCTGTAATCTAATAAATCACTAGCTTGAGCCCATTATCTTTATTTAAATAATTGCGAGTGAATGATATATTTATGTAACTTATATATGTTGGTGGTTTGACGAATAAAATGGCCTTTAAGTCAGTACAGTATCTTATACTATTTAAACATAAATTATTAGCTTGTTCTAATTTGAAATTTTAAAATTCCTTTTCAAAAATGCGAAAACCTTAACGAAGACGACAATATTATCAAATTAAGAGGTGTTTGGCTGAGCATAAGCTCCCAAAACAGCTTATAAGCTGTTTTTGGGAGCTTATTAGCTCAGCCAAACACCCTCTTAATTTGATAACTGCAGATTAGCATGTTTCAGTTAGCAATGATGCAGAATAAAGAGAGACATATAAACGATATGATTAGTGGAGCCCCAGGTGCTAATCATGTTCGTGTGATAACTTTTTGAAAATAACAAATTAATAAATGAAGTTATTTAAAGAGAGAATTAATGATGATTACGAATATAATGATGGTAATTGGTTTGCCGCCCTCACCAAATTTATTAACGGTACATGTTGGGTTTTGACCGAATATTTCTATGTTATCGTGGGGAATTTCCATAAAATATGTAGATGTAATACATGCTCTTTCACATGATAATATTGTATTAATATAATTATATTAATAAAATATTATCATGTGAGAGGGGATGTAGTACACCTACATGTTCTATAGAATTTCCCGTTATCGTGATAAGGATAAAATTAAGAGCTACAAAATTCGGCTTATTTACTAGACTATAACTTAAGTTTCGTAGATTCCCATTATTTATTTTATGCATTACTAAATTTCGTAGAAAAGTTATTTAAATGTATACATCGAACCATAATATGGAATGGCAATCTTGTTACTCAACAAATTAAGGTTGTGTCTGAATCTCAATAAACTAAAAACAATAAAAAAAATGACATTGGAAGAGTATTTATGATTTATAGGTTTATACAAATATTTTTGTAAATATAGGGTTTTTTCAGATTCAACTATAATTTTTCACATTGCATCACGGAAGTGATTGTTAAGATTATTTTAAGTTTATATATAATCAACTCTAATGATTAATACAATCCCAATTATGAAAAATAAAGAGAGGAACGAGGCAAGGAAACAAGAAAACAATTCATTTGTTGGTTTTCTTTATCATGTTTTTGGTGACATAAAGGGTCCAACATATATGTCAAAGAAAGTAAAAAAGAAATAAACCGTTGTACGACAATTGTATTTAATTATGTTGTTTTAAAACCGACCTCACTAATCATTTTAATATCATCCATCCGAGAATTAAGGAACCAAATGGTCCTTAAATTATATATTAATCCCAATAGGTCTTGCCTTTCGCTTTCTCTTTTCTTTTCCAAGAATTAAGGGACCAAAGGGTCCCAGTTTTATAAATACATATCCAGCAGAAATTCTGTTAAATATTGTTTTATGAAGTATGCAAATTATTCAATTTTTTTTTGAAACCACAGAACTCAACTTAATTCAACAAATCGTCTTTTACAAGATCACCTAACCGAAATATCTAGGAAATTATCGTTCCAACAGACTGGACGATTATAGTTAAGAGCAAATTACACAAGAGAATGAAGCAGCCTTATTGGCCGATCTATACATATGAGCAACTCCTAACAGAAAAACTCGATCGAGCATCCTGCAAATTATTCAATATTTAGAATGGAAGAAGTGCTACAATTCAACTTTTGGTGCTCTGTTTAAATTTGAAATGGATATTCAAAAAGACTATAAAGTTCTGCAATTTGAAGTTCATCTACAAATCCTCGTACCATATTGCTGAATTAATGGAATGGCAATCTTATAACTACCATTGAAACCAACATTTTATAAGACGTAACAATTTTGAGACGGTAATTGCATCTGTCACAAAAGAAAGCTTCCAAAATTAAATGAAATTTCGATATCCAAATTGAATAGTTATTCGAGTAAATTCAGTTAACTCAATATCACGAATTAAAATCTCTAAACCCTAAACTCGCCCACTTGATTGGGACTGTAGATATTATTTCAATTAAGAGCAGTATCTATTTAATTATCTTGAGAGAGAGAGAGAGATGTATGAGAATTATTGAGGTTTGAAAATAAGAATCTTACAGACATGATGGGGACCATATATTCCAAACACATAATGTGACGCATGTGGTGGGGTTTGACATGAATATATCACCACTCCATATTTTAAACAAATTTCTTTCATTTTTTTAATCTATTAATATAAAAATTTAAATACCATATCACAATACACTTAAATTTGAGACATTTAATTTTAAATATTAATCATTATACCATTAGATCAACAGAGACGTGTACACACTCTCCTTCTCTCTCTCAACATTTGATGTGTATGGAAAGAAAAGATACGAGAGAAAAGGATTACTTGGCAAAGCACTTTTAAGATATCAAAGAGCATCGCAGAGATAGCGTAGGCCACCCCCGAGATTATGTATTAATGAAGGCGGGAAAATACCAAAATAAAAAATAAAAAATAGGGACCCATAAAATCAACTCTCTAATGTGTCTAGTTACATATACTCCTTCTGTCCACTAAATTCGTGCATTTAATTCCGTTTTGGTCTGTTCACAAAAAATATTTACTTTTCTTTTTTGGAAACATCAATTTTACATTTTTACCATAAATTTATCTACTTATTTACAAAAAAAATCACTTATAGCCCACCTTTTTACACTCAATATCCATTAATATATTCATTTATTATCTATATGGCACACCTTTTTATACTCACTTACTTTACACTCATTACAATTTATTAAAACCTGTGCCACCAAAATCAATGAACGATTTTGGTGGACGGAGGGAGTATATTTTATCATTCTACCACTCTATACTCTCTTTGTCGCTAAAATATATTCATATCTTTTCTTTTTGGTATGTCCTTCAAATTTGTTCTTTTTCCATTTATAGAAACTATCGCATAAAATACTCCATATTTATTACCATCAATGATACATTTTAGTTACATCTTATACCAACCATGACTTACCATTATATCTACTTATTATCCTCAACATCAACACTCATGTACACATTGTATCACATACGACAAACCACTAATTAACTCAACGCTACACTAACGAATGACCCTTATTCCACCTACAAAACACTCAACAACTTCTATTAAAACTCACAAAGAAGAATATATTTTAGGACGGAGGGAGAATTACTTTTTCTTATACTATTTTATTTTGTAATACACTCAACTCCACCACATAAATACGCATGAAATCCCAACTTCAAATATGTTGGTATAACTCGAATAATAAAATGGCCAATACACCGAGTAACCCAATTAAAGGGCTACTGTTGTTATAACCAGTGTCAGATATATTAACTTTGTAATTTTGTATTACGTGGGAAATCTCGATTTTAGCATCTTTCATAGCTGAATTTTTTTTATTATAGCTAATCCAAGCTACACTTGTGTGCGTCCGCCATGATTTCAACTGCTTCATTATGGACCTTTTCATTAGTCAGTGACTCAAAAATCACTAATCATTATCAACTATAAAGGTGAGATTCGGTTTTAAATTGGGCTAAATTGTACTATTTTGGGCATTTCATCATATGGGCCGTCCCATATAAAGTAAAGGCCCATTAACTCTCTGAACGTGTTTTTTTTTTATAACTTCATTTTTTCCCCAGATTTTGGAAAACACTTTTGTGGTAAAGCATTTTAATCCTCATATTAATCTTTTGTGTAGTCATGTCATAATCCTGAAAATAATAAACTAGCAAAATCCATAATTGTGCACAAAAACACACTACACAAATTAATATATTAAAAAAAACACATTGAAATAATATAAACCATAGTTTTACTAATACGTTCTTCTGCTTTAGAATCTTACTAAATATGATGATTTCTGCCAACAATTCCCATGATCTTCTCCGATTTCAAAATATCTCATCAACCAACAAAATATAAAGAACTTTAAAAAAAGACAAATAATTCAGAAATGAGCAGTATATCCAGAATTCCCTATTGCACACGTTATAAATCTGGTTCAAACAAAAGCAATATATACATGCACATATCGATCAAAATCCAACACCAACCAAGATAGTTCCTACTTGGCATTATCTTACCTTGAGACTGATCATATAAAATGACAGTGCAGATTCGCCGCCGCTTTCACCATCAGCTCTCTTTCACTCAAGGTATAAGCATAATCACATATGTGTTTAATATGCATCTCGTTTTTCATTTCTCGAGAGGTTGTTTTTCTGACCTCCTCCTCAACCATGCAATAAGAGGACACTAATCCTCTTGTTCAAAGTCTAAAAGAAAGTCTGTCAAGTTCTCTGAATCATCCACAGCTTCTTCCAGTGACTCGATTTTCTTTTTAGGTTTCGCCTGCGACTGTAGAAGTATGTAACACGATCAGGTGTATCTCAGCATAAACATCAAGTTAATAACTGTATAGTATTACGAGTTTTGAATTACTTTTGGCTTGAGCAGTTCTTTATTGCTTTTTAGGATGCTCCAATTGCGTGTAACTTTCTCTTCTTCTTTCACTTCGCCTTCATCCTCACTGTCGTCACCTTCATCCTGTCGTGAGAACTCGAAAAAGAAGGCGTAACCAACTCGTAATAGTCGAACTCTCAAGAGAACGAAAATAAACTCGAGCAATATATATATCGCGTTTAAAATTAAAAATAAGTGAAAAAATCTAGAGAGCAGTCCAAAAGGTGAAGGACAAGAATCTCACATCATTTTCTCCTATGTCGACAGCTTGTGCCATAGCATCATCCATCTCTGCCATCTGTTGCAGAAATGAAATGCCACAGGGAAGTCACAGATAAACAAAAAAAAACAATGCGAGGAATCGACTGATCCCAAAAATAGGCGATTTCCACTGTCTGCAATTACCTCGACTACTTCTGTCTTCTCCTTGGCCAGGATTTTCTCCAGCTCCTCCCTTGTTATAATTTTTCCATGCTGATTAAAATATGCAGATATCACTAAAGAAACTTAAATAATGCAGTTATAAAGGAAGAGCTTCGTGGCAAGGAATCAAACATGCAGAAACCAGTTATGATGCATAAAGGAAGAGGTTCATGGCTGCTTTGTTTGACATGCTAGGTTTCGAGATATTTATACTTCGAAAAAATCTGATGCAGATATTATAAACACGAATGGAATGATATATGTATATGATAAATGAAAAAGGATGTAAAAATAATCAACTCTGCCAAACCTCTTTAAGATAATCAAGCATGTTTGGAGTCGGTTCGTGAAAATCTGGACCCCTATAATCAATCACCTCGTTCGGATCCTGAATGTAGTTGATAGTTGGGTAAACAGGGTCTCCACCCCATACTGCAAGGAAGAGAAAATTAAGTAAGGAAAAGCAGGGAAACATGAGATGTTCAACATTAATGCAACTTGAAGTACGTATACTTTGCTTTATTTGATCCTCCCGCATGCGCATTGCTAGTGGGTCTCGAGGAATACGGACATCAGTGCCCATCATGATGCGGTATTCTCGATCAGTTTGGTAAGTGAACATCTCGATTAGTTGAGTGTTCTCATCTTCACCAGTCTCTTCAAAATGCTTCTGCACTGCTTCCCTCGAGGTGTCTCTTTTCCAAGCTTCAACCCATTCTGAATAGTAAGCTATAGGGCCTAGTTTTTGCAGCCTTTCATTCTCTTCCTGAAGCCTACGAGTCACTCGATATTTAATTCACCCAAAAAATAATCATTTATAAGTCAATATTGATATTTCAAAGAAATAAACCTTAAATTTAGTTCATAAAATTGGTTACTGAAAATGCAAGTTTTAGCTAAGGAAATCATTATTTACCTCTCTTCTTTATAAATATGACGTCTAGCTCTAAAAAGAGCGCATTCAGTAAGGGTCGGTTCTTCACCATAAAGCTTAATTTGCCCAGTCTCCGCCATGGCTTTAAGAAACACCTGCAAAAAGGAACATCAAATGTGATGCCAACACGATCATAAAGGAGAAGCATTGTGACATAATTAATAGCCAAAATAAGACTATAAATTAGGAAATCATGTGAAGATTCTTGAAGATACCACCCAAAAATCAGCTCAAAACTGTATTTTAACATACCGTCTCAACATCTGGTCGTCTCCTTTGCCATCTCGACCATTGTTCCTTATCAGTCTTCCTCCAGTTCCACCACAGTTCTTCACTCGTAAGGGGATCTTCAATTGGCTTCTTAGCCTCCGGATCAATAAAGGGGTGAGGATTCCCAATCTTCTTGTCAAGTTCATAGCTCGTCAGCTCTTCTCCCGTAGGTTCTGACTGATAGATTACATACCCATTTGAGTGATCTTTTGGTTCATCAAGTGCATCCTCTTGAGACTCAGCTTCAACCTGATTATTCACAGTTACATTCGTTTCTGGAGACTGAGATGCAGAAAATGAAGACTTGTTCCTTTTCCTCCTACTTCCGGGATTCTTCCCGAAAGACGGTTTTCCACTTGAGAGGCCGGTTGGTTCAGGAGCTCGTGCAGCCCTTACTCGACTTGATGTACCTTCCGGCCAATACTCTTCCCCTGGAATGCTCGCACGAGCACCGGAGGCTGGCTCAAGCTGACCGGAAGTGGAGTCCATGTAGCTATGATATGGGTAACGCTCGACTGATATATGCTCGATAGGGCTCTGTTTGTCATCTTTCTCGCACTTTATTTGAGGAAGCAAAGGAGCCCTCTTTAACGGAGAGATGGTGCCAACTTTAAACTTTGATATTGATGAAGAAAATGGACCTGCAAATGGTAGCTGCACCGACCAACGGATAAAACGTTGAGGAGAAATGAAATGTATAACCAACATAGACTTGCAAAGTTGCAATGAAAGCAACTCTTTTTAAATATTGAAAAGAAAAGTGAAGAGAAACTAATACATTTTCTGATCATGAACAAAGCCATTACTCATTAGTTCATCATTCAAAACTCAGCTCACCTATCAAGAAAAGCAAATACATACTTCAAGCCAATAAATGATTTCTAACAATTCATGAAACAAAAAGTCCCCAACCTAATTAATCAAGTGACAGAGTAGGATTCTTGCATTCAAGAAACAGTTCAAGTAAAAACATGAGGCAATTCATGAGCTCCAAAAATCATCAATACTTAAAACAGTTATCCAAAATAAATAATGAAAATTCAAACCTTCAGATTCTTGGTGACCACTCCGTCCACTGAAACTATCCTTCTTAATCCTCCATCTGAAACCATAGAATCCAAAGATTTAAGTAGTTGAAAATAAACACAGGAGAAAACCCATAAAAGAAGCGAAAAGGCTGTGACCTTGATAATGCCAAGAAGGAGAAATAGACGCCATTTCCCAAGGAACAAATTTCCCAAGAATTCTTGGGTTTTATTACAAAAAATCTCACTTGGGTTTAAAGCTGAAACAGAAACAAGGTCTCGGAGGATGAAGAGAAAGTAACAAAAATTGCCATCGGGAGCCGATAACGTTAAATTTACCGTTGTGCAGAAAGCGTGTCGCATTTTATGGTAATATTCCAAACGACTTCAGTTATTTGGGACTTTTGCGGTTGACACTTCTACCTTTTACTAATTAAAATCGTCTCTCGCTCTCTATTAGGCAACAAGAGATTCATAAGGAAACTATTGACATATATAAAATTTTTGAGTTGACAAATCGCATATTTCAAACTTCGCCAAAACGTTGCACTTTCGATCGACGGATATAAAATTTAGTTTGCAAATTCTTTTACTGCTATTTGCTATCACAATGAAATTCACGTTAGTATATATAGATTTTTTTATTCAACGTTAGTCGTTATGTAAGCTTCGCGTATCTCTGTATCGACTCATTATTTTCATATATGATTGCGATTGCTATAGATTAAACAAAGATTATGCTATATATTAACTATGTAAAACAAACCTATCAATATTAATTTGTAACATTTTACATATGAACTTCAAGTGTTTGAAGAATTAAGTTTGCAAAATAGATTGAAACATGGAGTGCAGATAACGTTTTTTTAGAACTTTTATTTTAGCCACAAATATGATTCTAACTTTTCAACTGAACTCCTGTTTTTTCTTTTCTTTTGTGAACGGGCAAAAGAACTCTCTGTTATTGCTTTTAGCAACCAATATCTTTAAATTCATAATAACTTTTCTGTATGAAGCCCAGAGAAACTCTGCAGCAAGCAAAGAATAGATGGGATCCGCGGGCAATTGTTCAGGAGAGCGGGCAATTGAGTCAATCCATAGAACAAAAACTTGCAGCACACTGTTACAGGACAAGTTTCGTTAGACCGGCTAATAAATTGAGATTCCTCCAACACTACCACATATCAATCGGAACTCATATCATATCCAATGATATAGTTATGATTTTGTTGGTGTTTGGATCCAAATATAAATATCGACCTGTCGAACCCAACAGGGTATAATATCATTAAGAATCTTGTGCGTTCCTTTCCTTACAACTGGAAAAGGAAAATGTCAGAATAATACAACAACTAAGTTGGGAAATTCTAAGACAGGAAATCAATCATAATTTTCTCAATTTCATTTAACAAGCTTCCACCAAACCGAACTTCATCTGTGTCAAAACCATCTCAACAAAATTACCGGGGTAGGTGATATTCATGAATGTGGAGACGACAATAATCACCATGTTATGAATATAACTATACAACAACGATGGAAGCATCTGATTACAGACCTTATAGATGAAGCTTCACACCATGAAGTATTAGTGGAAAAGCTTTCACAAACTATACCGTCTGAAGATATAGCCAAGTCTGCACACGTCAAGAATTAACAATGGACCCAAATGTAGTTTTAGATTAAATTTGCAGATTCAATGCTAAGAGAGTTGATCGAGAGAATGAAGAGATTGAAGTCAAGATTCTCCTCCTTATCAAGTTATCATAGACATATACCATGGCCATCTCAAAGGGGCTGACATATAGGTAAAACTAACCAGGTTATTTGGATCCTTCGGCCTTCCAATTGATCTCCCAACCATGTGAAATTCGGAAAATCATTGCATACAACAGCACTATAACTGTACTAGACATACTGGTATTCATCAGATATTATCTAAAGTTTGAAATCAAACACAGGCCTCCACTTGATTTCCTGATAGTGCTCTCTCTCTCTCTCTCTCTCTGGGTTGGGGGCACCCAAGAGCATCTTAACATTACCCAAGAACACAAGACAAAAAAGCAAGATAGGCAATGTTCCAAACTCCAAAGGAAATACTCCCTCCGCCCCCATCTATGTTCCTGGGGAATCTTCAGTATAAGTTTTAATAAAAGTTGTAAAGTATATTATGAGTGGAGTAAGGGTCCCACATTAGTGTAGTGTCAAATAAATTAGTGGTGTTGAGGGCAATAAATAGGGATTATGGTGGACCATGGATAGTAAAAGATGTAAATAAAAGTGTTGCTGAGGATAATAATTAGAGAGTATTTTGTGGGATAGTTTCATAAATGACAAATGAATAAATTTGAGGGACGTACCAAAAAGAAAAACCTGGAACAAATATGAAGGACAACAGGAGTATTTAATTTTGTGAACATGAATACTTGTCTTTATACAGTTTTGGTACTAGTGAGCACAATCTCGCTATTCTATGTTAGAATATCATGTAGGATTAGCCTTCCAAGTTCCAACTCTTCCAAAATTGGTCCAACGTTCTGAGATCAACCAGTATAAGATAGGGAAGAGCATAATCTTAAAAGACATCAAATGCAGAGAGAGTTTTCAAGTCAATGATCATATCGATTTCAAGTAAATTGTTTAACCAGAATAGAGTCCTTTACGCTAAAGATCAAAATGACTACTTAAGATCACAACTAACAAAATACATATAAAACAGTGGCCTCGAATATAAAGCTACGTAGAAAGCAGAACCAAAGCTGACACTATAGCTGCAGCACATAAATGAATTAACAGGACGCTTGCTCCCTCAAGGCACAGTTCACTCGGAAAGTAAACTAATTTCATAAAATAAACAGTAGACGGCAGCAAGTAACTTACAACTATGTTCACCCACCATCCTTCAATCACAGACCACTGTTGCAGGTGCTTAATCTACAATGCACCTTCTTCAACTTGCAGCACTCTTAAACGCCAAGCACTTTGAGTCGTTGAACAAAGCATCATTACTCCTGACAAAAATCGTCTGTTATCTCAGGCCCACAACAGGGGCTTGACTGGTGGCAGAACTGATGTAGTTACCATAAGCCAGTAGGTTCTAACTTAAACGACAGCTTTTGAAATTCTGTGAGGAAGTTCCTTAACTCACAGCCGTGATTGTCTCCTACTTTTTGGTCATTTATAACTAACAAAAATTCAAAAAGTTTAGCAAGCAAAATACCAATAGATGTAGTTGTTGATAGCTTAACTGTGTTAAATCTGATGGAAGCAACCACAAGTTCAGCATTGTATGTACATAAATATATTGGGTGTGATCGAGCTTGTAAATATATAATGAATAGATAATTAGGAGTTAATCCAATCATCATCCATCATAACAAATTTGTTCCAGGACAAGTAGATCATCAAGAGTTCTTAGCGTTGAGGCTAGAATACAATCTATGTAGGCAAGGAAACGAGCAAGCAAGTAAATTATCATGATTGTAGAAAATGAGAACCAATAGAATTAAGCAGCTTCCATTTTTCTCAAATTAAACAATCTGCAATTAGAGTTGAAAGACTAAAAACAAACTGAACAATGCTTTGTATAAAATAAACCTTGTTCAAACACTAGGTCAAGCTACCAATGGTCAGTAAAGCACCACTAATTCACAAAGAGAATCATCAGCTACTCATACCCTCAGAATCTGTAGCTTGTTCGAAAACGCAATCGCCACCCAATCAGGCTGCGAAGACGACCACTGCAGCTGCTCAATCTCCGCCCCGGCAGTGTATGCCAAAATCGGGTCCAACCCGCCCTCCACCGGCTGCCCCATCGACGAGAGGTCCCAAATCAAAGCCTGCGAATCATCCCCCGCCGTGCAAATGTGGCAGGAGCTATGCGGCGCCCACGCAATCGCATTCACACTGGCCTGATGCCGCTGCAGCTCCACCACCGGCAGCGTCGGGAAGCGTATATCCAACACCACGACCTTGCTACTGTCCATTATGATGGTCGCCATGTATCTCGGATCCTGCTTATTCCAACCGAGCCGCACCAGCGGCGTATCCGGCTCCGAGCTCTCGTAAATTATGGTCGAATGCTCCTTGTCGCGCAGATCGAAAACCCTAACCGAGCCGTCAGCGGAAACAGACGCGAAAACCCCAACGCCGCCCCACGCGATGTCGTAGACCTCCTTATCGTGCGCGATTAGCTGCGTATCCACCATCTCCTTCTCGATATCCCAAATCGTGCAGGTGGTGTCGATGCTGGACGTCCCAATCCGCCGCGGCTCGGCTTCGTTCCAGTCAAACGAAGTCAACGGGCCGGAGTACTCGCTGTTGCGGTTGTTGTTGAGCTCGCTCTTGAGCTCCACGCGGTGACCGCCGTCGGAATCGGAGATTTGCCAGAGGCGGAGGAAATCGGAGGAGGAGGCGAGGAAATCGGGGCGCTGGCACTCCTTGTCGGGGACGAAGATGAGCTTGGTCGGCGGGTAGGGGTGGTCGAAGGATATGGCCGGGTCGGAGCGGATCTCTCCGGTCGAATCGTCGAGCTGGACGATTTCGACCCGGTTATGATACTGCTCGACGAGGCTAGCGATGGCGAGGCGGTATTTCTTGTCCTTGCGCACGCTCCAGTTCATGGCGTAGATGTGCCATGGGGCTTCGTAGGTGTAGATCTCCGACCGCCGCTGCTGCTCGTCCGACCCGTCTTGATTCGGATCGCTGCTCGCACCCATTTTCGGCGGGGCTTTGGCTCTCTGTCTTCACTCGCTCACTGTGGATGTTTGAGAAACAAATACACTGGGGAAGAAATGCCGCACGCGGGTGTTGTAACGTAATAAATATTATATTTCGAGTCCAGAAAAATTAATAGGTGGTAAAACCAAAACGACATTTTGATCCATTTTTAGGAAAAGCCCAAAATAATACGTGGGACAGCCTCCAATTACAGTAAAACCATTACCTCAATAAAATAAATAAAACAGTAACACCCTCATTTAAAGACATCATTTATTATCAAAATTATTTTATTATTTTCATTTACTATAACATTTTCTAGGTCTAATGTCAAATCGTGTGACATCGTCGCTCATATTTAAATTTTAAGTATTATTTAATGTTAATAAAACTACAATATATTAACGTTTATTGTCTAATAACTTTTATGATTATTTAATAACTCGGGACTATTAATTAAGTACATACTACGTTCACTAGGTACAGAGGCGGAGCATAGAGCCTGGGGCCCATAGCCCCAACTTTTTGTAAAAAAAATTTATATATTTAGAGTGATCTTTATTACTAGCATTGTGGTAACCATAATCAACTTTATTAAATGAAAAACTCATTTATTTAATTTTTGATCTATTAAAAAATTAGTTTTACATTAAAACCATCTTATGGAATTACAATTTTATACCTATCGAATGAAAATTTTAAACTTAAATTTAAATTTAATAATTTAATATTTTTCAGAATATGTGAAAAAAGGGTGTGTGGCCAGCCACAATGTGGCCACAAAGATTTACTGATATATTTAATATGTAAGATAATATTCAAAAGTTCTATCCTAGCCTAACGGGTAGGAATGTTCCCAAAATCTCTTAGAGTCGAGTTCGACCCTCACCGGCAGCAGTCTCTTTTCTTTTTTTTTCCCTTGTTTTTTCTCTATTTCTCTCTTTTTCTCTTTCTTCTTTTCTTTCTTTTTTTTCCTCTCTTTTTTCTTTTTCTTTTCCTTCTCCTTTTCTTTCTTTTTTCTTTATGTTTTCTCCCTCTCCCTCTTTTCTATTTCTTTCTCTTTATTTTGGGATCTTTTTTCCTTTTTTCTTTCTTATATAATTTGTTTTATGTTTGATAAAATAAAATATGTATGCAAATAATAACATTATGTGAATTAATTCTTAACTAAACATGTGTGCCCATTATAAATATTTAACATTTAATAACTAAATCTATTATAGTCTAATGTGTTATGATTTTTATCTTTCATTTAAGAGATTTTGGTTCGATTCTTTTAGTTACATATTTTCTATTTTCTATACTTATTTCCTTTTCTTTATATTTCTTTCCTTTATCTTTATCTTTCTTTCCTTTATCTTTTACTATAATCTGTTTTATGTTGATAAAATGCTATTTTTTTAATAATTTATTTTATATTGATAAATAAAAGATATATGCAAATAATATGTGAATTAATATTACCAATTAAATTTCTAAAAGGATTATAATAAACCCATTATATTATTAAATTATTATTATTTTATTTTATTATCTTTTAAAATTATAATTAATTGGGCCCCCCAGGAAAAAATTCCTGGCTTCGTCACTGACTAGGTACGTCCTTTGATTTAAGTGCCAAGAATCTTAATAAATTATAATGATGGTAAAGTGCGTGAATAGTGAGATTAAAATATGGGTATGAAAATAATAAATCATATATTAATGAATAATGAGAGTAAAAGAGTGGGATATGAGTTATTTTTTGGTAAATAAATAAAAAATTTAAGAAAAAAATATAAAGTTGATGTTTTTGAAAAAAGAAAATGAACATTTTTTAGACGGATCAAAATAGAATTTAAGGAACGTTTTTAATGGAAGAATAGAGTATTTTGAATGATAATAAAATTGGAATATGAAGTAATAGGAAACTTTAATTTTCCCACTTACCCCTCCCCCAACCCTCCTCCCAAAAAAATACTAAAATCATTTTATATGACATGGGTTAATACATATAATATTTTATTAGGTCGAGCCTGATATACAAGATAATTGAACTAATATCAAATATTAGTGAAGATTTGAATTAAATAAGGATTTCAATGTATTTATTTCACTATTACAATAATAGTGGTGGAAACTATATGAAGATTCAGATTCAAAAGATAAATATGAAATGAAGAGTCAGAACTATAACACATATCTTCAGTATCATAAGTGGAAAAGATGTGTGGCCACAACATGCTTATCAACATAAGAGGCCTATATTTGTTATGTGTATTAGACATATTAAGATCCCCTCGAAAATATTTTTCACAAACTCAAATACGTATTAGAACTCAAAATATATCGTTATGATCATGAGCAGGGGCATAACCAAATTTTTTATTTTGGGGAGCTGAGTATACCAACAACATTTGTGTGAGTAAGATTTTTCTTTTTTACTTTTATGCTTATCACTAAACGATAATAGTTATGGAAGAAGTACAGATTTCTGCTTCATGTTTATTTGATACAAATTTATGTATTGATAATATATCAATGAATTATTTGTCTTTACGAGCTAGTCAATGACTCAAACCATACTAATCGATCCGCATAACAACACGATTTGAAATCACAATAGTTTAAATTAAACAAAATATCATCATAATTTGAAAGATAATACAAACTTGTTACAAAATTCTCTTAAAGTCTCATTGAGATGACTTAATTGTTGAGTGGGATTTTATGTATTAAAGTATTAAGAATCATATGTTCGAATCTCATTAAAAATAACAGATGCAGATTTATTCATCCTCGAGATTTCGGTTATATTGCATTCGTAAACACAAATTATTTTTTCACCCCCTTGAAGTGACAATATCAACCAAAAATAGGAATTAAGTCAATCTCGTCAAAACGATTAAGGCTACTAAATAAATCACTTTAAAAAGAAATAAAACAAATTGGGGCAAATACGATATTTTATATTTTCGCGGGGGCTCGTGGAATCGCTATGAATCCTATGATCTCGTAACTCCTTAACCTGTAATATTCAGATTGATTCCACGAGCTCCCTTTTTGTTTCTGTATAGTTTCATTTTTTTTGGCGCTATATTTTCTTCAATTTCTTAATCTAGGCCCAGCCACCATTTTCCAGCCGCAGATTTCTCGCAGCTTCTACCAATGGAATCAAGAAGAATTATACTGTAGTATTTTCTAATACACTATTGTCATTGCAAACCACCATCAATCAATTCGATCTGCTGCGTAGTTTTGGGAATTTGCCTCGCCTTACCGCCAATTCTCGCCTTCGGTACGTTTGATTTGATTTGACATTTTTCTTTGTTTGAGTGAGATGATCGGTATTTACTCATTTATGCTGCAAAATGACGCTAATATCAGTTAAATGGGTAGAGAAAAGGGTTTTCATGTGTGCATTGATGCGTTGTTAATCAAAATGAAGTTTATATATCGATTCCAGTGATTTTGTGCTGTTTAGTGTTATTTGCTAATTGTCGTGCATTTTTAGGTTTCTATGAAGGTACATACAGTAGCATTTATGCTGGAGATACTATGGATCGACTTGTAGACTGGCAGTTCGATTCATATTGAAAGTGGATTTTGTGATTGAAGGGTACATTTGCTAGTAGGATCTGTGTTGGGTTTATAGGGGCGTGGGTTGGAGTAACGTTTAGCATTTGATGTGGAGTTCTGTCCGTTTATTCAGCTTTAGCCCTTCGAGGATGAAGAGGTCAAAAGGTGACTATCATAGTGCAAGAAGGTTCAAATTATGGTATATTCTGTTGGCTGCAGCTGGGTTGTATTTGATCCTCATTTTCTTCAAGTTTCCCGAATTTTTGGAGAGTGCAGCTGTTTTAAGTGGAGAAGAAAGCGCTGGTATTTTTGATGGATTTTCAGTGATGGATGAAAAGAATGCGGAGATTAGTAAATCACGTGTTAGTTCTGATGGGTTCCATAGAATATTACATGATAACGAAAATCAGGATAATCCCCTAAAGCCACAACAAGGGGCTATACAAGCGCAAAGAGACCAGAAGTCAGTAACAAAGTCTTCACAGCAGCACTATGGCCGAATAACTGCTGAAATACTGAGGCAAATGAATAGGACCAAAAACTTATCTGTGATGGAAAGAATGGTGGATGAGGCTTGGGCTTTAGGATTGAAGGCGTGGGAAGAGGCAAGCAAGTATGACGATAAGGAGATTGACATGAGTACTATACTAGAAGGGAAACCTGAATCATGTCCTTCTTCGGTTTCAGTGGATGGAGAAGAAATGGTCAAGAGGGATTTTCTTATGTTCCTTCCATGTGGTCTTGCTGCAGGTTCATCTATCACAGTAATTGGAACTCCACACCATGCTCACCAGGAGTATGTACCACAGCTTGCAAAAAGGAGGGTTGGTGAGGGATTGGTTTTAGTGTCACAGTTCATGGTTGAGCTGCAAGGATTAAAGGCTGTGCATGGGGAAGATCCACCAAAGATTTTGCATTTGAACCCTCGATTAACAGGTGACTGGAGCCATCATCAAGTAATTGAACACAACACGTGTTATAGGATGCAGTGGGGAACAGCTCAGAGGTGTGATGGCTTACCTTCCAAGGGCGACGATGATATACTGGGTATACTTCAGTTATTGTTCTTGATCTGCTAACTTTACATCCATTTTCAGTACACCATTTTTGTAATTTTCAATTTATATAAGGACATGAACCTGATACCTGACATCATATGGTGACTGAAGCATGAATGGGCTAATGCAAAAATATGATTAACGAATTCCAGGATTTAAATAGTGTTATATTTCTTGGGCAGCGGAAGCATGGAGGGCTTCACATAAACATTCCAGTGAATCTCCAGATTAGTTACAGGGCAACTAAAGCATGAACTTATGAAATCCACCTTTTCTTTTATTGTTTTATTGTTAATAATCACCAATAATGTGAAGTTATTGACCTGCCCTTGTTAAATGGAAAGAAAGTCTAAAATTGTACATAAGTATATTGCACAAACTGAACTAAGGCAACCTTCGTGATGTGGAGTATGTGAGCTCCCATAAGAGTTATGCTTCTATCTGTTATGCGGTTCTTGATTGTTTGGTGCTACAAACTTGCAATGCTCATCTAATTTTGTGATATATCTTCTCTCTCTTTGGACTTAACTTTTATACTATCTTCATTGATCTTATAAAAGTCTAGTTTGTTATCCTTGCAGTTGATGGATACTTGCGGTGTGAAAAATGGATGCGCAACGATATCACTGACACAAAAGAGTCCAAGATATTTTCGTGGTTCGAGCGCTTTATAGGACGTGCCAAAAAACCCGAAGTAACCTGGCCATTTCCCTTTAGGGAAGGACGGATGTTTGTTCTGACCATCCGTGCTGGAGTTGATGGATATCATATAAATGCAGGGGGTCGTCATGTGACATCATTCCCTTACCGAATGGTAAATTATTAGCAGTTTCACTGCACACCATCAAAATTATCGAGTTTCTATTATCAGTTTTGAGTGATGGCTTTCTATATAAAAGAGTTGGGTAATCTTCATTAGAAAGATTTTATATGTACTCTAATATTTTGAAATTGTCATCTTTATCTTATGGAGCTCCTTTTTAAGATACATGCTCTATTATGGAATTACACAGAATTGCTAACCTTGCCCCTGAGCAAACTTTATTAGATATGAAACCTATACTTTCTGATCTACCCATAGATTCCTTAGTTCCTGAAAATACTTGAAGAGCATATATTTTCCTGATCGTATTGTTACTTCTTGTCCAGGGTTTTACACTGGAAGATGCAACAGGGTTATCAATCAAGGGTAATGTGGATGTTCATTCTGTATATGCCACCTCTCTGCCAACCTCTCATCCAAGTTTCTCACCCCACAGAGTATTAGATTTCTCTGAAAAATGGAAATCCGTTACATGCCACAAGGTGGTGTTCAACTCTTTATTGGGGTTCTTTCAGCCACCAATCATTTTGCTGAGCGTATGGCAGTAAGAAAGACATGGATGCAATCTATATCAATCAAGACCTCTAAAGTAGCGGTTCGATTCTTTGTTGCACTGGTACGTCAGCTTTTTCATTCAATTGCATCCACTTCCCTGGGTAAATTTTGTTTCGTCATCAATTTACTGAAGAGATAGGATACTAACTCCCCCTGCACTGTGGATTTGCTGCATACTCTGCTGTATGTAAAATGACAACAGAATTAAAACATATGCTCTTAGAGAGGTGGTTTCAGAGTTTCTGTCGTGCTGTTGAGCATTAATCACCCTGGAAATTAACCTGATAATCTTTTGGCTTTTGTTTCTTGCTTTTGAATTTACTTGTACATTGAGATGTGTGTTCGTACTGTAAGTCTTGGAATTTTGTAGGTATTTAAAACTGTAATGCAGATTCAGAGGCATTTTATTTGAGATGGAATTTCATGTGTAACACATGAAATATGAGAACTCACTATTTGCATGGATGTTAGTCATTAGGTTTGGCCAACCTTGAGGAGAGTGTTCATAAATTATAATAAGACAAAACGTTGAGTATGCATTCCTCTTAAACTCATTTCTAATTGAGATACAAAGCGGGTGAAAAGATGGTACCTGCAAACATATTTCGGTTGGCAAATGATATAGTATTTTGCACTATGCTTCCTTTATGGTGTCCAATTTGATGGGTGTATTTTTTTCTGTAAGTTTTTTCTGCTAGTTACTCTAATTACTAGCTGAAGTTTAACCTACTTGATGAAAATGTTTCTGTAGAACACAAGGAGTGAAGTGAATGCAGTTCTGAAGAAGGAGGCTGCTTACTTTGGTGATGTAGAGATTTTGCCATTTATGGACCGTTATGAGCTAGTAGTTCTTAAAACTGTTGCCATTTGTGAATACGGGGTACGTTTATCTCTCTTCTTCATTCGGTCTCTTGTAGGAAGATCTTAACATTTTCTAACTGGCACCGTCATTTCATTCTAGGTTCAAAATGTAACGGCAGCATATATTATGAAATGTGATGATGACACTTTTATTAGGGTTGAGAGAATTTTAAAAGACATTGAAGGCATGTCACCTAGAAGGCCGTTGTATTTGGGAAATTTGAACCTCTTGCACAGGCCTCTTAGGACAGGGAAGTGGGCCGTCTCTTATGAGGTGCGTATGTTCACTTGTGCAAGGACATAATGAATTGTTTTTTGTGCCACAATTGTTTTTCCTCCATAAGATTGTCTCTTCTTTTATGCAGGAGTGGCCTGAAGAAATTTATCCACCTTATGCCAATGGACCTGGATACATAATATCAAGCGACATTGCCAATTACATCGTCTCTCAAAGTGAAAATCATAGCCTACGGGTTAGTAATATCTTTTGCAGTAGTATGCCCTATTACATTACAATCTTTGATCACTTCTTCCTGAGGCTAACGTTACACTCATCCCCGCCTGCACCCCCAAAATTTACTATTTTACCCCACTGCAGCTATTTAAAATGGAGGATGTGAGCATGGGAATGTGGGTCGAGCAGTTCAACAGCACGAAGCACGTCCAATATTCTCATAATTGGAAATATTGTCAATACGGTTGTCTGGAGAACTACCACACTGCACATTACCAATCCCCTCGACAGATGATATGTTTATGGCACAATCTGATGAAAGGGCATCCTCATTGCTGTAATGTTTGAGGTAAGCCGTAGAATGCTATCTCGTCTCTTCATATATACCCTGTTGTTGCTGTAACTCTGCAGTCCAAGATTTTGTTGATGAGGGGTGCCTTATGTTTGACAATGTCACACTTCTACACAAGGCCTAGGCCAGTAGAAGTCGTATACCATCATCGTATCTGGTTGCTTTTAAGGTTTACCCTTATTTTCATCGATGCTCGAATGAGCTGAGCTGTACAAGCTGTATAAGAAAAGTCATCGGGTGTTTGTGTGATGTAGTGAAAGAGCACTGCCTCCATGTCCTAATTTTGTGGGAACACTGATCTTGAAAACTTGCGTATGGAGTAGTTGCGTAGTTCTGCTCTTTCATTCTTCAAATATTTACCTCACTTTCTTGCAGGTCAATGCCGATTTGGGTGCTAAGTTCTCCGCAGTGCACATGAGCCTCAAACGAATGACACGTGGCTGGTTTGCTATTTGAATAATCAAAATCAAACCGCTTCCGGTCCGGGATGATCTGAATGCTGAGCTAAATTTGAGGTTTCAGGCGGTTTGGTATCAATTATTTGAAAAGCAACCTAGCCAGTAGTCACGTGTCGTTTGATTGAGACTTATGCGCACTGTGCAAACAGAACTTACATCGACCATACCAGCAATTTGGCAGTACTGGTTTAGACAAAACTTTTTTCTTCATCTTTCTATTCGAACACCAATTGTAGGATCTCGATCGAGTTTTTTATATCTTGTTTTTTTAGGGGGAAATGGTTCAAAAAATTGATAGGTGGAGAAGTACTCGTGACTCGTTATTAGGACAAAACTGTTTGCGTCATACTCTATAGGCTATAGGTGGAGTAACTGCGGACGAATTAGTAACTACCATTTACCCGATTGGATAAACTGATAATTTGCTGTTGGGTCCCACGATATTTCGCTTTCGCCAGCGCGGCCTCACGTTAAGATAAGATTGAAAAGTTAAGATCCGAAATTTGGCGTCGGCAAAGCATAATAGATGCAAGGATTTCACAACCTCCGCATCCAGTTTTTCCCACTGCCGTGACTCAGCGGTTTTCATAAGGATTCATACTAAAACGGTGAAAAGAATCTTCTGAGTAGGGATGTTAATATAGGTCAAAATTCACAGATTGATCCGAATAACGCGATAAAATTAAATGATTGGATTATAAAATCGTAATTCGAATATAATATCAGGTTATTTGGGCCAGTCCATTTGGGTTGGCGGATTAATCGGGTTGGCCCGGTCGAGTTGCGGGTCAGCCCAACCACCCGGCATAAAAAAACTCGATTTTTTTTTTCTTTATCTCATAGTTAGAAATTCAAAATTCTTGATTTCAAAAAGTTACTTTTCATGTTTAATTATCTTAACTTTTGTAGCTATTATAGATTGTTTATTTAGTTATTTATAGTGAATTAATTTATTTTTTTCAAGTTATAAATTTTAATTGGTATTATAGTGAATTAACTTATTAAATATTTATTGAATAGTCATTAGCTATTATGGAATATGAATATTCAGTATATTAAAAATAATTTAGTTGTGAGCATTATTTTCTATTTTGATATTGTAATATAATTTAAATAGTATTATATTGAAGTAACTTATTAAAATTTTTATAGATATAAGTTTTAATTCCGTTATAATTGTATTATATTATTAGAGATCATTTAGTTATATGGAATATGAATATTAAAGCATATTAAAAAAAGAATTTAGTTATGAGCACTATATTTAATTTATTGTTTGCTCTTCAAAGTTAGTATAATAAGATTAAAAAAAAAAGAACTTGTGGAATGTATTATGGTTTAATATTCAAAAGTTATATTTATTTTTCACTTATTTGTTTTTTTACTCCAACCATTAATATAAAATATTTGTTATAAATATATTATTATCAATAATATATATATATAGTATATTTTTTTCTTAAGCTTTCTGGCCCGATTGACTCGATGAGTTAGGGTTATGATTGAATATTTCTAATCCGAAAAAAATATCAATCTGGATAGCTCGAATCGAATAGCGCGAGAATCAGAGTAGGTTGGCCCGAACCCGAGTGGGCTGACCCGATTGATATCCCTACTTCTGAGTGGTTTTCCAATGTCATGATTTAATCAAGTGATGATGATGATGATGATGATGATGACAGCTTCGTCCAAAAGTTTGGCCTCAATTTGTCGGGTAAAAGCATATACTAAAAACCTTTAAATCTTATTATTCGTTAAACGACGTATTTTAAATTACCCTCCTTTATAATTACTTTTAGTAATTTAGTTTATTCAAAGATTAAAGCTTAGTTGATTAGAGTTTATTAAATAAAAGGGATAATTTGGGAATTACTACTATGTTTGCGCCGCTTTTTCTTTCATATATATATATATATATATACATAGAGTTTGGTTCAAATAAGAACTATTCTTATCCTAAAAACTAAGAACCAAATGAATTCGTTATGAAAGTTGATGAATCCGTTGAAAAAATTAATGAATTCAAAATTGATTTTTTCACCGGTTCGAATCCTATGAGGCGAAAATTCTATTTTTTGGATTCGATGAATTTTCCCATGATTCATCAACTTTCACGGTGAATTCATCGGTTTTGGTTCTCACGTTCTCATGATAAAAATGGTTCTCACGTTAACCTCCCATATATATATATATAGGGAGGGTTAACGTGAGAACCATTTTTATTGTGAGAACATGAAAATGAATATGCTATGAAAGTTAATGAATCGAGAAAGTTAATGAATAAAAAAAGAATTTTCGCCTCATGGGATTCGAATCTCGGTGAAAATTCAATTTTTGATTCATTAACTTTCGCAGATTTCATTAACTTTCATAGTATATTCATTTTGTTCGTAAAAATTTTCGTAGTTCTTAGTTCTCACGTTAAAATTGGTTCTTATTTGAACCTCACTCTCTATATATATATATATATATATATATATATATATATATATATATATAGGGTTGGGTTATAATACAAACCCCTTAAAATAAGAAATAAGAATTCATCTTGATCATCAATTTACCATTAATCAATGGTTAAAGATTAAGTTATCACATTCCCTATAATTAAGGGACGGTTATTTTCTTAATATTCGTAATTACCATTATACTCTAATTTGATTTAATCACAACCACATCTTCAAAATCAATGGTTCAAATTTGTTCTCATTTCTTATTTTTGAATGTGTTTTATTTGAACCCAATCCTATATATATATATATATATATATATATATATATATATATAGGAGTGGATCAATGAGAACCACATCTTTTTGTGAACTCTGCGAACCATGATAAGACGTTGAAGATGATGCACATATGGTATAAAGTTGTGCATAACGAAAACTTTCTAAAATTATTTTGTTGTGCAACAATTTTAGAAAGTTTTCGTTATCACAACTTTATATTGTTTTGTGCATCATCTTCAACGTCTTATCATGGTTCTCAAGTTCTCAAAAAGATGAGTTATCATGGATCCAACCCATATATATATATATATATATATATATATATATATATATATGAGATTGATCGGTATGAATGGATAATTTGGTAGGAAATGAGAATGAATCTGAGCCTTTGATTCGCTGGATCAATGGTTGAGATTTAATTTCGGTTGTGCTACAGTTTTGTGTTTTGTGTGCTACACGGACTATTGTGCAACACTAAAACCCTTTCTTATACTACGCTACAATGAAAGATGTGCTAAACTAATATATTTAGCATATGTACTACGAAGAGATTAAATATGTGCTAAACTAACATGTGCAACATAGTAATTCTAATTGTGCTACACAAATATGAAAGATATACTAGACTTACATATCTATTCTTATTTCCATTCTCACATGAGTCATCCATATATATATATATATATATATATATACACACGTGGAAGAATCGACATGTCTATATATATAATCTCGAGTCAAATTTATTTAGGTATTAAAAAAGCATGCGACATGTACTGTATTTAACCCTGCCGGATAGAAAGTATTTGACATTTTATATATGTATATGTACATAATGATCTCAAAATGAAATAAGGTGTAAATACTTTTGACCGAGCTAAAACGCGTTTGACTGTGTCATGGTTTGGATACATTCCTTTGGTGCGCTGCCGGTGCATTGCCTAGAACGGTAGTATTAGGGATAATTAAATAAGTAAAACTAGCGTATTTCTATAAGCATATGTATGCATAATATGCATCATGGATGTTATATATACATATCAAATATCAATTTGCCACACATTATATGTGAGCACCATTAATGACGTATATGTTGAAAGTTAATGGGTTGTGAGTGGGAATTGCTAGTAATGAGGTTCATGGCCTTTGACCTTTCATTTCCAACTCTTGATGTTAAGAGTTAATGGAATATTGATGTTTGTCATCAATTGTGACCTTAGAACATCCCTCTTGGAGTGATATATATAGTGCATCATTCTAGAGTTAGAAGCACAAGCAAAACATTCTATTCTCTCTAGCAAAACAAAGCATTCTACTTGCATTCTTAGCTCATAGTTCTTAGTTTTCGAGTTCGGTTCTCGTTTCCGTCCGATTCGCGGGGCTCGACTTGTTTGTGGTGCTACTACAATCGAGGCGAAAGTCGTTACCTTTGGGGACGAGCCGCCAATCGTGAGCACTACCGGCGTTTCTCGTCTTGCGGGCGAAGTTCAACTTGGCGACTTTTGATAAGTTCTTGTTATCTTGACATCTCATTTGTAATAGTTATTATTAATCATTTCATTGTAATTTTGCACGATATTGTAACCAATATTCACTACAATCGCAAGACGAGAAAATTACGCCCAACTCTGTTCAAGTTACCCGATCGTGCAAATTGAAGATGTCGACCAATCGATGGCGCCCACCACCACTCAATCCGTTGGAGCCGATGGCGGCCCACCATGGCTCGATCTTGAACCCCGCATTCCCGTGGCTCAACAACCGCCAATTTTCACCGGCGTCGACTTCAAATGCTGGACGCATAAGATGATGTTTTACATCACCACAATGGGGCTTGCTAGCTTCCTGCGTGAAGACGGGCCGCCTATTCCTTCCGAGGAAGAAGCGGATGTAGAAGTGCGTATGAAATACGACACTTGGTATCATTCCGACTATCTGTGTCGGAATATGGTGTTAAATGGGCTTGATAATAGCCTATTTAATGTATTTGCGGTCGAGGATCCGCCAAAGAGTTATGGGAGGCACTTAACCAAAAGTATCGGTTGAGGAGGCTAGCACGAAGAAGTTCGTGGTTACCGTGCTCACCGAGTTCAAGATTGTGGATTCAAACCGATCACGCCTCAAGTACACGAGTTTCAAGCTCATTGCACGATGTTCACGCCGAAGGTATGCCTCTGCTGAACAATATTCCATTGCAATTTTAATTGACAAATTGCGGAAGGATGGAAAGGGTTCGGATCTTACCTTAAGCACAAGCGAAAGGAGATGACCATGAAAGCATGGTTGCTCGACTCAAGTTGAAGCTCGAGTTAAGGAGCGAGTTGAAGGCTAAAAGTCCGATGGAGGCTAAAGCAATCGGTGAGGAGGACCTTCAGAGCGCCCTCGTCCAGATGAACAAAGCGAGGGAAAGAAGTAGCTGCAAAACCCGATTTTCCGGAGCGTCTTTGCAACCGTGATAAGCTCGGGCACATGGCTAAAGACGCCGAAAGCTTCAGAGAAAAGACAAAGGCAAAGGCCGCGTCAACAATGTTGAGAAGGACTTGACACTTGGGACAAAGATGACTTTGTTGCCATGATAACGAGGTAAACCAAGTCACAAATCCTACCCCTACTTGGTTTCTTGACACGGTGCTCTTGTTCACATTTGTGTCCATCGAGACTTGTTCTACACCTACAAAGAGGTTGAAGACAGGGTGTGACCGAGGCAGTGATCATACTTCCAAGGTGCTTGGAGTTGGTACCGTTGTACTTCAACTTACCTCGGTGTGGAAATAACTCGAAGGATGTCTTTGCATGCTCCTTCGATCCGCAAGAATCTCATCTCAGGCGTCAAGTTGACTAGAGCCAATTTGATATAGATTTTCGTGGAAAATATGTAATAGTTAGAAAGTTTGGAAAGACTCTCGGCAAGGGTTATGTCTCCAAGATCTTTTCAAACTCGGTGTTAGACTTGTAAGCCTTCTAAAGCGATTGCAAAAATTAATGAGAATGCTTCTACTGCTTACTTGATTGAGTGTTCGATTTATGGCATTGTAGACTTGGTCATGTTAATGTTAATGCTATAAAGAAACTCGCTAACATGAACTTGTTAAAAATAAGTATCTAAAACACAAGATAAATGTGAAATCGTGTTGAAGCAAAATGACCAAGTTGCTTTCAAATCCGTTGAAAGAAGCTCAAAACCTCTAGAATTAATTCACATCGATGTTTGTGATTTAAAGTTTGTACAAACTAGAGGTGGTAAAAGTATTTTATTACTTTTATTGACGATTGCACAAGATATTGTTATCTTTATTTATTAAGTAAAGATGAAGCAATTGATGCATTTGAAACTTCAAGAATGAAGTGAAAATCAACTTAATTGCAAAATTAAGGTTGTAAGAAGTGATCGAGGTGGAGAATATGTTGCTCCGTTTGTTTGAATTATGCAACGAAAGTGGTATAATCCATCAAACGATCGCCCTTATTCGCCTCAATCAAATGGTGTTGCTGAACGCAAAAATCGAACTCTTAAGGAGATGATGAATGCGTTATTAATTATGGATTACCCCAGAATATGTGGGGGGAAGCTGTTCTTATAGCCAACTATATCTTGAACAAGATTCTATCAAAGGAAGGATGTAACTCCTTATGAACTTTGGAAAGGAATGAAACCTTCAAATAAATACTTCAAAGTGTGGGGTGTTTAGCTAAGGTTGAAGTACGTTGCAAAACAAGTTACAATTGGACCTAAAGCGGTAGATTGTATCTTTATTGGTTATGCACTTAACAAGTGCTTATAGATTTGTTGTGCACAAATCTGATATACCTGATGTTCATGTGGGAACAACAATTGAATCAAGGAACGCTATATTCTTTGAGAATATCTATCCTAATAAGGATAAGAATAGTTCTGATTCAAGTAAAAGAATTGAGGAAGATTCTACCAATTCTCATCTTGTTGAAGAAAGTGAACCCTCAAGTTCTAAGCAAGTTTTTATGGCCTGCTAATAGAAAGCGACCTAGGTCTACACACGAAGATGTGTAACCTAGGCGTGGTAATCGTGTAAGAAAAGCTAAAATTTATGGACGGATTATGTCGTTTTATTGTTAAATGATGAACCGGTTACCGTAAAAGAAGCTTTATCAGGCCCAGATGCAGATCTGTGGAGAGAAGCAATAGACATTGAGATAGAGTCTATTATGTTGAATCATACTTGGGTGTTAGTAGATCTTCCACCTGGTTGTAAAGCTTTAGGATGCAAGTGGATCCTAAAGAAGAAATACAAGTCTGATGGCACTATTGATAAATATAAGGCCAGACTTGTAGTTCAAGGGTTTAGACAAAAGGTTGGGTATGACTTCTTCGATACCTACTCGCCTGTGACTAAACATACTTCTATTAGAATGTCGCCGCTATTCTTTGCTTTGCAAAATCTTGAGATTCATCAAATGAATGTAAAAGCAGCGTTTCAGTATGGAGAGTTAGAAGATGAGATCTATATGAAACAGCCGGAAGGTTTTATAGTACACAGGCAAGAGCACAAGGTATGCAAACTTCAAAAGTCTTTGTATGGACTTAAGCAAGCGCCACTGCAATGGCATATGAAATTTGACAAAGTTATGTTGTCAAATGGTTTCAAAATCAACGAGAGTGACAAGTGTGTCTATGTAAAGAATTCGAATAACGATTTTGTTATTGTTTGTCTTTATGTAGATGACATGTTGATAATGGGAAGTAACTCTCGTGTGATTGGAGAAACAAAAAGAATGCTTAGTAAGAACTTCAGCATGAAAGATATGAGTTTGACAGATGTAATTCTTGGAATTAAAATTCTTAGAACGCATGAAATGGAATTGCTTTGACACAGTCCCACTATGCTGAGAAAGTGTTGAAGAAATTCAATGCAATGGATAAGCCTATTTCCAAGACTCCTTGGGACTCGAGTGTTCATTTGACTCCAAATAGGGGTGAACCTATAAGTCAAGATGAATATGCTAAGATTATTGGGAGTTTGATGTATCTCACAAACTGTACCCGACCTGATTTAGCTTGCTCTGTGAACAAATTGAGTAGTTTCACAGCTAATCCAAGTAGAGAACATTGGAAAGCACTTGAACGCGTATTGGGTTACTTAAAGTTTACCCAGAATTATGCGATTCATTATTCTAGTGAGCCCGCTGTACTTGAAGGGTATAGTGATGCTAATTGGATATCTGCCTCAACTGACTCGTTTTCCACAAGTGGATACGTGTTCACTATTGGAGGTGGAGCTGTATCTTGGAAGTCCAAGAAACAGTCTTGTATAGCAAGGTCTACTATGGAATCAATTCATAGCTTTAGATAAGGTTTGGTGAAGAAGCCGAATGGCTTAGAAATTTCCTCGAGGATATTCCATGTTGGCGAGTCCCGTGCTTCTCGTGTTGATTCACCGTGATAGTTAATGCGCAATAGGAAGGGCACAAAATATATATTACAACGGTAAGTCTCGACATATTAAATCGACGACACAATACCGTGAGACATTTGATCACGAGTGGGGTTATCACTATTGATTATGTAAAATCAATAGATAATCTAGCGGATCCGTGACAAAAAGCATTAATCGAGATCAAATGTTTAAACCGTTAGAGGAATGGGTGTTAAATCCACATCTTAAGGATGATTATAGCGAAACCCAACCATGATGATTGGATTGTCCGAGAACATGGTTCAAAAGGACAACGGTTATAAAAATCCGTGTGATAAACACTCAAACATGTCTATTCTCCGAGAACGGTGAGTGTTTGTAAGTCCGCAAGTGGTGAGGTTAAGTTTTTAACTTTTAATGACTCTTGGATACCTCGAGGAGGTCAAGTATAGCGAGAATACTTGGTTGTAATAGTCACCTATGCAAGTGTGAAGTGGGGCCGCTTCAAGTAGTACACTTGTGAATCCAAAGGGTGTTCCAAGGCCATAATGGACACAAACGTAAAACGGATGGAAATTGAGATGATATTGTGTCAATATTATTGTCTCAAGATACACCATGGAGGACTAGTTCAGGTGAAATAACCACTATGCCGCGGTATGCTCGATAATTTCGACTATGGAAGGTTCAAGCCACAAGCTACCTTTCCAAATGCAATATCGTCTCTTGAGGACCGAACTTTGCGTTTTGCATTTATATGGCATTTCCACTCATGTGGGGATTGTTGAAAGTTAATGGGTTGTGAGTGGGAATTGCTAGTAATGAGGTTCATGGCCTGGCCTTTCATTTCAACTCTTGATGTTAAGAGTTAATGGAATATTGATGTTTGTCATCAATTGTGACCTTAGAACATCCTCTTGAGTGCTATATATAGTGCATCATTCTAGAGTTAGAAGCACAAGCAAAACATTCTATTCTCTCTAGCAAAAACAAAGCATTCTACTTGCATTCTTAGCTCATAGTTCTTAGTTTTCGAGTTCGGTTCTCGTTTCCGTCCGGTTCACGGGCTCGACTTGTTTGTGGTGCTACTACAATCGAGGCGAAAGTCGTTACCTTTGGGGACGAGCCGCCAATCGTGAGCACTACCGAGACGTTTCTCGTCTTGCATGCGTAAGTTCAACTTGGCGACTTTTGATAAGTTCTTGTTATCTTCGACATCTCATTTGTAATAGTTATTATTAATCATTTCATTGTAATTTTGCACGATATTGTAACCAATATTCACTACAAGATAGCATAACAATTTTTTTCTTTTTATATTGCATATGATTAGAATGGTAAAATTTACCAATTACATGAAAACCGAAGTACGTTTTGTCCTTCTAATCTTTAATTTCAAAGAGAATGACTAAAATTAATATGTGTGTATATATATAAGGTTTTGATTTATATGTAATTTGTAAATTTAATTATCCTAATCATAGCTTTTCTTGTTTAAGAGAAAAAATAAAAGAAAAATGAAAATAAAAATACTAACATAGACTATATATCGGCCGTATCCGAGGTATGTGTACATAGCACATCACTTATGTGTGTGTGTGTGAAGATCTAGCTGTACTTACAAAGGAATTAGTTACTTGACGAAACTCAAATCGGATTACGACCGGTTTATGTATGCATGTGAGATCTAGTCGGAATATTATCACAATCTTGAGATATATCATATATAGACCAAGCACATGTATAGCCTATACAACATTTCTATCTCTAAAATCATACAAAATTCTCTTATTCATATTTTATTTAATTATACATAATATGTTACTTCTGAATTAATACACTTTCACGAAATCAACATCAACTCCAAGGGTGTAAACTATATACTTCTCGCGCGACAAACATATAAATTGACGTATTTTATTTTCAAAATAATATTTACTGCACACACGCAATTAACACCATAAACAGCGGCAGCCCTAAGTGGAGCGCGCGGCGGCGCCGCGGGGGCGGGTAAAGCCTCAACCAAGAAAAAAATCCTTTTTTAATCATCATCAAATCATCAGTATTCTGTACAAATTGTTGTACAACAAATCATACATAAATTATATTTTCAAAATCTCAAACTCAAAATTTAGAAAATATAACTACCATTAAAAAAAATCTATGTCCGCCCCTGATCATACATGAAAAAGTTGCTTCAAGGTAGGCTTGTTAAAACAAAATGATTTAGGAGGTGTTTGACTGAGCTTATAAGCTCTTAAAACAGCTTATAAGTTCAATCAATGTGTTTGGTAAATTAAGTTGTTAGAGAGCTCATAAGTTTTCAAAATAAGTTATATTAAAAAAAAAGTTTCAAAACCCAACTTATTTTTTAATGATCTTATAAGTTACAACAAAACTACAAAAATAACCCTGATATATTTTCTTATTTCCATGTTTACCTTTGTTATCCAAACACTTTAGCATCTTATAAACTCTTAATACACCATATCTTATAAGTTCTTAAAACAACTTATAAGTTATTGCTTTCTAAAATAAGCTTAGCCAACAACCTCTTACTCAACTTTAGTATATTGACACTACAAGAAATTGATGTTTTTACTCACACATATATATGTAGCTAAAAGTATACTTATGTGTGAGTGTAGAGTTTTCGCCACGCATAATCTAAATGTCAACATATGTCACTAAATCCGTGTAAAGAAAAGTCTTTGCCTACATATGTTTGTATGTGTGGATAAAATAGCAACCATTTACCCACACATATATAGGTCACCAAAGGTATCTCTTATGTGCAGATAAATATGTTTTGGCTAAAATGTAATGATGAGGTGGAAATGAGGTGGATGATGATGTGTTATTAACACATGGCAATTTATGTGTGGCTAAAACTATAAACTATGTGTAAGTGATTCTTTTTTTGGTAATTATATATTAAAAAAATTTATTATCATCATCATCATTATTATTATTATTATTATTATTATTATTATTATTAAATTTAAGTGTGGATAAAAGATATTCATGTGTGGAGAATAATATTTTATATTTTTTTCTAATTTTTTATATAAATATTATATTACACATTCTAGTATCAAATATGATATAATTCGAGAAATTAGTCTAATATAATCCACCCACAGCACATTAAAATATAACACTAATGCAACATAGAAATTTTACTTAACAACTTTCAATAAAATAAAAGTAAACAATATCTATATTTGAAGTACAATTTTTTTTTTTATCTAAATAGCTACACAATTAATCTAACACTTCTTATTTTCTTCAAGCTCCTACCAGCTCCTACGAGAACAATATGGCGCACATTAGAATAATTGGTTAACTTCGTCTTGACAACTGCTTCATTTATTCCTGCTAAGATAATAAAAACATAATATTATTTAAGATACATATTATACCGTACAAAATAACTAATTGACTTGCAGCAGTAACATTGCCCCCATCTCCATCACTGGTAAAAAATTGAGAAATGCAAAATTAGAATTGTCTAAGAAACTCTCCACAACCGATAAGAAATAAATGCATAAAGTACAAAAACTGCATCTTAGACCAGTTCACTAAAGTCTTAATCAGTTTTTTGGTCGCAGACTATTTATACATCAATAACTTTAATATAATGACTCCGTGAAAAATAAAATCACTGATTATGAGTTATCATCTATATTAAGAAACTATTGATTCAACTCGAGCCAATAAAAATATTATTAAGTTGAAATTGATAGGAAACTATGAACACCAGTGTGGCTTAGGACACGTTCCAATCATCTAAAGAGAGTTCAAGATCATAGAGATGTTATATATTCAATAAACCAAAAGAAATAAATTAAAATAATAGGGCAATTTCATTCATTAAAAGACGCAACAAATCTCCATTTTCTAGCGTATCACAACTTATTAAAATTGCTACTATGTAGAAACTATAAAAAAGATTACCTTTCTATGTGTGGAGAATGCCTTATCCATGAAAGTCTCACGACAGTCGTCAAACGTTCAAGAACCTAAAGTATTATATGATGAACAATGGTAGTTTTAATAGAAGTTAGGAAACTGTATAGAAAGATAAGCAATAAGTAAAATAAAAGCATATAAGAATAAGATATAATACATTTCAAGAGTACTAATCAATTAATATTAAGTTAATTGCTTATTCAGATAATTAAGGCAGAAATATTTACTTATGGATTCACAAATAATCCTTACAGGATTTGGAAAATGAATTAGAACATGCAGATACATTCATCAGAAACAACTTCGATGTGCTTTTGATTGTCAGTACAAGAAACCATATGTTCCCCAGCCACGAAACTGCAGCAAGCATCTCGAAGGCATGCTCCTGGTCTTCTTTACAGATTCTGATAGAATCTAAGGCTCCCTAGAGAGAACATGTTTTGGAATTAATAAAACTTGTACACAAAAGGAATATAAAGAATAATACGCAGACTCATCCCCTATAACTTCATTCATTTATACACTTAGCTCCAAAATTAAGATCATGTAAAAAATAAAAATCAAATATATCTACTGCACAACTTTTACTTTCACTTCTGGAGACCAGTGATCAAGTGCCATCAACGAGCACAGTATTATCAATAGGCATAGCTTCCCTATATATTGAGCATCCACCTGCAACAAGCACAAAACATCAAAAATTCCAATTGTTTTTCTTTAATTTCACAATAACAAAGAATGCTTACAACACACACATTGACCTGTCCAACAATAAATCTAAGTTGATAGGCACCAAAATAGAGAGGAACAAAAACAAGTGATTACACAAATTGTAGAAGAAAAAAAAGTAAAAGAAGAGAGTAGAGAGAGAAACTTACAGCGGGAAAAGGGGTATCGAACTTCTTCTTCATGGCGTGATTTCAAGAGCCATAGTAAAATTCAACCGAAAGCATAGATCGATGAATATATAGATAAACTTCTCGGAAAAATGTAAGAAGAAAATTGTATAGGCCAAGTTTCTTACTTGGTGGTGAGTTACATTATATCCAACGATCAAAAGATGTATAGAACACTTCCTTCCCATGCCTCACATCGATGAAAGAAAGTCTAGTTTGGGAGAGAACAAAATTAAAGTCATGCATAATTAGTAAGATTTAAGCAACAATAACAAGCAGCACAAATCCAAACATATGCACAATGTTAACAAGAAAAATTACCAATGACCAGTAGGCGGCTTGATTTGATAACAGATTTTGAAGTAAACATTGGAAGAGACCCACTATCCAGTCCATCAATCCTGTATTTAAGGGAAAGACTTGTTTGACACTTGGCTTTGTCAATTATAATAACAAGCAACAAGAACCTCTTCAAAATTACATTCCCTAGCTTTTCTTAGTAACATGGCCTGTATAAAACATCACAAATTCCAATTGTTTTTCTTTATTTTCACAATAACAAAGAATGCAAACAAATGCAACACACACAGTGACCTGTCCAACAATCCATCTAAGTTGATAGGCAGCCAAAAGAGAGAAACAAAACAAGTGATTACATAAATTGCAGGAGATAAAATGTAAAGAAGAGAGTAGAGAGAAACTTACAAGGAAAAAGGGTATCAAGCTTCTTCTTCATTGCGATGATTTTGGCAACCATAGCAAAATGCAATCGAAAATATAGATCGATCGACAAGACTAGAGGGAAAAGATGAAGTTTGTCTACATTTATAAAAACCCCAACCCAAACAAATCACTTAATTTACTTTACCTATTCAACCATTGCGTGGTGACCCATTAACTTTAAGAGAATCGAAAGGGTTCAACAAAAAATCAAAGAAAAGGAAGAAATATGACAAGAAGAAAAATGATTGAGAGAAACACCATAATAATAGACAAATTTTGAGTCCAGCAGTAGCTCGATCAGAGCGCGCAGCAATCCGGCCAACACCGCCTTCAGCTTCGATCTCTTCGAGGCGCGCATGATCTCGAACTCTCACAGCGAGTGCTTCGTCGATCTTATCAAAGAACAACTTGAAGAAATCGATGCCCTGATTTTGCTCAGATGCATAATCAAATCTCGCGATTCTCCGAAAAGCTGAAATGGCGATGAATCTGGCGTATGAACCGCCTCTCTAAAGCACGATCTCCATGGACTGCATCTGCGTTATGATTTTGACCCTTAGGTCTTTGGCTGAGTTTGGGAGATTTTTTTTCTGAAAACTCATCTGAGAATTTGGAAGATGGGAGTGAAAACCGTTTGTTCTTTATATTTGTTTAAAGAATTCTTTTTGCTGCAATCCATGGCGGGTAAATGAAATTTTCATCTCGAGAGACTCTTTTTGATGTATCCCGGGAAATGAAATATTTTAAACAGTGGCTAATAGTTTTTATTAATTTTCCACGTAAGCATTGTAAAGTTAAAAATTAAAATTGTGAATTTAAGATCAAAATATAAGTGTGACTAATTATTCTTTTTCACACATATTAAATGTCAATAACTAATTAAAATTGTTTGATAGATTTTATCACACTTATTTAATTATGTGTGACTAAACTACCACACATAATTATATGTGATAAATTATGTGTGGTTAATACTTCGATTTCTTGTAGTGTGAGAAATAATATATAAGATTTCATCAACTGATTCGTTGTTATTTAATTACGAAATCAAGAAAATAAGAATCTGGTTCATTATTACCATCAGAGATCCTCGATACTATATAGTCATTATTGTTGCTTGTTTCTATGCTAAAAATATTTTGTTACTCTTCTTTAATAAAATAAAGTACAGCCAAAACTATTTATGTTTTTGAAAATGAAAATGTGACGGATTCTCGACCGAGATGCCCGCCGATGGAATTATCGGGCACGCACTTCCAATTCTCCTTCCAACTTCCAAGAATAATCTACCTTCCACGTCTTATTATAATTTTTACTTTTTTTTTGGTATCATGGGGACCACACCGCTACCTTAAGTGCAGACTTGGGAAAACTCACGTTCCTCAATAATAATACCGCAAATCACACACGACAGTGAACCACACTTTAAAACCAGATGACATGCCCAAACCCATGTAGGCGTTTGGTGGAAATTTTTTACTTTATTCGTTCTTTATATATATATATATAGGGATATCAATGGATGAGTTTTTACCCTAACCAGAACCAATAAATAAGTAATGGTTCTGGCTCTGGATCCGGACCGGACCATGACCATCAATTATGAGTTTTAAGCGGTCCGGATCTCAGCGGATCTGGAACCAGAACCAAACAAGAATCAGAACTAGAACTGAAACCGTTGCTTTATAATTTAATGTGTTATGAGTTATTTTGAATCGATATGGATAAAACTAGCTCATTGACAAACCTATTTAAACTTAGGCTCGTCAATATACTGATTGACTCGGACCGAACCAATAAATAAGTATTGGTTCGGAACCGAACCGCATCCAGATCGGACCATCAAACTATGGATCTAAACGATCCGGGTCTAAAGCGGTCCGAACCGAACCGCTTTAAAATTTAATGGGTTTGAACGGTTCGGATCGGTCCTGGTAAAATCCACTCATTGACATCCCTATATTTATACTAGTTAAACGACACATAACATTTTGAAGAATTTTAGATATAAGAGAATTCTTATGTGAAATAAATGTAAACTTAACGATACATAATTATAGAATAATGTTAAAACAAATAAGGATATAAAAGGTATATCAAACTTTGTAAGAATAAATTCTTATAAAATACTATCAAACTTTGTAAGAATAAACACTTATAAAATACTTTCTCTATTTCTATAAGTATTCTCCATCGTCAAATTAGATCTACCATGTGTCAAATTATATCTACCATGTTAAATCATGTGAAGGAGATTGGACACATCCAATATATAAAAGCCACATCTGAATTTATCATTACATAGCGCTAGCTATTATTTTCTGTATATATCACAACAAAGAAGAAAACTCTGACCGCGTGGTGAACCCCAGAACAGTTCAATACTAATAATTAACAAATGCTAAAGAAAAGAAGATACAAAAAAAAAAATAATAGGAGTAATGCTGTCCAACAACTCCACTGGATATCTACCAGTACCCTCTATATATATCTAGCATCCCAACACTCATTCAATTCCAACACTCATTCAATTCACGAAACCCCCCAAAACAATATTTTTTAGTTTCCAACTCCAAATTAGCTACCAAGGTGAACCCGTCCGTGGCAAAAATAAAATAGAAAAGTAAAATCCAAATCCATGGGCAGTCTCCACAATCAGAAACCTGAGACCGGCTTCGCCGGTACCATCAAACCCCTGGACCCTGAAGAGTTCAGACGACAAGGCCATCTAGTCATTGACTTCCTCGCTGACTATTACAAGAACGTCGACAAATACCCCGTCCGCAGCCAGGTGGAGCCCGGCTACCTCAAGAAACGCTTGCCCAAATCCGCTCCGTACGATGCGGAGCCCATCGAAGAAATCCTCCGCGACGTTCAAAACGACATCGTTCCCGGCATCACACACTGGCAAAGCCCTAATTACTTCGCCTACTTCCCCTCCAGCGGAAGCATTGCCGGATTTCTGGGAGAAATGCTGAGCACCGGATTCAACGTAGTCGGATTCAACTGGATGTCGTCGCCGGCCGCCACGGAGCTCGAGAGCATCGTCATGGACTGGCTCGGGAAGATGCTCACGCTCCCCTCCGAGTTCCTATTCTCCGGGGGAGGTGGCGGCGTTTTGCAGGGCACTACCTGCGAGGCCATACTCTGCACGGTGGTGGCTGCCAGAGATCAAGCTCTGAAAAAAATCGGGAGAGAGAATATCAACAAGTTGGTCGTATATGGGTCGGATCAGACCCACTCTGCGATCCAGAAAGCAGCTCAAATTGCCGGAATAAACCCTAATAATTTTCGGGCCGTGGCCACGTCAAAAGCTAATGCATTCGGGCTCGCCGCAGAGGCATTCCGGGACCAAGTCGAATCCGACGTGGCATCAGGATTAGTGCCTCTGTTCCTATGCGCGACGATCGGAACAACGTCGTCCACCGCAGTGGATCCGCTATCCCCACTTTGCGCGGTGGCGAAGGAGTTCAATATTTGGGTGCATGTGGACGCTGCCTACGCCGGAAGCGCGTGTATTTGCCCCGAATACCGCCATTTCCTCGACGGCGTTGAAAACGCCGATTCCTTCAGCTTCAACGCCCATAAATGGTTCCTAACCACTCTCGATTGCTGCTGTCTGTGGGTGAAGGATCCGAGCGCACTGGTGAAAGCGCTCTCGACATATCCGGAATATTTGAGGAACAAAGCTTCGGATGCGAAATCGGTGATCGATTACAAGGACTGGCAGATCACTCTCAGCCGCCGATTCCGGTCGCTGAAGCTCTGGCTCGTCATCCGCAGCTATGGCGTCGCTAATTTGAGGAAATTTTGCGAAGCCATATTAAGATGGCGAAGAATTTCGAAGGATTGATCGCGATGGACAAGCGGTTCGAGGTGGTGGTTCCAAGGAACTTCGCCACCGTATGCTTCCGCATTTCGCCGATCGATATCGGCGGGGACCACCAGATTGTGTCGCAGGAGGAGGCGGCGAACAATATAAATGCGAAATTGTTGGAGACGATAAACGAATCGGGGAAGATTTACATGACGCATGCAGTGATCGGAGGAGTTTATGTGATGCGGTTTGCCGTCGGAGCTAGTTTGACGGAAAACAGACACGTGATTTTGGCTTGGAAAACTGTTCAAGAGCATGCAAACGCTCTCTTGAACAGTTCGTGATTTTTGCTGCGGAAAAAAAAGGGCGGCAAAATTCTTGATTTTTCTTTTATATTTTTTTTTATTTCTACACACTGAACTGTGTGATTACGATCATCTGTTTTTATTTTGTGAATTTCAATAATCGATATATATTCTGAATTATATATCGTTTTTATTTCTTGTGTATATATGATATATGTGTATATGATTAACATTTCATGTCGCGTTCTCAACTTTAATGGTGGGAAAGAAATAGTGAAATTGTAGTTTTGTTACACATTAGCACGTATACGATGTTACAGCGAAAAATATTAACGACAAAAATTAATTCTAATAAATGATTAATTAAACTTTTAAAATTTATGTGAATTAGGTATCTTGCTCGTGCGGCATTGCAACATTAATATGCGTCATCATGCTTGGAACGAGTCTTCACTTGTTTTCTGAAAAGGTCATTTTAAATATTTTTAGATGATGTTTAGGAGCTAAATCACTATCTTAACTATCAAATCCTTTGATTGGGTCCACGTAGATTAATAATTATTTAATTATGCTTGCCAGAGTAGCTCATTCTCTATTCTAGCTAGTTGAAATTTGGTTTGGTATCATGTATGTGGGGTTTAATAAATCTGGTTATGATAGTTCAATGAAGAAATTTATGAAGATAGTGATGATTGACCAATGATAATTAATTAAGACAGTCGGATGAGAGATATACTTAGATGTAATGTGTATTTTCCCAACCATAGTCGACGACATTTAATTCAGGAGTAGTTAATAATGATATTATTTGAACAATTGAACTGCACCACCAATTTTGCCCGAATATTTTACAAATTCTTTTTTGTTTTCGTTGTCATTGGTGAGTGTCGTAGTGCGGGTGCCAGCCGCCTCATAGGCTTTCGTCATAATTAAGGGAGTATTTTTTTTCTATTAGTTTAAGTTTTTGGTTAATCAATATTCTATATATATGTTATCCAATAATTACTTATTTCGTGTGAGCTATTTTGGTATAAATTATTCTGTATTTTATGTTTTTACATTCGTATTGCTCAAGTTGATATTAGAGTACTTCACAAAATGTATTGATGCAGTTAAACTACACTCCCTCCGTTTTTTTATAAGTGTCCATTGTCGTAAAATTACAAATATCACGGAAATATAAATTTTATATTTGTAGCCTTATTAATTACTATGATAAATGCTAACTAATTATCAAATTCAAAATATTAAATTAAGATAAGATGACAAATATATCATAATTTTAGTCTTAAATTGCAAACTATAACATTTAATAAAAAAATATGAAAAGAAGACACTTACAAAAAACAGATGGAATATGAGAATTTTAGAACTACTACTATTTGAACTTCTTCGTGTTAATGAATCTATAGTAAAATATGTTGTAGTATTATCAATATAAAGAGTGTAACTAAAAGAAAGTATATTAAAGGGTTGATTATATATACATATAGTATATATATTACAATTATGTGCTTCTAAATTATTTAGTTTTAACAAATTTAATGTAATATTAATATAATACTAAATACTCCATTCGTCTCAATTATATAGGTTGATTGAACTTTTCACAAGGACTAATAAAATTTATTGAAAAGAAAATTATAAAAATAACTTCCTAATATACCTATATTTATTTATTGATTATTAATTAATGTATGAGTAAATTAAAAAATATATCTATATATATATATTTAATGAATTGAAGAATATTTCTAAAAAATAAACCTATATATTTAGAACATTTCAAAAAAAAAAAAACTTATATATAATTGAGATGGAGGCAATAATAAAAAATTACATGTACCACAAACTCACTTCCAGGTAGTCGTAATGAAAATGAGGATTGTGAAGGACCGTACAAAAATTTATCGGATGCTCCTCACAGGTATAGTATTAAATTTAGGGCTTGGGGAAACGGTTTTCGGTTATCGGTTAATCCCGAACCGAACCGAAACCACGCCATGTTCGGTTAACCGATACCGCATATTCGGTTTACGGTTCGGTTTATGATAATATTTTAATTTTTTGGTTTTCGTTAACCGATAACCGAACGGTTATTAACCGAAAACCGAAAATCTTTTATATTTTATTAATTATTTTAATTTTTTATAAATCTGTAAAAACTAATTACTAATATTAATTAAAGTTAAATCATATTACTCTAATGTATCAAATTATCAAATTACTCTAATGTATCAAATTATCATTGCATGAACATGATAGTTTGCTGATGGATGATGTTGATTGCTTTGATTTATTTTGAATTATTGATGGATATTGGATGAATTTTTTATGGATATTAAAATTTGAAAAGTTTACACATCTAACTTGCAAAGTTCGTATCTTATGACATGTCGTTTATAAATCCATGTAATCTCCAAACAATTTTTCGGTTTTTCGGTTAACCGAACCGCACTAACCGATACGGTTTTTGGTTAACCGAACTTAATAAACGGTTCGGTTTCGGTTATTAAATTTATGAAAATTTCGGTTCGATTAACCGAAAAAATCGGTCTGATTAATCAACCCGAACCGTTTCCCACCCCTAATTAAATTCTTGAAAGGGAATTGAGAACCGTCCACGAGTCATCTGAACTTGTGCCCAATTCTCCCACGTATTACAAAAGAATTTATGAGGGGAAGTCTAGATTGTTCTTATTCAGATTCATTAATTTGAAATCGATCTATAATGTCTTTATAATTGTGAAATATATACTCCGTATGAGATTTGAAAATAATTAAGTAAAGTTAAAATATAGAGTTAAAATATCAAAATAGTTATTTGTGTATTTATATTGAAATATTCATTTATATATTGTAAAGATAAAAATAGTAATAAAGATAAAAAAAACAAAAATAATAATAATATGGACTTAAAGTACTATTTTGTTCTTAATCGACGATTCAAGACGAGATTTACAAATAAATTTATTCTTGGTTGTGAATTGTCATATTTAAGAGACAATTCATGACCACTAATAGATTTGGTTGTAAATTGCCCTTTAAATAGGGCATTTCAGGACAAAATATATTATTGGTTGTGAATTGTATTATTTTAAGGGTAATTCATAATTAAACCTATTATTATATTGGTCGTGAATTAAGGGATAAAATATTTATATATTTTTTTTTTTTATGTCAGTGAATAATTTTCATTTTTACTATAGTAAAATGACTAATTTATTAGTCCACTATAAGATTTATCGACATATATTACCTAATAAACACTGGACAATTTTCATAAAAGAACTTCTATGTTATTATATGAACATATAATTATATATCAAATGTAAGAGGTGTAGTTCAAGTTGCAAAATTAGGATACCAAAATCTCTTTTGTAAAAGGTCATTCATTCAAATCTTTCAACATGTGGGTTGTTTTCCTATTTTATTTAAATATTTGATTGATTTATGCAAGTTTAGTTATTGAAAAGATATGGATATAGTTTATTTTGTACTAATTTTGATCAATTTTTTATAATGTATATTTAAATTTATAATATAATATGTATCTTATACTAAAAAATAACAAAATGGAAGGGGCCAAATGTAGCTTTTTGGAAAGGAAAATCTTATAGGATAACTAATGAGCTTGGATAAGTTTGATGCTTTTGTAAATATTATATATTATTTGGTTTGACGCTTAATCTCTATAAGTCTTGTTTATAATTAGTGCGTAAATCCGTGACGTCTGTGGATTATTACGCCTAAAACGTGTGAATAAAGAAATTGATGGATAAAAGAGATGGTTAAAATATTGTCTCACTTTTTCTTTTATTCGTATTTTATATTCAGACATTCTAAAATATTTAAATATGATTTAAAAATTATGCTATTGTAAATATAGCTCGAGTATCTAACATCATCGAAGAAAACGTGATGTAAACTAATGATTGTTGATGTGACCGTTAATTTTTGCTATGAATGACAAAACGTGATGTGGAATATTTTTTTTTTTTTGATCAATTAATATATAAATTTTAAAGTCAGATTCACAGTGACTCAACTCAAGACTTTGAATTCGCGATAACCACTCTACCACTATACAAAACACACATACGAAAGACAAAATGTGACGTGGACTACTCTTTGTTCCAAAGGGAAGCTCTCCCGAGCCCCCACACCCCAACCCCACGAGAATGTGAGAGGGAATCACGGTGACTCAACAAGAAGCTATGAGGACTTTTACCTAGTGCCACAAGGAGCCAACCTAAAGAGGGTGAACTCCCACATCATGCACAGCAGATTCGATCCTATCTTGCTCCAAATCATAATTTTAACCAATCGAATACGCCATGGGCAACGTGGACTACTCTTATTATTTAACGATGTCGTTTTATCTTATTTGGTTGTTAGTCCATATTACGTTTCCTTTGACACCGTTAAATAACCAGGATATATTTATAAAAATGGAGTAATTTTCTGATCATATTTAAATATTTTAAAATATCATATCATAAAATATCCACACACATAAAAGTGAGACCATATTTAAATATTTTCCCATCTCTTTTATCCATCAATAAATTATCATCAGTTTCTTTATTTACTGGGGTTATATTTATGCTAACAACTTAACAAAAAGATGTTGTAGTCTGAAAAGAACCATCAAATACATTTGACTTTTATCTAAGTGTAATAAATGTCAGCATACAAAGTGCCCATTACCTAATTTAAATCGACTATATATTAGATACTTTTCTCTTTATATAAATTTTCTTAATATAATATGTGTTGTTATTAATACAATATTAATTAAGTATGACGAATTTATAATGGACACTTGATGTTATTGCAATGATACATAATAAAAATAAATATATGAGTATTTTATTGAGTCATAATACACAAACAATATCTAATTAATGTTCGCATTTCTCTCTAAGTCAAATGAGAAAGTAAGGAAACACGAAACAAAAAAAATTTCAGTATACAGTATCGACTGATTAGGCACGTAATATATGAACGTTAGCTGAACAATCTATACCATCAAATAATTCAGTAAATTTTAAAATTAAACTGTTTGGAGCGATGGCTCAAATAAATGAAAAAGAACAAGTGTTGAAAGTCGATAGTCGCATTTATTTGTTTTAAGAGATGGTATGGCTCAACTAACTCATATAGTGAAATTTGGAAAAGTCGTGCTTTCCTAATCAATAGTCCAAACTATTTTTCAGCGAAGAACTATTCAAATTTTTTTTTGTCAATTAATACAGAAATTTTTAAAGACTGTGTCACGGTGGACTCGAACCCGAGACCTTTGGCCTCGGGCATTAACCACTCTACCACTGGCCAACACACACTAAGAACTATTCAAATTGTCGTGCAATATATGTGTATATATATATACGTCTATCACGATGAGCGATGCCTTACGACATGATACGTGGGAGCAATTTCGATATTTAGACATAAGAATAACTTTGATTTCGATATTTAGACACATATTTGTTTAAAAAATAAAATTAAAATCAAGGCTTATTATATAACCTCTATAGCAAAGGAATTTTATAAAAAAAAATTGATTTAAGAACTCATCAAGTCATAAACTTTCGTATATTTTAATAACAATTTTAACGAGTTAACTAAATTAAAATAATGGTAAATACTTCGTCAATATTGCATTACAATATGGTATATATAGAAAAGACAAATTATTCCCTTATTATTTAAATGTGGAAAAGAATAAGTCCTCCGAATTAAAATAAATGTTAATAGAAATGAATTTCCAAGCAGTTGTGCCCGATTTATGTATAGTACGTAAACTGAATTTTCAGTTAAATCGTTGTTTAAATTATAGAAGTAAAGTAGCTACTAGGGATAAAAATACGAGTCTTTCACTGTTCTAGGCTTGGATTTACTATAATTGGAAACTTGATTAAGAAAGGGAACACATCTGAATTTGAACGAGTAAACTCGATCCGTACACTCCTGGAAGTTTCTCGAGTGTCGTTACTCGATTAATTTTTCTACTAATATTTATTCTTTTTCCATTTATATTTTTGTCGCAATCCTCAACTAATCTGACAAAAGGATATGTCATATTACAAATTAAACTAAGGATTTTGTCGCGATCGGAATAATCTAAACCAATCAAGTGGAATTGTATTATTTATTTATCCGTCACTGTTGAGATACGTTGAAAATGAATGGACTTACTCTCTTGGTTATTTTATAAATTTGTCCGCCATCAAATTATACATATTAAAAAAATATAAAATTTATTTTTATAACTTATTAACTATCATTATAAATGTATTTATATAATTAATTATCAAATTTTAAGAATATTAAATAAAGATAAATAAAAAAATATCACAATTTTATTCTCAAATTATGAACTATGATATTTATTAAAAATAAGAAAAAAATACTAATAAGATACTTAAGAAGAACGGAGGGACCAAAGTTAATTATTCTTTATGGACCAATCTTTTGATTGGTTGTGAAAATGGTATAATTAACTTCTAAAATATGTATAAAAAAAATCATGATCTTTCAAAAATTATGTGTTATATAATATAAAATCTACGACGATGAGCTGAACCTTCGAAAAGTTTGTTGTGTACATGCTTACTTGCTTTATTTTTACGAAAAGATGGTATTGTATGTGTACATCGATACATTTTTTGTGATAAATGATATTTTTCTTCAATATAATTGATACTTTCCAACTATAAGATAAAAAATAAATAATATTTTTTCAATATAAATAAAAAATTCTAACAATAATGATACTTTCGAGTTTTTTGGTTTCACGAAATGATCCCGTGGCAAATAATGGTACCTATCATTTTACGAGTCCAAATTTTTGTCTTGAATTATATTTGTAACTTTTTGACGAAGATCGTTGACTTTTTTTGCATATTTTAAAAGTCTATCCAATTCTATTACTCGGTTCTTTGGTGCCGATTAACTATGATTAGCCCAATAAAAAGATAATTTATCCAAAATGCTGCGCAAGTGTATTAGTTAGATAAGTTTGTCACAAAAATAAAATAAAATAAAATAAAATAATTACTCATGTCTGCGCGGGGGAGTATTTATCCAAGTCAATGAAGTCATGGCAACTGAACTCACCAAACTCAACAATTAATTGGAGTGGAAACGTCATCTCAACTGTACTGGAACTCTTATCAGTTAGGTTATTATTTATACGCTCAACAATTACAATAATAAATTTTAGTCAATCAATTTGGATTGGGAGTTAGAAAAAATGTTCCTATAATTATGAGTTAAGATGTTATTATTATTTTTGTCAGCACAACAATTACAACTTTCAAGGGACCCTTTTCATTGACACGAATAACATTAAAATTTGGCAACATTCAATTAGCAGCTAAACTTGAAAAGAGACCTTAATTTCACATATACAAAATAATCACTTCGCCAACAAACAACAATGAAATTCATAGGCAGAAAAATGTCGCGAATAGGGTTGGATTCAGTGAGAACTTATTTTTTTTAGAACTTGAAAACTATATATAGACATATAAAGTTGATAAACAAAATCTATAAAATTATGCACAATGAAAACAAATTTAGAAAATTTTCGTTTTGCACAACTTTATATTGTTATGTGCATCATCTTTAACGTCTTATGTATAGTTCGTAGAGTTCTAAAAAAAGATATAGTTTTCATTCGATCATCTCTCTCTCTCTCTATATATATATATATATATCAGATAAAGACCTATTTTTTGTAAAGAACCTAAAAAGCAATATATTTTATATACAAAATTAATGCACTTTATGTATAAAGTTACTGTATTACGAAATACTCATGAATATTATTGTCTTTTACCATAATTTAATGGTGCATTAGCTTTATATGTAAAGTGCATTAACTTTATACGTAAAGTTAATTGGTTTTTAGGTTCTTACGAAAAATTATGTTTTATTATAACTCAACTCTATATATATACTCCCTCGTCTCTTTTTAAGTGTCATATTAGCATTTAATTTTTCTTATTTTTTAATAAGTATTTTAATTCGTAATTTGAGAGTAAAATTATGATATGTTTTCTATTTAAACTTATTGAATAATCTTAAAACTTGATAATTAGTTGTATGAATGCATTTATCATAGTAATTAATAAGGTTACATAGATAATTTCTTTTTATTTTTTTATATATATAACTTGACGGCCGATGACACTTATAAAAAATAGAGGGAGTATATATTAAGAAAATAGTCAATTTAATTTCAGGTATACATCAGCTAGGTCAAGAATAATAAGTAGGTGAAGAATAAAGTATGTAGATTTTTTTTTAAGTTGATTATTTTTTTAAGTTGAAATATGGAATGATTCCTTTTGCAAGAAGTTTCAGAAGATATGCTGAATATGTACCCAACCAACCTAAATGCTTTCTTTAATTTTTGACATTTGGTTTTATTATAATCATTAACACGAAACTTCTGGCGGCAAGAAAGATACAATGCACTTTTGTTCAATGCCGGCATAATATAAGCTTTGATATGTGTATTTAATATTCTTCATTAATTTAATTAAATCATTTTGGCTCCTAAATTCTGTTAAAAATACATCTGGTCGATCCCATTAAACATGGAACTGTGTTATGAATATTTGGAAGTTCCGATATACAGCTATTCTAAAATACGATGTTTCTTTCTTTGATTTATAAATTCCTCCCCACATATACATTTTTTTTTTGTTAATTTAATACATAAATTTTAAAGCCTGCGTGTCACATGTGACTTATATTCTCAGAAAAAAAAAAACAAAACCTTATACTCGGATCTCGGGGCCGGACACATGTGACTTAGGTAATAAATTTATTTGAATATACATATAGTTGCTACCAACCCACTTTGGATTCATCGTGCGTAATTTTAATATACGGAGAAGCCACCAAATTCATTTAACCACATTTCTTTCTCTCAATTTGTGCGGCATATCTTTTACGTTGATTAATAGTTCATAAAATCATTTTTTTTTCTATAAAAACATTAAAAAAATAATCAAGATTAGCATCTATGAAAGATAAAGTAAAATAAAGCAAAAAGTATCTAAAGTTCAATATAGTTTCTAATTGGTATCATTATGATTTATGAGCTAACCTCGAATCACCTTTTCTGGGCACTAGTTACAATCAACATGAAAAACTAGGGACTATTACAATTCTATATTAAACTTTTTATTTAAATTTATGATTGAATTTGCAAGTGCATTTTGATTTAGTGGGCTATGGGCCTATGGCTGCTTCAATTCCATTAGCGCACAAATATAGAATATTTTGGAAGACATTAACATACAATAGGCACTTTAGAAGTAATAAACTGGTTGGCTGAATAAACGCTTGGTCAAGTTAAATGGATAAATGTACTTTTTCGTTCGTATTACTTAAATTTTTTGATGAGTATATATAGACGACTTACTTTTTCATTCGTAGTTCTAATATTTTTCTATACGCTCAAAAATTGTTAAGAATATTATTATTCCAAAAGTTTTATTCAATTTTTGGATTTAGGACATTTCAACTTTGACATATTAGTGCCTAATGAATGTATTGTATTTTCAAATCCATAACCGGTCGAATTGGTGACCTAGACTCCAAGGCAAATGTTGCACTATATATAAAATATGTGGATTTTTTTTTTCATAGTGATATTGCGAAATCTGAGTGGAATTTAAGCCGTCAACTCGACTTTTCAGTACCAAAGAAAAGCGACATGTTCCAGACTTGAAAAAGGAATACATATTTTTTTTTTTTTTGATATCATGATTCGGTCCAGCACCGCATTTATTTAATTTTGATCTATTAAAATTGGTTTTACATTAAAATCATCTAATGGAATTACAATTTGCACTATCGAATGAAAACCAAATTTAAATTAATAATTTAATATTTTTGAAATAGATGGAAAAAGTGTGTGATCAAACCCATAGAGATAGACGTTGTGTGGAAATCTGAGTGGAATTTAAGCCGTCAACTCGACTTTTCAGTACCAAAGAAAAGCGACATGTTCCAGACTTGAAAAAGGAATACATTGATTGAGTACTATGAATCTATGATGTCAAAGTCGAAAATGTGTTCTAAATTTATTTATTTTTGTTACAGGATCTGTCTAAATAATAAACTGGGTTGTAATAAAACCCACTAGCCCATTAGTAACGAAATTTTAATGGGCCACTAGATCGCTACACTTACAAGTAGCTAGTTTGGAGTACTTGTAAAAGATTATAATTACGGTTTGCAGCATATAATTAGTCACTATTCAACTAATTATTTAAAGAATATATATTTACTTTTATACGATAAAACAAACCCGTGTGGCCGTGTGAATGGTCTCGATTAATAATTAAATATTAATTAATAATTTATTAGGAGGCATTATAGTTTTATTTCGGGTTAGTATTTTTTCAATCAGGGTTCATATATATGTGTATATTTTCCCTTGAAATATCGTATATATTATACACAAAAACATCATTAAGTTAAAAATGTACCAGTAGTATTTCAATTACCACAAAGAACCCCAAAAGAACTGTCTATAAACATATTGTATATTTACAAAATTTTATTTATTTTCCTTTGGAAGCGGAATTTGTTTTTATCTGATTATTAAATTACTTATACTATTTATTCAACATTTAATTGAAATAACTCAAGATATATAAATGCATTTTCATTTATTTTGTTACAGGAAATTCTATGACAACAATAAATCTCAAGGATCAACATTACAAAGCAAGCACCATTGACAATGTCAAGGATTGAACGAAGCAGCAGCAGCAGTTGGGATATCGTCACTAGCAATCTGATCAATCCTGAGCACAGATCATCAGTTTTGGACCGTGTGATCTAAGCCTTGTCGTGCCTCCGTCTCTCAATTTCCTTTTCAAGAAAATTGAGACACGTAGCTGTCACGTGATTAGGCGCACATCCAGCATCATCTTCAAGCACTCGTAGGCCTCCTTCAACCGCACGGCCTTACTGTGTACCTCGATGTGTGTGTGTAGGTGAACACATCCGGGTTTATCCCGCTGCTCTTCATCTGCTGAAACAGCTCGACCACTTCATCAAACTGGCCTGCCTTCCTGAGGGCGTTGATCAAGGTGTTGTACATGACAGTGTCAAGGTATCCACCTTCATCATTCATCTTGTCGAGAACAGCCTTTGCAAGACCACCTGCCCCATCTTCCCTAACCCTTGGATCACCACGTTGTACGTAGCTATGTCAGAAGGCGGCACCGCCTCCCCCATCGCATGGAGGACACCCCACGCCTCCTTGAAATACCCTTTCTTCAAGAAGGAGCTCATGATGGAGTTGTGTCGCTCACTGGGTTCACACCCATATTCGCCAGAATCTCAAACAGTTTACAAGCTAAACTCAGCTTCCCCTTGGCCAAGAAGAAGGATAAGTAGGTATTCACCATATCAACATCAAAGGCATCTTCGCCCATAGCCAAAATTTGAACACCTCTAGACAGCATGAAAGATTGTAGATGATGGCTGCTGTAAGAGGCAAATTGATTTTCTAGCTAATCCATGTATGGAGAAGACGACCACTCGTCTGCTTCATCACTCAACTGCTTGGTGTCGTCTGCACATCACCATCTAGCTTTGTCAGATTGAAAACCTCGGCAACATCGAGTATGGAAGGAAACGATGGTGCAAACTCCCTCTTCTTGCTCTTTGGACATCTCATTGAAGCCTCCATGGCTGTTTTGAACTAGATAAGAGAAGGGACTAAATTCCCATCTCTAATATGCCGCCTCAGGAGCCTCTCATCGAACCCCACTGGCCGCGTCTGTAAAGCATGATCACTAGTGAAATTATAGTGACCAAATCAACTACTAAGCCCCTCCCTTCCATGTCCTCCACAAGCTGCAGTGCTTACTCGAACCGGTTTTCCCGACATAGATGCAGAGTGACAATGGTGTATGCGACTCCATCGACAAAACTATTACCCTTTTTCTTCAAGTCACAAAACATGGTATAAGCAGCTTCTTCTCTCCCATTCTAGTACAAACCATCAATAAGTATGTTATAGGTCCAGCACGAGGCCCTCACGCTATCATCATCTACCATTTTCTCAAACAGATTGCAAGCTTCCATCAACTTCCTCAACTTCATCAAACCATTGAGAAAGGAGTTATAAACAGTGGTCCCTGCCTGTACGCCATTGTACTGCATCTCATTGAAGATTCTCAATGTGTCGTTGATTCTATATGACTTGGCACAAACCTTTGATCATAATCCGATAAGTGAACTGAACTGAGAAGCCTTCAGCGCCTCCCACACAACAAGGGTGTCCCTCAACTTCCCAAGCTAAAGCACGTGTATGAGGCTGTTATACGTGCACAGATCGGGTTCAAACGGACCGTTCCTCTCCTTCATCTCTTTAAACAAGCCCAATGCAGCACTCGCGTGAATGCATATGTTGTAACCTCATATATCCATCAGATAAAGCTTTGATCTTAGTAGATTGCTCAGATAAATTTTTGATCTTAGTAGATTGCTATAAACTTGCCTGAATTCATCTCTCATGTCTGCCTTTATGAGACCTACAAGCACCTCATTACAAGCAATGGAATCAGGAATGACCATGTTTTCACCGTTCGTGGGGAGCAAGGCAGAATCCATAAGCTTCAAGAAAATAGATAATGCTATCGAAAACTGATTCTTCCTCACGAGTGCAACAAGAACAGGGCTATGTACATCCTAAAACAGCTCGAACAAATCAATTCCCTCTCAACATAATCAAAACTTCCAAAGCAGAATCATACTTGCCAGCCCTGATGAGCCCATCAAGAACCATCTTCAAAGCCATTGAATCCAGAGCCACCCCATCACGCCTCATCGCAGCCACAAGCTCAAGAACGTCATGGTGATGCTGGTGTGGCATAAAGCAGAGGACTTTGAACATCTGTGAGTAGGTGCACGCTCAGTGCTTGTAGTCTTGCCTGCGATAGCACCTCTGGGAAAAAACCCAAGTTTCTTGATGAATCAAGAGAGCCACCGCAGAGCACTCGAAGCACGAGCTCTTCAGATAATGGGATGGCATCTCCATCCTTCTCCAGAGCATGAATTACACCGGGTTTTGAAAGAGTTTTGGCGATTGAGGAGAAGACTAGAAGGTCGCCAAGTTCTGCTCAAGTTCAAATCATACTCTTAGTTCATACTCAAGTTCATCGCAGTAAGGAAAAACTAAGAATTTTGATCATCAAAGCTAGAGTAGGTTATAGGCAACATTTTATCACTTAGACCAACGGGATAAAATGCAGCTTTGAAATTTGTGAGTCGGTGTCTATGTAAGACATTTGTCAGCTGATCATTTCAAGATCAGTAGCATCTTTTACGACTTCAATATTGCTTTATCACTGGTTTAAACACCACGAGAAATCCTAACCATAGTGACGCTCTGATAGACAGTGAATAATTACAAGAACCTTCAAAAGGGGAAGTTCATTTACTAAATAAGAAAGTCAAGATAACTGAACAAGCATAGTCTTACTCATTCTATATTCAGCATTGCGAGCTCCCAATCTCAGTGAACAATATCTATCAAACACGACGAAGCGAAAAAGACGCATCCACATTGAAAATATGAAACGTGAAATCAGCAAAAAATATATAGATACAATGAAGTCCCATACAACAGATGATGATTTGGAGAGGCATCTGAATTTCTGATGCTTAAATACCTAGTGATTTGGCGTCTTCAGAAGCAGAAAACTTCGATTGCCGGAAGCTTGAAGAGAAAGAAAAAGCATCTTGAGTGCCACGGCGGAGTAACTGAATAGCCGCCGCCATCTTCGCCGGATAGCTGGCGGCTGAATATAGGCACGAAAGCGTCTCAACGGCGCCAATAGGGCTAATGTATTATGTATCGGTTATTGGTGGGTCGGGTCTAAATATATAAGCTGGCTTTGGGTTTTATGCTTGTGCTGAGGACTGGTGATATTGGGTTGTTTTATATTTGGGCTTCTATGGTTTCCCAATTTAAAGAAATGAATAAATTGTAATGCACTGATGATCGATGAGAGTGATAAATATATAAATGTCTTTTTTAAAAATAAAGTTATTTTATTAAATATCGGTTCCTTTTATAAATAATTTTAATAAATTAGGAGTTAAATAATAGTTTTACCCATATTATTTCTATAATGTGCAAGTCTTTTGTTTGAATACCAGCATTCCTTCTCTGCGATGCATGAGTATCATATTTTTAAATTTGTAACATTAAGTATAATATGTAAAGGTAGAGTTTGGTTCAAATAAGAACCATTCTTATCCTAAAATGATTAGTTAAGTTGATGAATCCGTTGAGAAAGTTAATGAATTCAAAATTGAATTTTCACCCTGTTCAATCATGAGGCGAAAATTCTATTTTTTTGATTCAATAATTTTCCCAAATGATTCATCAACTTTCACCGTAATTCATCGTTTTTGGTTCTCACGTTCTCACAATAAAAATGGTTCTCACGTTAACCCTCCCCTAAAGGTATATAGATATATATCAGATATTTTATTTATTTTGAAACTTTAAATAATTGTAACTTGTTCATGTTATATCCATCTTTTAAGTATCATGTATGAAACTAAAATTGTATATTGCAATATTTTCGTGAATGAAATCATATGATTTTTAAAATAATTAAGGAATAAGAAAGAGAAAGATAGATGAGAGGGAAATTGTTAAATGATAGATACACCTGAAAATCAATATAATTTTGATAAATAAATAATACTGCAATTAATGAAAAAAGTTTAGGCAATAAAATAATATGGGGAATGGTTTTCCTTTAGTATATATATAGATGTATTATTCTATGACTATAAACAATCCATATTTATTGTAGTGAGTCAGTTATATTTATACGACTGCTCTCGGTTACGTGTGGTGGAATGCTTGGATCTGACAAGGTAATGAAATATGATTGGATAATAATGTTCATGAATTGTCAATCATATATTTAAATTGATTATCATGATTTAAATGACTTATAATGAACTATTAATCTTCAATTTGGATTGAATGATTGTAAAAAAATCGTAATAAAATTGTCTAAACTATCCTAAATGACGAGGTAGATATATTTTATTTTAAACAAATATTCAGATACCTTTTGTTGAATATCCTTGGTCCATGTGATTAATAATTCTTGAAATATATGCCAGTATTGATCAGTGGTTAATGCTTGGCCAAAGATCTTGGGTGCTCAAATCGTGCGACGACCTTTAAAATTTATGTATTAACTGACAAAAAAAATTTCTTGAAATACCCAACTCAAAAAGTAATTATTGAAATACTATCTAATAAATCTAAACAAGCAACATGATGATTTGGGCCGTGGGCCATGAATCACCAAAGACCATATACTTCAGCGACTTTAGTTTATCGTTAGAAGGCGAGAAAAGCGCCAAGAAATTTGGAGGCGGTGAAAAAGCGGCAGCGGAAAATTTGAACTATCCAAAATAATATTTTCGCGCGGCTCAGCAAATGATTCAAAAACAAACACGTATTCCATTAACTTCTCGGTTACGCACACACAACATTGTTCATCACTCCCACAGAAAAATAGAGAAGATAGAATCAGAAGAGCTTCGAAAGAGAACAATGGCGGACGCATTACATCTGGAGAGAATGGGAAGGGAGCTCAAATGCCCTATATGGTAATACTTTCATACGGTCTTTATTCTCAATGAAATTGTTGAATATGTATATATAGATTGTTAATTGATTCTTATTTCTTCTGTCAACAGTTTGAGTCTATTTAAATCAGCCGTTTCACTCACCTGCAATCATATCTTTTGCAAGTAAGCCTTTTAGTAAATTCCGTACGAGATTTTTGTAGTTAGGGCTGATTTCGACACGTTTTTTCTTCCTATTATGCTGTATTTTCTGATCGATGCAGTTCGTGTATTGAGAAATCCATGAAAGCAGCGTCGAGCTGTCCTATTTGCAAAGTCCCATATAGGCGAAGAGGTATATACGTTTTACTTTTGATTGGCATGACATATTCTCAATTGTGTGATACAGATGAAAAAATGCTTTGCATCGTTTAAATGTCCTATTCAATGCTTTTGGTAACTAATATAAGCTGGAAGTAGTTTTCATTTTAGACCTTGGAAATAAGAGATTTTGTTGGGGTGGGAACTCAATCATATGAGAATTCATCTTGTTTGATCAAATGAATGGATAGAATTTGGAGATTTACTATCAATGTCATGTTAGTTGGTATCAGAATTTTCACTATTTTTTGTTGGATATGTCACTGTATTTGTGAGATATGATTTCCTTTCCACCTTGATACAAATACCGGCATTCTAGTTTTGTCACAACAGCTAAACCATTTTACTTTACGTCTGTAAATGGGCATAAGTGATGCTTGTTTTGCTTTACAAAGATTGACTTGTGGAATTCATGAATTATATATTGATTGCTTAAATTTATTATTTTCATTTAGCAGAAATTAGGCCTGCTCCTCATATGGATAATTTGGTTAGCGTTTACAAAAGCATGGAAGTAGCATCTGGGGTCAGTATTTTCGTTACTCAAACTGAAGCTTCAACTGGGCCTTCTGGTAATTATCTACTACTCTGTTGTGTAATGTTTGACAATCTTTCATATTTTTACATCAGACAACATATTATCTCATTGTTTGCCTTATTTTTAGGGGGCAAAAATAATCAAACTGGTGTTAATGTACATGAAGTCCAAAATAATGGCCAAATGAAACCAGAAGCTTCAGACCTTGCGAATCAGAAACAACATCAAAGGAGAGGATCAAAAAGTGCTTCAGTTTTCCCTACAAAGAAAAGGGTTCAGGTTCCACCATATACGAGTACAAGGACTGAAATGGAGCGAGAAAATCTGAAAGATAGAATTGCTCAAAACAGAGATGAAATGAAAAGTGGTCCTGTTTTACTGAATGACATGCCTTCTACATATGAAAAGGGGGGAGCGAATTTAACTCCATTTTTCTGGCTGAGAGATGAAGAGGAGGTAGAGAAATCAACTCAGCAGACGGATGACAATCTGGTCATGTATACACCGCCAGAAGCTCCTTGCTTCAGCGACATCAAAGACTCGGATGATGAGGTTTGTTCTCACCCAGATATAGCTTTAGTTTCATTGATATGAAGCAATGGTATAGTAATTAAGATTATGGAATTTGTTAATAGCCTGCTATTGCCTGATTGATTCAGTTATTTCTTCTTGGTAACACACCAATTTTATATTTCAATGTTGCTTAATTGCAGAGAGGAACTTGTAACTTATCAAACAATGCAGATTTCATTGATAGTGAAATGTTTGATTGGACACAAAAGCCTTGCTCTCCTGAAATTTGTTCAAGTCCTCCAACATTACAGGTACTTAGATCATGAATGCAAACATAAATTTTTTTACTATTTCAACAATCCATTAGTACCAAGTTTGATCTAATTATGTTGGTGTAGATTGAAGAACATACCACTGAGGATGTAATCTTAAAAGGTGTAGAGGCCGCCTCAACAGAAACTGTTGGTCCAAAGAACAGACCTAATAGCACCGTAGGCAAACGTAAGAGGACAGAAGCCTCTGAAAGTACAGGCAGAACGAGAACTTATAATAAGAAAATCAATGCAAATGATCCTGAAAATGACAAGAAAGCTAAAAGGATTTCTAAAGTATCTGCAGTCCGTGTTGAATTAGGCAATGTAATTTATCAAGATATGCAAGAAGGCAACAAGGACACTCCATTGATCCAAAAAGGAAAATCCAGAAAAGGCAAAAAGGTCCTCTCTGATGCCAGTGTTCAAGAGAAAAATGTTCTATCTTTATCTGATGGGGTAGAGCCTTTAGCATACAGCAAGGGTCCAGCTTTTCCTCAAGTTTCAGCTTCAGAAAGTTGTGGAAAAAGCAATGAAGGACATGCAAAGTCAAAGAAGAGTGGCGAGGACAACAAAAACTCTAAGAAACCAACTCAGCTACCAAAATCTGGTAGTAAAGAAAAATTAAAAATCTGAAATTGGAAAGAAGTGCTTAGATACTGAGCAAGACATAGAGGGGTCTATTTCCCAGCTGCTTACTAATCTGCATACACCAGGAAATATTGAAGGAATTTCAGATAGATATGGAAAAAACTGTAGAAAGTCGCCAAGTTCTTTAAAGAAAGTTAAATTCTCTGTTCAGAGCACGTGCAAGGACAACCATGATGGTAAAGCTTTAGGTGCTAATGAAAACGATGCAACCATAGATCACTCATTTCAAAAGATTCAAGTTGAAAGGGATCGATCAGTGATGGAAACTCCATCAAAAGTTGAGAAATCAATTTCATCCGTCAGCAGGCATGCTTTGCTAAAATGCAATACCTCTCCCAGTACAATTCATTGTGCTTTCTGTCAATCATCTGAAGAGTCTGAGGTACATCTGTCTTTTGAAATATTGCTAATGGTTTTATTTATTTATGATTAATTATCCAAGACAGGTATCATTTATGTGATTTGTTACTGAAATTCGAAACTTCAGGCTTCAGGGATCATGGTTCACTACGTCAATGGGAAGTTGGTGACAGATTATGCAAGAAAGAATGCTATACACGTGCACAAGAATTGTGCAGAATGGTATGACATTTGGAACAATTTTTCTAGTATGCAAACTAAGCTGGTGGTGGATTAATAAAATATCGAGTTTGCTTCATCAGTTTACTGTCTCGGGATACTCTATACTCATTTAAGCTTTGTTAAGGCAGTCATCAAATGAATTTCAAATAACTAACTTCAAGATCTACATCTACTGCTAAACTAATTTGAGAGCTCTTCATGCCTTCCATCATGGAAGTTGAGGTAGAGCAGATTTCGATTTGTTATTTTCATTGTTATATATAGTGAAATAAGGCTGTCCATCTTTTGTAGGGCACCTAATGTGTATTTCGAAGATGATACTGTTGTCAACCTTGAAAATGAATTGTCTAGAAGTCGAAGAATTGGATGTTGTTGCTGTGGTATCAAGGGAGCTGCTCTTGGGTGTTATGAGAAGAGTTGTCGCAAGAGCTTTCATGTTCCTTGTGCTCGGTTGACTCCAGAATGTCGATGGGATTCTGTAAGTATAAACTAACAACTATATCTTGGAATCTGGAGAAAACAATGAGATTAATGTTGTGGTTTTCACTACATGTGACAGGAAAACTTTGTTATGCTGTGTCCAATTCATAAATCATCTCAACTGCCAAATGAAATGCCTCAATCTCAATCAAGGAAAAAAAGAAAATCTTCTGCTGAAAGGTCTGTTGCAATTTCCAGCAATGTGTACATGGACATTGGTGCAGCTTCCAGATTGACTATTCCTTTTTTAGCGTGGTTTATGTCATGATTTTATGTATTTATTTATTTTTACTTCCCCCCCAGAAAATCTTGCCTCCATCAAGAAAAAGTGAGCAATGAAGAATACAAAGATAGTTCACATTCGCAATGGAAGTCTCAGAAGAGGTTCAGGAATTTGGTTTTCTGCTGTTCGGCTCTTAGCAATGCAGAGAAAGTAAATAAACCAGTGATTACATTATTTTTTAAACTGTATAAAATCAGTAGATAATATGTTTATATATAATCCCTACTGTGTAAATTCAGGAAATTGTTACTGAATTTGAGAACTTATCTGGAGTAATGATGCTGAAGAACTGGGACCCGATTGTCACCCATGTAATTGCTTCTACAGATGAGAATGGGGCATGCAGACGGACACTCAAATTTCTAATGGGTGTCTTGGAAGGAAAATGGATTTTGAGTGTTCAGTGTGAGTATTTTTATATGTACAAATAAAGTTTAATAGACTCCATATTCTTTGTTAGAAGTTCCAAAGAGACATTTCAAATATTCCTATATTGCAGCTTCAATACATTTGGTTATATATATTTCATATTGTTCATATGTTTCCATTGATTCAGGGATTAAAGCTTGCATTGAAGCTGGAGAGATAGTTGATGAGGAACAGTTTGAGATCTCAGTCGACATTCATGGAATCAGGGGTGGACCAAAGCTCGGAAGATTAAGACTTCTAAACAAGGTTAATCTTTTGCTTCTGATGCGCCCTTCACCATTTGTTCTCACACAGTTCCCACTTTTGTGATTTTGCAGCGACCAAAACTATTTGATGGTCACACATTCTACTTCATGGGAGATTTTACGCCTTCATACAGAGGATATCTCCATGATCTTGTGATTGCTGCTGGAGGAAAAGTTCTGAACAGGAAGCCCGTTGCAGGAGACCAGACTGCTGCATTAGATGGAAGCTCCGAGACGACCTTCGTCATTTACAGTGTCGAGCTTCCTGAACAGTGCAAGCCCTGCAATGGAAGTTCAGTCATGGACCAGAGGCGTGAGCGAGCAGAAACTTTAGCCTCTTCTGCTGGAGCCCTGGTAGCGAGCAATTCATGGATTATGAATTTGATTGCAGGTTACAAACTGCAACTGGTTAATAACTAGTTGTATCTCATCACCTATACCACTAGTGATTATGCCAAAGATAGGTAGGATTGAATCAAATTTGAGAAGATTGAATCTTCAGGTTATTTATGCACCATTATTCCCTCCATTTTGTCAACTTTGGTACGTGTTCATATATATATATATATATATATATATAAGAAAAGTTGCTAAACCAGAATACCATCCTTGCCAAATGCAGTATCATCATATTCACATTGGTTGCAGATTCTTAGTCATATGTGTCTATAGTTGCAAATGCTACGTTCAAGAAATCTCAACTAAGGTACCTTTTTCGACCTGTTTACATCTCTTAATGACACTGCAATTTATAGCAATGGAAAAACCAGTTCAAATCGTGTGAGAACTGAAGAGAAACATCATAGTACACCCAACAGTCTCCTTGTCCTAACTTGTTTCTTCTTCTTTGTCTTGTGCTACTCGGACAAGAAATTCACAGAGAGAACTCCCCTTGCTTCTTATCATTCTTTGCAAGCACTCGAATACATTCTCCAAAATCTCTATATCTTCATCAACATCAACATCAACATCAATATCAACAATGCGTTCTTTTAATCTTCATACTCTGCTCAAGCTCGACTCAATCTTCCCCCTCATCTCATCTATCGTGCTACACAACAAAACGTTCTCTTTCCATGCCTCGTTGAGCTTCTCCTTCATCGACTGGTACCCATCGTGTGACCTCACGAGCATCTCCCTGATGGACTTGCTTTGCTCCTCCAAGTTCGTGCTCCCTTGTGCTTCTACCCCCACACATTTTTGCACTTTCTTCACCAATTTCTCATTCCGCGCCTTGAGACTGTGCATGAGATCCTCCATCTCTGACAATTCATGCGCCTTTCTAGAAAGTTCTGTGGCCATGATCTCCTTCTCCTTCCCCAAACTCGAGCACATCATCTCGAGGCGCTTCCTGGCTGCAGTGCACGCGCTCAGCTCTCTTCTCAGCTTCTCTTTCTCATACCCCACTGCCTCGACTCTGCCCTTATTGTCCTTGGGCGGCTGGGTCAGCCGAAGGTCGGTGTTGCAACGCCGCAGGGCGGATTTGCCGGTTATATTGCCAAATGATTGGCATTTTTGAATCCTTGTCCGAACCGTGTCCAAGATTGTCATCATCGTGGCCACCCTCAGCATTCTCCTGCTGTCGTTTTGCCCTTTGCCGGAGGCATCTTTGTGATCTTGGATTAGCTGTAACAGTAACTTTATAGGTGCTGCTGCCCTTCACCATATGAATCAATCTCGATCAATCGAATATTTAGTTAAATATCAGCACGATTGATATTAAGCGTATGAATTTTTCACCATCTAAACCAGAATCATCGTAGTCCTGTTCGTATAAAATGGGTGCAAATTCAGGGGCTGAATTTGTCCGATCCTCGTTTCTCATTTCCTCAATATGACTACAGCCAAGAATGCAAGAAAATTTATTTTAATATAAATACAAGATCTTTGGGGTGTATTTAGTCGTACTCTTAGTTTTTTCCTCAATTTTATCGTTACAAAACGTAAATTAATAATTCGGGGGACAAGTTATACATATTTCCTTAATTTTATTATTTCTTTTTTAAGGAGGCCTTAATTTGTTATGTATACAGATGCAAATTGGGCTAATATCCATCGCATCCAAGTTCAATTTAAGGTAAATTTTCAGGGTTTTGGGGCGTATATTATGTATTTAAGTTTACTTTAGTAATCCCACCCAAAAATAATTTTGGGCCGCACGCGAGCAAACCTTTTCAAATTCCTTTCCAATTCTACGTTTTTCAATCGCCATGGGAAAAAGGAAATGCAGAAACCGAAAGCGGAGAATTCAATGCAAAATTCCGCCGCCGCCGCTGGTTGCATCATCATCCTCGGCCGCTCCGCCGGATGCTCCTTCGTCCTCAGAGCCGTCGCCGCCGTGGATCGAACTGCCCGGAGATGTGACGGCCAATATTCTGTAGACACTGGGTGCAGAAAGAGATACTGAGGAGCGCGCAGGAAGTGTGTACTACCTGGTGGAAGCTTTGCCAGGATCCCGCCATGTGGCGAGGATCGATTTGTGCAACCCTGAGCAATTGGATTTGAATGAGGAGTACACTGTCATGTGCCGCCGCGCAGTGGATCGTAGCCAGGGGCAATTGGTCGACCTCACCATTGACTACTTCGGCGACGAGGAGCTGATGGAGCACATCGCCGATCGGTAAAAATTCTGCGCTCTTGATATACGTAAAGTGCATGGGTGTCATATGATGTTGTGTTCTATAATTGTTGGATGGACATTGATTGTCATATTTCTATATTTATATTTATGTATTTTATATTATTATGATTGAAAATTTGAGTCTTGTTTTGGTTAAAAGCTTAAATTTTGTAGTCTCTCTAAAAGTCGCTAGGCATATGCAGAGAAGCTTTGGAAACGAGATTTGGCATATTGTATTTGCTTTGTGAATTATGAGAGCCCTTTGCTGTTCGCTTTGCGTTAGGAATGGAGTTAAGAGTGTTAACAGGGGAGGGGACTGAAAAAGTTTTATCTTTTTCTTTGTGAATGTAATTTTCTTGGGTTGGAACTTTTTGTGGTTGCGTTTTGGAGTTATAACTGCCTATTCCAAGCACCTCCTGCGGAAATTCAGAGCTAAAAACATGTGCTGGGAGACTTGTTATACCTTTTAATATCATTAAAGGGAATGAATCTTGTTAGTTTTTGGCTCTTTTTGATGATGACAAGTTGCATCATCCAAAGAAGAGGTATTGTACTTGATTGAACATTTTCTAATTTGTGGAACGTCCTACGCCGATCATGTTGGACGAAAGCGGTAATGCATCAGTTGATTTGGCGATTACAGGTTTGCCGAGGTTCAATACTCAAGGCTCTGGGCTTTGAGGCCAAAAGTCTGGCATTTTTTTTTTTGTGTTTTTTTTTTTGAAATTATTTATATCTTGCTTCTGCTTTCCTCCTTGCTTACTATTTCACCTAATGTTATCAGTTCTTATATTCCCCCGTTCAATTATATAATGCAGTAGACGCAAAAATTTATTTCAGTAATTTTGTACTTTTTATCTCGATTTTTTAGCACACAAGGTTTATTCTTGCCTCTCCAAATATTGTTTTCCTGTATGTATGTGCTCGTTTTACATCTGAAGCAGCTAAACCAATGTAGTAGTTATTGATTTCAGATGTTTCCTTTATCTTGCTCCATGATCTTCACGTTCTCTCTCATTCTTCTGTACAGAAAATCACTTATCTGGTCTAATCTTGTGCTGTTTGACAGATCACGGAATCTCAAATGTCGTAAACTTGGATCTTGCTATCAGATATCAGGATCTTCTTTAATTCAAGCAGTTGCAAAACTTCGATAGTTGGACGAATTGCACTTTACTGTCATGCCATGGATTTTGGCGGGCGACATTGAAACTATTGGCAAATCTTGCCCAAAGTTGAAATCGTTCTCATATAACGAACGTGGGTCTAATTATCTGCTTCCAACAGATTTGGAAGACTATGATGTTAATGAAGGATTGGATCGGAATGACTATGCTCTAGCAATCGGCAAAAGCATGCCTAATCTACGCTATCTTCGACTTTCTGCACATTGGATGCAGAATGAAGGACTTGAAGCCATTCTTAATGGCTGTCCACACCTCGAATCACTTGACATCCGGCAATATTTTGATTTCGATCTTGGCGGGGAAAGCGAAAAGATGCCACGAGCAAATAAAAGATCCGACTCCCTAATGACTCTGTCAGTGACATATTGTGGCTTCTTGGTCAACAATTTGAATGGGATTACAGCGATTCATTTGGTTCTGCCTGTTGTTTCAGCGTCTATGATTATGACTATTATGAAGATTATGAATGTTACGACGACTACTTCTGGCCTCTTGGCTATGTATTCTTCAATGACTTTGGGCCTGGGTTTCTTGACTATGACTATTTCTGAGGTGGGAACAGGTTTAATTGCTTTCGAGTTTCAAGATGCAGGTATGAGATATTGTTTGAGGGTTATGTGCAGTTTTTGATATAAATAATACTATTATTCATATAGAGGTGGCCATTTGTTTTGGGCCCAAACAGGGAAACCTGGATGCAGATAAAACAGGGCGAGAATATATGATTAACCAACCCTTAAAGTTCCAACTCCATTTCAATCCCTGCGTTTATTTTTTTATTAAAAATTATATAAATGAATTCTTATTTTGTACTTCATAGTTATATACGCTTTGTATCTTTTTTAAGTTAATTATAACTTGTAAGTGCTCAACTTATGATTCTGATAAACATTAATATAATATTAAATTAGTTAGTAGTAGGTCATAGGTGGTAAAAGATGTAAATAAATGGATTGTTGATGGTGAAAAAGAGAAATAGTGGTTGATAATGGGTGGTAAAAGATGTAAATAAATGATGTTATTGGAGATAATAAGTCGGAAGATAGTTACCATAAATAGATAGGAAGGAAATTGGAGGACGTCTCAAAAAGGAAAAACTATGAAGGAAATTCGGGGATGGAGGGGGTGTAATTTAAAAAGCAATTGTATTCTAATATTGTTGATTTTCAATTCAATTTCTTAATCGATGGATATCGATTGTTGATAATATAAGAAGACAATTAAGACAATGAGCTACAAAAATGAGTTATGATGTCCGAATATCATATCCAATCTCATAAAAAAAATGAAAAAAAAAATGTCTACAGATTGAAGAATTAAAATTTTATTAACATATTTTAAAAAATAAAATCCATTTTGCAATTAGTTCAAAAGGTAAAAAAAATTAAATAACAATGAACATTTAGAAATGACAGAAGGAATGGCTGTGGTAGATTAATTTGATACAAAGTCGTAATGCACTATTCCAGTTCAATGATCTCTCATAAACTTGCTTCGTGTGGTATTCATTTATATACTTATTTCTACAGGTTTAGTTCGATTGGTTAATAGTTAATAGATTTGTAACAAAAATTAAAGATCGAGTATTAGGAATCACAGTTTGAGACTCACTTCTTTTAGAATGATTTTTATAGTCACTATACAAAAATCCTTACCTATTGATTATTACTTTCTCTATCCATAATATTTGTTATTTAATTCTTTCGATATTTCTATAAAATTCATTCACTTTCTTTTTATAAACATGGATCTCATCCAAAAATCAACATTTTATCTAAACTCAACCCAGTTATTACTTTTTTTTTCATTCACATAACATATTTTATTATAAAGGTTATATATTTTTTTACTTTATATTGATTGTATTTATTAAAATTCATATGGATAAAAATTAAGAATATATATCAAAGAGAAAAGGAGTAATATATCTTCTCGAGGATATGGAAGTTCACCGGAAAAGAACTTGTCGATTTAGGACAAAATAACTGAAAAAGGTAATAACCACAGTAAATGCTCTGGAATTATATGAGCCCTAAGGCCACGTAATACAAGTCCTTCTCTACCCCTACACTAGGCACAAGTTACCAAGCACGCACTACCTCACGTGACATCCTCTGCTTATTTTTCTCTCTCCCTTCAACGGTGTCACCCGAAAGTTCGAAACCCCTCCCCTCACCCTGCCAGTGGTAGTGTGGACCTTCGCGCAGTAGATTTAAGAGCTGACGTGGTCCGGCAGAGCTCTTTTCACTTGGAACTGGGAATACTATTCAGTTACATGTTGTACCAACACTGCGTATACCTTTGGCTCATTCCACCAAATATGTTTTGTTACTGTAAGGCTTATTTTTGGATTTTTGTGTTCAAAATTTTGATTATATTTAGATATATAGACTATAGAATATATATATATATATATATATATCAAGAAAATGGAAAGAGTTATCCTTTTATTCATGATTATTTTAAACAATAAGGAGAGTTTAAAAAATTATACTTTCTTCGTTCCTAAAATATATTTTTGGAAATCTTCGATGCAAGTTTGGAAAAAGTTGTTAAGTATTTTTTGAATAGAGTAAATACTTCACATTAGTATATTCTTAAATTAATTAATGATGGATCATGAGTTGTAAGATATATAAATAAGTAGTATTATTGAAGGTAATAAGCATGGATAATGATGGATCATCATTAGTAAAAGATATAAATAAATATTATTGAAGATAATAAGTGTAAAATATTTTATGGGTAGTTTTTATAAACAAAAAAAAAACAAATTTGAGAACGTACCAAAAAAATATGAACAAATTTTGGGAACAAAGAGAATAGTAACAATAGAAAACGTAATAAAGATAAATTTGATAGTTTGGTATAATTTATGCATTGAAATATGAAATATGACACATATTCACGAATAAGATCTCTTTCAAAATATGATACTTATTTATATTTTCATTCTTGAACAAGTATTGTCAATAATAATAGGATATAAGAGTGTGCGTGTGTTGGTTTAGTGGTATAGTAGTTATTATCCGATGTCAAAGTTTTCGGGTTCGAGTCCACTGTGACGCGATCTTTAAATTTCTATATTAAATTGATCCAAAAAAAATAATAGGATATGAGATCAAAATAGTATAAACATGACATGAATACATGATAGGAGCATGTCAGTTTGTAACAAAGTTCACTTATGGTATGAACCTCGGTAACTTTTATTTTATCAAAATAGTTCCTAATATTCCTTGGCGAAATTTTCTTTTATCATCCATAGATTCCATAAAAAAAAAAAGACGATCCGATTTAAAAGGAAATTTCTGAACCTGTTTGATGGTGCACTGAAGTAAAAGGTTTTTTCACTCAACTACTTGCATCCAATATTTATCGATATATTCTAAATATATATTTATTTTTACATTATTAGCCAGATATGAATCATCACCTTCCAGTTATGATGTACTTACTTTGTCCATTAAAAGTGTATCGTTTTTGTCATTTTAGGAGTTCATCAAAAGTGTATCATTTTCATTTTAAAACACTACTTTTTATTATTCAAACCCACACACGTTACAACCACTCATTATTTATCAAAAAAATCATTTTTTCTACTCACAACTTATCATTTAGTGAGACAATTTCTCCATTTAACAACACCTACCAATAATTTTATTAAATCTCGTACCCACCAAAAATGACACTTTTAGTGAAAGGAGGGAATAAGATTTTTTTATCTTAAATCTTTGTATAAGACAATCTGGCCTCTTAAAAGCAATTAGATAGGTCACGATGGGAATTTAAATACAATACAAATAAATTATAAATGTATTAATATACATAGACCTTTTTGTAAATAATATAGACTTAAATGTAAATACTTTAGTCATCGTATAAATCTTGCTCTATCACACATATACTAATAAAATTATAAATGCATTAATATATTTAGACTTTTTTGTAAATATTACTTAAATTCTTGTAACATTTTAAAATTATATCAAAATAACCGATTAATGTGGAACATGGACTACATAACCTAGAGATGGATTAAGCTTTGGTAACTGCACATCAAACTATATAATATTTTTATAAAAAGAATGGTAAAGAAAAGGTGATTTCTCATGTAACATGAGCCAACCACTCTATCGAATTTATCGTATTTCAAGTTCCCACAAATGTTTGGGACTCTAGGTCGCTGTTATAATAATACTTATACTCTCAAAGTCAAAGTCAACGCATCGCCTATTTGGTTCATCTTTTTTCTTTTCTTTTTTAACTTGAGTTTTTTTCTCTCTCTCTTTCTTTATTTATTTGAAGCTAGGAGATTCAGGTTTGTATTCTGGATCGGATCCTCTTTCTCATAAACATATTTCAACAGGATTAAATATATAAGATTCAAAATTTTATAGTGTTTCAAAATATGAACAGAGCGTGAGACATAGAGGGTGTTTGGTGAACTTATAAGTTTTTAAACAACATTATGTTCGTGCAGTGTTTGACAAAAAATGTTTTAAACAACTTATAAGCTATGAAAATAAGCTCCAACGACTTATAATCTCCCTAAAAATAAGTTGATCAATCCGAACTTATTTTTTCATAAACTTATAAGCAACCATGAATTTACCAAAATAACCTTATTATAGTTCGTTATTTCCTACACATACATTATCAACTTCACATCTCGTCAATTTTCTCTCTAACTATGATTTTCTCTCTAACTCACGATTAACTTCTCTAAATTATAAATCAATTATCCAAACACTTTAACAACTTATAAGCATTTGAGACATTACATATTATAAGCTCTCTAAAATAAGCTCAGCCAAACACACCCATAGTTTTGGAGACAGCGGATCTGATCTGATTTGTATTCTAGTCTTCCTCACTGAAAAAAATGAAGTTATTACCATTGCACTTTGTAAATGTAATTAAGATGCAATTTAATTGTTCATGAATAACCTCATAAGTCAATTTGGTTACTTAACATCATGGGCCAAATTTTTTATTATTGATATATGATAAGAGAAAAAGACAATAGTTATGATTTTAGAAATTATTTACTGGGCCACACTACTGAATTATGGGCCATATGGAAAAAAAAAGAGAACATAAGAACGAATTGGCTTTTATGAGGAAAAGATGTTATTGTTCTCGCTAATGGAGCCATATGTTTCACATTCCTTCATCATTCACCAGTCCTTTCTTTTCCTAAAAACAATAATTAGAAAAATCGTGTAAAAATCTAAAACTTAAAAAAAAAAATCTACGACTATTCTATGCTTACATATTACCATGGAACCATGTTTTTATGATATTTTTGGCAAGATGGAGAAAAATGGATGATGGGGAAAAGTTATATTCCACTCTCTTCCTACGTGGCAGAAGATGAGTGGCATGTAGGAGAGAGGGGGTAGACTAGGTGGTGTTGGGTTAGTGGGCCCCAGAGTTGTGGTGAGAAGGGGACAGTGGGTTAATAGGATGTGGTGGGGCTGCCTGGTGGGGAGGTGGCCACCTGGGCACCACATGTGTTGTCAAATTTCCTTACTTCCATTTCCTATTTTTCTATTCCCTTAATTTACCAAATTATAAAAATACGTATTTTGGGAAACTTCCGCCAATTTTCCCATTATCTTACATTTTTAGAACTATCAAACTTCAAGCAACTGAAATTATAGTTGAACATTACAACCTCAGTCATAAAGCGCCGATCGATTTAATTTATAACCTTTCAATCAAAATTTCATCATTCTTATCTAGATTCTCATCATTATTAAATAATTGCTCTTATACAAAGTAATTGTTAAACTTCTTGCTCTTGCCCTTCTCTTCAATGAAAAATCTTTAATTATTTAGTTTCTTGCACTAATTAAAAATAGAGGAGGTATTAATATTAGTGGTCAACTGCTTCGAGAAAAGAAGGTTCGAAAAGAATAATTGAAATTTGGGGAGGGACTAATTAAAAAGAACAAAAAATGCAGTTTGACGTCAGGGAATGCTCTCCGGTTGTTTGAAAACATGATCCGAGCCGAAGGCGGCACATGGTGGCGATTCCCGCTGTCCCCCCGCCGGCGCATCTTTGAGGGCTCCGAACCCATGACATGTGCACAACCGAACCAACCTATTCCTGGAACAATTTCTGCACACTTTTTTTAACTTTTAAAAATAATAGCTGAACCAATGTAGCGTAGTCCCACTGCCCACTGGGATTTTGGAATCTTATTCGGGAAATTTGTTTCGCCCATAATATCTACTTGTTGCTAGTTTATCACAGTTGCAACTTACGAGTTAAAAGTAATGAAGCACAAATTATCAATCCAAATTTCTCAATTAATACTTTTAAATTCAGAGCATATATATTATACTATGAATACTTGTATTCTCATATATACTCTCATAAACATTTAACTACCTTTGTTTTGTTTCCTTTTCGTTTCAGTGTTATAGTAGATTTTCTTCTAATCTCGAGAGGTATTCAACTGCTGGATGCGTGTAAAATATTAGAAAGATATCTCAATCTACAATAGTATTTTCTGTAAGTTAAAAGATAGATCACTGTTCTAACTAGATCACCAAACTAAGGATATGATTTATCTTAATTGTTTTTTTTAGCTCAATTGCTTTCAAGAGTAGATACTACCGGACTGCTATATAACTAAAATCTTTATTATATATAAAAAACAAAAAAAAAGTGTCAAAATAAATCATCAATTATGAACCATTTTGTAATTTCAACCTTATATTCAAAAGTTTACAGAATTTATATTTTTTTGGCAATTGGAACTCAAATTAACCTCAAAACCATCTTCTTCGATAAATACTTTATCATTATTCAACCAAAGTCAACGAATCATATATCGGAACGGAACGTTCCTCTTTTCAAGAAAAACAAAGCTCATGAAGTAATTGTAAAATTGTATTGTATTTTTACAAGAAAAGATCCGAAAATAAGATTGTGTCTCGAACTTAACTTGCACATTAAAAACCTCATTTGTTAAGTTATTTTCATGGTTTTATTCGACTATCAAAACCACTCTCTCATATGAAGGTGATCTTTCTCTTCAATGAATTGACAAAAACAATAAGCTATGTAACCTAAAAGGCCACGGTCCTAAATGTCACACTCACCGCAAAGTTTTTATTGCAACTAAAAGTAAAAAATAGTATGTATATTTATTTCCAACTCTTAAAAGTAGTGTCAAAATTAAAAAATGGATCATAATTCATAGTTTCTTGGACAATTTCCATATAAAAAGACCTTATTTTTCACTTCTTGATTAATTTTTAGAGCGTTTTTCTCTAGGCATTTTTATATAGACATTTTCGTACTAGTAAGGATGTTGTAATCCTACATTATCTCATGCCAGTGATAGGATCACCACCATTCTGCGCCGGCGTCGGGCCCAATACAGTAAACGACATCAAGCTCGGCTGGACAAGTTCGGCCCATGAAGACTCACAGGCAGGGGAGCAGAAAGCTCACCATATCTAAAAGAATCCTAATTCGAGAGGGATGGGATCTCGAATCCTAGTTAGAAGACTTGATTCGAGATCTAGGTCGATACATTGTGTATAAATAGAGGCTAGATTAGCGACATAGATCATTCACTCTCTTTGTAATCACTTCTATACTCTCAATACATATACTCTCTCTCTTGCCGTGGGCGTAGATCTTATTCACGATCGAACCACGTAAATCTTGATGTTCTTGCATTTATTTCCTTACAATTTAGGATCGATCAACGCGCCATGCATGGGAAGCGAAATTTTGTGTTTTCGATCAACCACCGTTTACGAGAGTAATCATGACCGGTACACCGAAGCCGTGCCTCGGGACCGTCGCGCCAACAACAACGGCGGCGGCGAAAGGGCGCCGAGCTCAACTCGGGAAGAGCCCAATCGGAGAAAAACCCCGGGGCATATCAAAGTCTCGACGACACGGACACCCGCCTGCGGAGGCGGTTACCATAGCGAAGGCGATCGTAGCAATAATCCGGAAACTCCGGCTCATGGTAAACCTCGACGGCGTCGTCGAGGATTTCTCGAGAAAACAAGGAGAGCTTTCTCCGGTTCCTCAACACAGGGGTCGGTCACGTCTGAAGAGCGGTACGAAGCCTCGTCTAGATCGAGGCATCACGGCGAGGTCGGGGCCCAAACCGACGCGCGAGGAACGAGCAACGCGGGGAGGACGTCGAGATCGCCGCTGCCGGCCTCGATCGCCAATCCATCCAGCGAACTCCGCCCGATCTCGGGGGACGGCAGTAGCGAGGAAGAACATCGGGGCGCCGCGAAGTCGGTCAGGTCACCTAAGCGAGTTCGATCGTCGAACTCGGTCCCGATCTCGAGGACGGCTTCGATGGATACGGAAGATAGCCACCCGTTCTCAAATAGAATACTCAACACTTCTCCGGATAAATACGGGTACCAAGCATCGCCTTTATGACGGTGAGGATCTGAGAACTTCCTCTCGCAGTTCAATACAACATGATCAACCAACGGCTGTTTCGGTCCATATGTGTAAACTCTTCCGGAGTTACTCGTCGACAACGCCGCGGTGGTTCGACGATCTACCTACGGAAGCATCGGCTCTATCGCGACACGATGGCGCCTTCCATGAAGGTTCTTCCAAAAGGCGGTCAGCGTCGTGGCACACCTCCTCACCATAAGCAAAGCCGTAATGAGTCCATCGGCGACTTCATGACAAGGTTTAATAAGGAATGTTTGAAGGTCGAAGGCGTGAGCGACTGTTAGTCATCTCGGCTTTCCAAAGCGGCATCTTCGGGGCCTTATATCGAGAGATCGTCAATCGAACCCGTCTTGCAGCAGTGGCGCATAGCCAACCGGTTCGCCAAAGCGGACGGGCGACAAGAGAAAGCGGCGAACAAGGCGGGACCGGAAGAGGAAGAAGAGGCGAAGGAAGGAAGATCGGAACCAAGGCGGCGCGCGGGCGGTTACATCGCCGATAAAGTCGAGCTCGGTCCGCGCGATGCCTCGGGCGACCTCAATACACCCGTTGACGGCCGAGAGCTGAAATCTCGCTCCATATGAACTGTTAGAAGCCTCGGCCGATGGCGGAGGAAAGAGGTGCCGACCTACGGATAATCTTGCTCATTCCATGATGATTACGGGCACGACATCGAAGAGTGCAACGAGCTCATGGGTGAAATAGAGATGCTAGTTCGGGACGGATCCACGAAGAAATACCGAGGACAGTCGCCGAGCCGACCAAAGTCGAAAGAAGAAAAGAGAAGAGGAAATTGTGCCCTACAAAAAAAAAGCGCTGACCGACGAGGAAGGAGATGATGAGCCCCAATATGACGGGTGGTCTCCACTATTACGGGCTCCCAGTGAGTCACGAAGTCCTCCACAGCCGATGCAGAGTCCAGAACCGGCGAACCTACCATAAGAGGTTCGAGAAGGACGAGCGATCACCTTCTCCGAAGACGACCCGTTCATGACGATACCCCGGGATGCATTGGTGATCCGGTAGTGGTCGCAAATAAGTTGGTAAAGCGTTTACATCGACAGCGCGCATCGGTGAGCATCCTTTAAGGAATGCTTTGACAAGCTAGGAGTGGAAGGCGGCGCCTCGCCAAGCCCCGCCGCCACTCCGAAGCTTCGTCCGGAAGAGACGCGGAAGGAATAATCGAGCTACCGTCACGGTGGGAAAGCACCAACGACCTCGACCAAGGTGGTGCGGTTCTTAGTAGTGAAGGCCAACTCGCCGTATAACATCATACTAGGCGAGATTGGCTGAAACGCTTATAAAGCGGTATGCTCAACGTACCACGGACGATAAAAATACCCACCACGGGGAGCGGCCGTGATCCGAGGCGATCGACAAGCGAGTGTATGCAAGTTGCCTTACGGTGCGGGACCTCGGTCCAACACCCACAGCATAGCGATTAAAGAAACCCGAAGAGTTGGGTCAGGAGTACATCGCCACTCCACGGCGGTCGGTGGAAGAGGTCGCATTGTACAGAGATGAGCCATTGAAGGTCGTCGGGTTGGTTTCACCACGACACCGAAGTGAAGGATCGGATCATCCAACTCTAAGGAATTCGAGACGTGTTTGCTTGGTCTCCCCGACATGACCGAGTCTCGCCGGTATCATCACTCACCGGCTCAACATCGACCCGAATATAAAGCCGGTTCGATGTAAGCGAAAGAATCTTGCGACGAGCGGAACCAAGTCATTCATGACGAGGTGAACCGTATTAAAGCCCGCATCTTGTTCGAGGTCAAATATCCGACGGATAGCCAACCCGGTGATGGTGAAGAAAGGAGGAGGGATGGCGAATGTGTATTGACTACACCGACCTCAACAAGCATTGCCCAAAGTTGCTATCCCTTCCCAACATTGACAAGAAGGTCGGCGCGTTGGTCGGTCGAAGTCTTGGTTTCTTGGACTTATACAAAGGGTATCACCAAGTCACGATGGACGGACGAAGACGCTGCCAAGACAACCTTCATTACCGACTTGGTCTTCATATATAAAAAGATGCCATTCGGCCTTAAAATGCAGGGGCTACCTACCAAGGATGGTGGACAAAATATTTCACCCTACATAGGTCGGAATGTGGAGGTATCGTGAGCGACATCGTCGTCAGCAAGGAAGAAGCGCATGTGTGGCGACCTCGGATCGTCCTCGGCCTTCTTCGGAAAATCAACCTAAAGTGAATCCCAAAATGCACGTTTGCGATCCGATCTGGAAAGTTCTTAGGGTGTTGGGTTTCACGAAGAAGGCTAAAGCAAACCCGACCAAGGTCCAAACCATTTGGAAATGAAGATGCGAAGACCATCCATGACGTACACAAGCTTACAGTGTGCATAGCCGCACTAAGCGCTTTCTTTCAAAAGCAGCGGATAGCGGCTACCCTTCTTCAAGATACTCAAAAAGCCCCGAAATTCTCATGGGATGAGGTGCGCAGTCCGTCCGAAGACCTCGAGAGCTACCTCGCCAAGCTCCCCACTCTATCCGTCCCAAAGAGGAGAGGTCCTTTTCCTCTACCGCCGCCTCGACGAATCCATAAGTGCGATCTGATGCGAGAAGAAGGGCCTTGACTCGGTGTATTTCATCACCGAGCACTAAAGGCCGGAAGCAGTGTCGGCCACAGAAGCTTGCCTTAGCATTGGTAAATGCCGCGGAGGCTACGTCCGTTTCCATGCACATCGCATACAAGTCCTCATCGACTACCCACTTGGCAAGTATTGACGGGTTCAAGCTGTCGGGAGAATCGCGAAATGGGCAATCGAGGCGGGCGAGCACGATATATCATACGCTTGCCAGAGCCATCAAAGGTCGAGCCTGGCGGATTTCCTGCAGAGGCCAACTTCGTGAAAACCAAGCCCACCGGCCGTGTCGACGATGCGAAGCCGAACCCATGGTTGAAACACCGAGGAAAGGCGGCAACTCTCGTTGACGGGGCTTGAAACAAAGGTAGCGGGCGGTATCTTACTCTAGGCCGGACGACGAGATCGCTTACTCACCCGGTTCACATTCAAAATACGAACAACGAAGTGGAGTATGAGGCACCGATCGCGGGACTTCGCCGCTCAAAGTCTCGAGATCGAGCCGTGCAAGTTCACGACGACTCTCGGTCGTCGTAAGCCAAATGTTGGGAAAATACGAGGCAAAAGCGAGAATGAAGAAGTATCTTGAAAAAGCAAAAACACCGCAGCGGACTTTCACACTTCGGATAGTTCGCATCGAGGGAGCAAAATAGCCGGTGACATCTTAAGTAAATTGGCCTCGTCATCAACGAGCCCGATGAGAGTCAAGCGGGGCATAAGCGATGCGAAGACGGGCCGAGGTCAACATAGTCTCGGATGAAGAACCCAATTGGATGACTCCCATTCGAGTACACGGAGAAGGCGAATCGCCCACGACAATTTGGAGGCTAGGAGGATCTGAACAAATCTGCGATATACAATTGAGCGGGGAGTCCTATCTGAAAGTCGTATCTCCAACCTCTTAAGGTGCTTGGGTCGAACCGAGCCAATTCGTTCTACGAGAAATACACGGAGGTTCGTGCGGAAGCCACATCGGACCGGGCCTTGTCAAAGAAAGTCATGCGATGGGGATACTATTGGCGACAATGTTCCAAGACTCAATGGACCTCGTAAAAAATGTCAGAAGTGTCGAATCCATGGAACGCGTGCAAAAGCTACCCAGGACCGACCTCACCTCCGCATGCAGCCCTTGGCGTTTATGCAATGGGATTGACATTGTGGGCCCTTTTGTAAAGCACCGGGACAGCTCCAATTTTTAATTGTTGCGATCGACTACTTCACGAAGTGGGTAGAAGGCGAGCCTCGGTGAAAATCACAAGCGAGAACGCCTCAACTTCGTATGGAAGAACATAGTGTGTCGCTTCATCCCCCATATCCTCCTTTCGGATAATGGAACACAATTCACGGATAAGACATTCAAAGATTGGTGTCGAGCTTGGATCCAACAAAGTTCACCTCGGTGGCCCATCCTCAAGCAAATGGTCGGGCCGAAGTTACCAGCAGACCATCGTAAAGGGTCTAAAACTTCGTCTCGACCGAGCTAAAGGCCTCTGGGTGGAAAATTTGCCACAGTCTTATGGTCATACCGAACAACACCTCGGACCTCGAGCGGAGAAACACCATACGGTTTGGTATACGGAACCGGCGGTGATCCCTGCGAGATCGGAGTATCTGGGTCCTCGTACCGTTGACTTCTCTGCCGAAGCAAATGGGAAAATCTACGAGTGATCTAGACCTACTCGAAGAAAAGAGACCTCGCCACATCGAGGAAGCTCGGTACAAGCGACAAGTAGCTCGGTATTACAACCGGTAGCGTTAAAACCGACAATTCAGTGGGCGACCTCGTACTCCGACATAATGAAGTCGACAAAGCCGGCAGCTTCGGCAAGTGGAAGCCACATGGGAAGGACCTTACCGATCGACGAAGTCCTCGGCAAAGGGCTATAAGCTCGCTCAATTGTCCGGTGAGCAATTACCCAACGCATGGCACATCGTCCATCGAAGAAATATTATGCATAAGTGTCGGTCAGTCTTGTTCGGTCATATTCTTAAAGTCTGTTTAGAGTGCATCTTATTTGGTGGTCGCGTCATCTTTTATCAATAAAATCTTTATTTTACGAGTTCTACTTGTCACTAATGCATAATTAATCTTCACATTATTTACCCTCTACGGAGGACAAATTCCCTCGACGGAGGTCGATTACATTCGTTTCATACGAATGTAAAACTAACAGCATGCTACATACGAGATCGAGACTACCGTTTATTTGAGCGTTCTCTCTATGTAGATGAAGGGGACCACCCTCCGATGACCTCGGCAAAAACAGAACCATTCCTACATACGAGATCGGACTACGCCCGTTTATTTGAGCGTTCTCTCTATGTGAGCGAAGGGGACCACCTCCCGACGACCTCGGCAAAAAGGAACCATTCCTACATACGAGATCGGACTACCTTCGTTTATTTGAGCGTTCTCTATGTGAGCGAGGGACCACCCTCCCGACGACCTCGGCAAAAACGAGAACCATTCCTACATACGAGATCGGACTACCTTCGTTTGTTTGAGCGTTCTCTATGTGTAGCGAAGGGACCACCCTCCCGATGACCTCGGCAAAAGCAGAACCATTCCTACATACGAGATCGGACTACCTTCGTTTATTTGAAGCGTTCTCTATGTAGGCGAGGGGACCACCCTCCCGACGACCTCGGCAAAAATAGCGAACCATTCCTACATACGAGATCGAGACTACCTTCGTTTAGTTCGAGCGTTCTCTCTATGTGAGCGAGGGACCACCCTCCCGACGACCTCGGCAGCAGGAACCCTACGCCCGTGCGAGCGATTTCTTTCAAAGCGAAATTCTGCGAGACGAACTACTTTGCATATTACTCTTGTTCAAATACAAAGTCAACAAGAAACCATTCTTATTAAATAAAAGATGTCGGGTTACATTTACATTTCACGAGGACGGAGCGGATCGGAAAAAGCGAGCGATCCCTAGAAAAATCGAATTGACTCATCTATGCTAATCCTACCTCTACCTCGTCCCGGTCTATATTACGGGCCGGCAGGCGACCTCGGTCACTTGGCGATGCAGCTCTGCGAGCTCGGCCTCGGCCACTTGATGGCGCGGTCTCGGCGCATGGAGGGTCCACGGCGTTCGAGGACAATAGCACGCCTCTCTTGCGCGCCACTCCGGATCGTCATAATTAGGTTCATTTATTCTAGGCGAAGCTCCGTGAAGAAGAGGCCTCTGCATCCCGTCAAGTATTTCGCGAGTTGTGGTTGTCGGCGATAGCGATCTTGTATATGCTCCGAGCCTTTTCAATTCAACGTCTTTGCTCGTGAATTACCGGGAGGTCGACCATATTGGCGCTGTACCCGAACAGGCGGCGGCACCTCGACAACCTTAGCTTCAACCTCGGGATCGTCATCCCACCATTTCGGTGGATAACCTCCTCGTACTCGGCATGCTCCCGGCTATCACCTTGGCCTTCTCCTTGGCGACCTCGAACGCCTCCTCCATTCAGGCGAGCACGGGCTCGTCGCGGCTCTCTGGCGGCCTATGCTGACATCGGACTCACACATGCGTGGCCAAGCTGCCTTTATATGGAGGAGTTCGACCTCTTTCAACTCAAGAGCCGCGATAGGTCTTGATTCGGTTCAACGAGGAGAAGCATCAAGCATTCAGAGACAATCGAATAAAAAAAGATAAGTTTCTTAACATAAACTTGTCGTTTTATTAACATGCCATAGGCAAAATCAATGTACATTTACATTCAAAAAAAAAAAAAAAAAAGATCGAGGATCAATCGACCTCCCGGAAGCTTGGCCATGTCCACGTTCGCCGCCTCCGGCTGGATAGCCTCGGCCTCGGCCTCTTCGGGAACCACCGGAGTCTCGACGCCCTTCGAAGCATCAGCCGCCTCCCCCGACTCCTTTGCATGATCAGCCAATAAAGCCTCGGTCGGGATCCCGATCCACGGGACGAGCGCCAGACTCTGCGGACAAAAGAAGGAGGAGGAGGCGAGCTTGCAGCACGGAAGCTCGCCCGAGGCCTCGGACGAGCACATCAGTAGGCCGTCTCGGGCGCCATCCTCGGTCTCCTCGTACCCATACTGCTTTGTCCGGTGCGGGTAGTCCTCGGCGACCTCTTCGATTGCGTCAGGGCGGCGCGCTTGTTAACACATCGGCCGCGTCCGAGACCATCCCGAAAGCTCGCCGGCGAACGCCTCTCCATGGCGCGCGGCGTTCTCCTGGGGCTCGCCATGTCCGCCTCCCGACGGCGAACTGTTCCACTCGGCCTTCATCGAGGCAACCTCGGCCCTCGCCCTCGGCCTCTCGCCTCCTCGACCACAACCGCCTCACGACCGCCCTTGCCATTGCCTCGATGGCCGTCGCGTCCGCCGCTTTCGTTTGACGAGGTCCGGATCTTAGCCTCGGCCTCGGACATTTCTTGAGCAAGGAGGTATTCATTCCTCCATCTCCCGAGCATCACCGGCCACCTCACAAATCAGAACGGCGCCCCAAGTAATCCGATATAAGATCGGATACTCTTGACACCTCGGCCGCCACGTCCTCGACCCCTATACAAAATATACATCGGTCGGAAGAACACAATTTGGTTACTCTGCACAAAGTATAAGGACAAGTACATTACCTCGGAAAGAGACGCGGCGACGACTTGGAACCGATGATCTCGCACTTTCACCTCGGCGAACCGAGGACTCATGGATTACATCCTTCCGCCTCTTCAAACGCTTGAGTGGCTGCGGCGAAGGGATCTCGAAGGCCCCACGGTCATTTCGGGCATGTCCTCGAAATCCTTGGTCGGAGACCTCGGCTCGACCACGAGATCGGTTCGACCACGAGATCGGCTCCTTCCTTTCTTCTTCCTTTCCTTCACAGGTTCACTACCAAGAGATACATAGGTCAAGATCAACACGCATAGTCATGCAATAAAAAAAAAAAGAGAAGAAATAGGGGCCTCGCCTTCACCGACTCCACCGGAGGTAGGATCATAAAATTTAAGCCCGCCTCACGCAAGTTCGACCTCGGAAGACCTGCGTCAACAAGACCAATTTTGTCCAGCGCCTCCTCAAGTCACGAAGCCCTTGTCGACATACACATCGGCGATCTTATCGGATCGCCATGGAACTCCATATGTCCTCAAACCGAGCGGAAGAAGAACTTCTTACGCGGTTGAGATCTTTGATTTAATCTTGGCTTTGAATTTCCTACGGGGTGATAGATAATACCACCCCGAACCGCCTTCGGTTCAAAAAGCGAAGGGCGAGCCCCAAGGTAAAGGAAAATTATACTATAGGCATAGACACTAGGGCGATCGTATGGGAATGAGTTCGGCGAGTTGGGCAAAGATAGGCGAACATCTCTTGAACTCAACATATACATAAGGGTAAGGAAGGCGAAGACCGGCCTCGGCGTCATCTCGTCACATGAATAAAACCATCCGGAGGCACAAGCACTATCCTCCGGACGGGGCAACTAGCTCAATACTAGAGGAATACTATATTGAAAACATATATCCCAATATCGAAATACCTAGGATTGAAGAAAAGAAGACACTTTGCATGAATCCCCACCGAGGAAACGACTACACTCGAAGAAGGCATATGGACACGGGTAAAAGCAGTGAGAGACACTAAATCGGGCGGAAGCGGACACGATTTGGCCTTTCGGGCGACTCGTTATGAGAAGAGATAGCCATTACTTACTTTTGTTTATCGATGAACAAGGCGAAGCTTCAAATCGTCGATGGCGCGGAATAAAGTGTTTCTCGCGAGCGAGGGTTTTGAAAATCGAGAAATGAAGAAGGCGAGTGATAAGAGATATTGCGTGTCGAGGAAGACATTCCCTAATATGCACTTTATCGGAATCGACCGTTGCCAATTTAATGCGCATTAAATCGTATCCGCGTCGATGCTCGACAGCGGCGAGAAAATCCGTCTTCGACCCGGCTTAACGCCTCGTTAGGTGAAGCGATCATAAAACCTCGGCATAACGCCCGTCGGTGAAGCGGTATGAAGACCGGCTAACACCTCGACGGTGAAGCGGTCGAAAAACCTCGGCTAACACCGTCGGTGAAGCGGTGAAGACCTCGGCCTGGCGCCGACGGTGAAGCCATTCACAAGACCTCGAACGCCGCGACAAAGTCGAAGCCGGTCGAAGACTTGGCATAACGCGCCGTCGGTGAAGCGATCGAAGACCTCGGCCAACGCCCTCGGCGGTGAAGCCGATCGAAGACCTCGGCCTGCGCCTCGTCGGGTGAAGCGGTCGAAGACCTCGACCTAACGCCTCGTCAAATGAAGCCCGTCGAAGACGCGGGTGAAGCGCTCCCTTAGGTGAAGCCGGCCCGAAGACCTCGGCGGACACATCTGCGCCGATTCGATATCTGACGTCAAAGCATTGACACACAAAAGTCGACAATGAAAAGAATGTGTAAGATCGTCGAACCCCGCTGTCACAACAACCCCAATCCAAGCGACCTCGTTTCTGCGTCTTTTGGGGGTTGTGATAGAGATCTGACCACTACCGAGCCCAAGATCGGGCCCAATACAAGTAAACGACATCAGCTCGGCTGGACAAGTTCGACCCATGAAGACTCACGAAGCCGGTGGGAGCGCGAAGCTCGACCATATCTAAAGAATCATAATTCGAAGGGATAGGATCTCGAATCCTAGTTAGAAGACTTGGATTCGAGATCTGAATTCGATACATTGTGTATAAATAGAGGCTAGATTAGACGACATAGATCATTCACTCTCTTTGTAATCACTTCTTATACTCTCAATACATATACTCTCTCTCGCCTGTGGGCGTAGATCTTATTCACGGATCGAACCACGTAAATCTTGATGTTCTTGCATTTATTTCCTTCACAATTTAGGATCGATCACCAACAAAATAAAATATTAAATATACATAATTTTAAATAGTACCGACTTTTTTCCTTTTGTCTGATTGATTAGCACACATATTTGACGCGTCTTGCGTGATAGCATCTAAATAACAAAATTCAAACTATAAAATATTCGAGATGGTAGAATGTACAGCTCTAAGTTGAATTGTACATGAGCTAAACTTAAATAGCTTCATCCTCCATTTTTCTTTTAGTTATTTTTGTATGTTTTTCAAATTTATTTTTATTTCATATATTGAAATTATTCCATAAAATGCTTCTCACTATTTTACACTTTATTTATGTTTTTATTTGCCAGCCACTAATTTAATTAACACCACACTAATGTGATACATTTACTTCACTCACAATACATTCAACAATTTTGTTAAAATCCTTGCCGAAGATTCTAAGGAAGGAAATTGTGTGAGGGAGTATCTACTGTCAAATGTGTACAACTCATGCTCATTTGTGAAATATACTATATTCATACTCATTTTATTATTTTAATATATTTTTGAGTCATAATATGATTTGATTATGACATTTCTAATTTGGATTAGAAATATTTTGTTAGATGATGGAGTCAAATCTACAAGAAACAAAAAAATGATTGCATAGTTGATTGTTCAAAATTACATCTCTGATTTTAATTTTTTAATTAATACATTAGTTTATAATTTATATAATTATATAAAAATTATACAAATTCATCAAAAATAATAATTTAGCGATTCAAATATACAAGTTCATGTAAGTTATTCATGAAATCATGATTTCGATCGATCAAAATGATAAAATATCAAAACTAGAATGATGAAAAAGAATTGTATTATTTGTACTACAATAATAAAAATCATAGCATAATTTAACAAATCAAAAATGAGATGTCATTATCAAATTATATTAATGACTAAAAATATATTAAAATAATAAAATGAATTTAGAATAATATTTTTCACAAATGGACATAGAGTGTACCCACTTTTTAAGAAATGGATAATTATATATAATTTCCAATTTAATTAACCAAGTGTCGCGCACAGACATACAAATATATAATCATTTGTATTTACTTCGCTTTGGACTTATATTACGCGCATATTCACCCATCAAAGTCAATAATTAATTAAATGATACACTTAAATCCAATTATCACCGCCATCATATTTTGAAGGATGATGTTCAAACTGTCATAACAATGACATAATAACGAGGAACCGCTTAAAATATCGTCCCATAATTTACGTCAACTTTCTATACAAACTTTCCTTTTCCCCACCTAATTTTGTTTCAGCCTAATAATACATACAAAGTTATGTCATCATCAACCTAATTAATGACGTCGCAGTCATCCACCCAATCTTAAAACACACCAAATGGCGGTGCCGGCCGACGCGCAGGCGGCGCCGTCTTCTGCCTCCGCATCCCCGCCACGCACGGCGGCGACACAGTCCGGATCAGCGCGAAGTTCAGACCATTGAAGAACGGGTGGGTCTTCACCTCGGCTGCCCCGCGCTTCGACCCGAGCCGCCGGATCGGGTCCTTATCCAGCAACCCGGCGATAAGATCCCGCGCGTGCGCCTCAGCCGGGCTGCACGGTGCATCGTGGGGGAAGGACAGGGTTTTTCAGGATGTTTCGCAGCGTGGCTTCGTTGTTTGCACCCGCGAAGGGGGTGCGGCCGTAGATCATCTCGTAGATGAAGATTCCCAGGGCCCACCAGTCCACAGCGTTGCCGTGGGACCTACCTGACGCCACCTCAGGCGCCACGTACTCGTGGGTCCCTACGAAAGAGAACGACCGTGCCACGACCGGCTCGGCCACGAAGAGTCGGTTCGCGGCGAGCGTCTGGATCTTCCTGGACCGGAAGAATCGATCGGAGATGCATGAGAACGGAGTGAAAGCGCGGGGAGCTGCCGCGCGCGGCGAAGATGGAGAGTCCGGCGACAAGTCCGGGGATTCGACTGCCGGGGTTGCGTCGGAGCAGAGGCTGAGATCGAAATCGGTCAGCATAATGTGGCCGTCGGATCTAACCAGCACATTTTCCGGTTTCAAATCTCTGTAGATTATTCCTAACATGTGGAGGTACTCCATTGCTACGAGAACCTCTGCGGCATAAAACCTGCAAAATTTTCAATCAAATTATTAGCATTTTATATTTAAATAAGGAAATTAAGTGTGATTGCGTGTTGGAGAGGATAAAGACGAAAACGCTTATATGGTAAATTTGGATCAGATTTCAGCTATTGCCAGAAACAAGAAAATCCAGATATGGAAATTTTGCGGCTAAAATTGATTTGAGGAGAAATTTTTGAAAACTTTGTCAACATTTATTTTCTCGAAACATCAAATCCGTATTATAAAACAAAGTTTGCAGAACGAGAGGTCGTCTTTAACAAAAAGAAGAAAATAAATATTTCGAAAATAGCAAGAGAGAGATTCACCTGGCTGAGCTGAGAGAGAAGCATTTCTGCGGCTGTTTATGTCTAAGAGAATGCAAATCGCCGCCGGCACAGTACTCCATGACGACGCAGGAAAAATGAGATGCCTCGAATTCGGCAAACAGCGTCGGCAGAAACGGATGGTCCAACATGCGCATGATTTTCCGTTCAGTCTCCGCCCTCTGCGTCTTCTTCTTCAGCGCCAGCACATCATTGTCCACCACCTTCATGGCGTAGAGCCGCCCTTCCTCCGCCCCGCCGCGGAGGCGGCACAGGTAAACCCTCCCGATGTCGCCGCTGCCGATCTGCCGCACGAAGCTAAAGTCGCGGAAGCTAAGATTGGGCTTCAGGCGGATCGCCAGGAACGAGGAGTCCGACGAGCGGTGCGGCCGCAGCGCCGCCTGCTGCTCCGGCGAGCTCGACGGCATCTCGAAAGAGAGGCGGCTGAAGCTCGCGCAATGGCTGATCGTCGTGTCGCTGCTCATTGAACTCTTGCTCGAATACACTCCGTCACAATCGTCTAACAACATCTTATCGCCGATTTCATCAACCACGCACAATGGCACGCAATTTTATTATAGGAATTTTTGGGGATGAATGAACAGTGGGAAAAAGATGAGAGAGAATATGAGCGAAGTCAAAATCAAGACAGAAAAGAGCGAGACAGAGGCTCAAGCTGAGGAAGGGAGATATTAATGGAGATATTGGTTGAAGAGAACCAGGCTTTTTTTCTGTATGTATATTATTATTAAAATAATAGCGAATAGGGTTTCCGTGCAATCACATAAAACACAGAGGGGAACCTCTAATGCTATTGTTAAAGCTAGCTCCTGCTTCGAGCTCTACATTTGTGTGTGTTTATGATTTTAGAGTGAGAGACAGATGGGGAAGGGTATTTGTGGAATTTGTGAGTTTAGGTCGTTGGGCACTATTTAAGCAACGCAATACGGCGGGATGTAATTTAATAAAATGAAACGAGTAATTTCGCTTGAATTTCTTTTCTTGAATTATAATATTATATGATATGATATTTTACTCCCTCCATTTCCAAAATATATTTTTTGGGATTTTTGGTTCGAATTTTAATAAACTTATTTAATATTTTGTGAGTAGAGTAAGAGATTTTACACTAACGTAGTGTTAAATTAATTAGTGATGATCATGAATGGTAAAATATGTATATAAATGGTAGTATTGAAAGTAATAAGTAGAGATAATGATGGACTGTGTGTGACAAAAAAATATAAATAAACAGTATTATTGAGATCATAAATAAGAAATATTATGTAAGTAATTTTAATAAATGAAAAATAAATAAATTAGGGAATATAATAAAAAGAAAAATTATAAACAAATTTTGGAGATGGGAAAATTATTATGTTCTCTAACAACGTATCACCACGTTTAATACTCAAGGCCGCACTTATCAATTGTATAAGTTCTTAAAATTGACCACTTATAAATTGTACAAGTTTATTAGATGAAATCTGTTTACATTTGTTCTATGTAGGATATGACTGATATGGCAGAAGTTTATGGGTTGTTTTTCAATTAAAGTAACGGCAACCTGATATTGTAGGAAAAATAACATAATCTCTTAAAACACCTTCAATTTTAATCATTTTAGTTACAAGATTGTTATTGTTAAAAATCAACATCTTCAGACTCTTTTATCAAAATATTTTGAAAGGTAATTACAAAATAAATCATGAATTTATATCCATTTTAATATCACTTTAAAATCTTATAAATAAATATTATTATCTTTTATTTTTGTAATTGGAACTTCCCTAAGTTTTTTCGACAAAAGTTAACCTTTCATTAAAAATAAACTGATGAGTGATGTATGTGATGCTCTTTTACTTTCATGGATTCACCTTTAAGGTTGATCAAGGACCAAATTATGATTAGGGGTGTATTTGTAAAATGGGTTTCAAGTTATACTATTACATGAATAAGATTCACGCTTTTCAATTTATTAAGACATTTTGGGACTTCTGCTCTATAGAAAATATCGTTCCAATATGCTTGTGGTGCGGGGCATGTGCCCACACACATGTCGTGTCATATTGAATAATTACCTAAATTTCAACTTTTAATGAGATTTTTTTTAAGCAGTCGTGTTTTCAAATAGTGATCAATCTTCAAACTTGGTTCACAAAATTTTATAGGCATGCATTCTCCAAATTGCCAAATTTGCTTGATTTCGATATCATTGTACTTTTTTTTAATAATTAAAATCAGTGTGTTTTGAAGTTTAAAATGGAATATGAAGTATCCGATCGACGTCTCCGATCGACCGGAGACTTTAAAAATATTTGAATTATAGAAAAAACTTGAGATTCAAATGGAAAATCTTGTTTACGTCCGTGAAAATATTGTTTGCGGTCGTGAAATTGTTATCTCCGTTCGCGAAAATAATTATCTACGATTGACTGGAGATAACAATTTCACGACTGAAACAAAAGTTTTCAAGACCGAAACAAGATTTTCTACTGAATCAAAAGTTTTTTCCATTAATTTTAATATTTTTGAAGTCTTCGGTCGATCATTACGTTGTCTTCGATCGATCGGAGAGATTCTTCAGCTTTTTAACTTAAAATACGTTAAATTAATAAAATGGATATGAAGTATAGCAAATTTTTAAAATGAATATAGAAGATGTACATATTTTTGGACAAATATATGTTTCTATATAATTCCTTATAAAATAATAAGTAACTGTATGCTGTCATCAATGACAGTGAGGTGTTGACACTCAAAATCTTAATTGCTGATTTTTTAATTAATATTTAGTACAATATTTAGATATGTAATTGCAGTTGATTAGTTCCAAACTATCTTATGAAATAACAAGTGAGACATTACAAGATTCCAAATCCATAAAAGAGGCGACGGATCCCACAGAATCTCCTATTTGTAGGGTGAGCAAATCTTGGAGAATAACCAACAAAAAATCAAATTTGGTTCGGTTAATTCGATTATTTTAATTAGTCGGTTAAAACCGAATTAAAATTGATAATCGGTTTTCGATTGGTTCGTAATATTTTTAACCGAATAACCGAAAACCGAATTATATATATATATATATATAATATTATTTATTTATTTAATATTATAATTTTAATATATCAATATCTTTAATCATATTCATTTCTCTCTCTCCTATTATATCAATATATAATATTTGTAAAATATAATATTATTTATTTATTATTTAATACTATCAATTATTTTTTTGCAAAATATTTTGTATATATATAATATATAAAATGTATTTTATGTATATAATATCAATATATATATATAAAATTATTTATATATTCATTTGAAAAAATATTTTTTCCTAAAATAAACTATTTTTATATATATAATATTATTTATTTATTCTTTTGAAAAAATATTTTTTTTGCTAAAATTGGTTTAATCGAAATAACCGAAATATATTTGGTTATTTGGTTCGATTCTGAATAAAATTCGTTCGGTTGGTTATTTTTAAAAAATTGGTTAATTCGGTTCGGTTATTTTTTCGTCCAAACCGAATAGAATAACCGAATACTCACCCTACCTATTTGGATTATCGAGCGGTAGCGATTAAGGTTTAATTAATCAATCAAACGTTAATCTAATTGGTTTAGAGAGAGAGAATTTGGTTCAAATAATAATCATTCTTATCCTAAAAACTAAGAACCAAATGAATTTGTTATGAAAGTTGATGAATCCGTTGAGAAAGTTAATGAATTCAAATTGATTTTTCACCCGGGTTCGAATCCCATGAGGCTTAAAATTCTACTTTTTTTGGATTCAGTAACTTTCTCAGCGGATTCATCAACTTTCACTGTGAATTCATCATTTTTTGGTTCTCACTTTCTCATGATAAAAATGATTATTACGTTAACCCTCCCCTATATATATATATATATATATATATATATATATGTGTGTGTGTGGTTAATATCATTTTTTATTATCGTACAAATGTAAGAACAATGCATTTTCTATAAAAAAAACTATACTAAAAAAAAAAGGAATTTTCGCTCACTCTGATATTCGAATCTAGCTAGGTGATACACTCATCCAATGAAGTGATGCATTTATCGTAAATTTTCACTCATTTTTTAGATTTGAACCTTCACACACACACACACACACACACACATATATATATATATATATAAACGTGAAGAACAAAAAAAATGATGAATTCATTGTAAAAATTGATGCCTATGCCGGAAAAAGCTACTATATTAAAAAAAATAGAATTTTCACCACTCATGAAATTCGAATTAGGGTGCAAATTCTAAATTTTTGAATTCAGTAAATTTCCTAGTTGATGCATCAACTTTTACATCAAGTTCATTTTGTTCCAACGAATTATTGTGATTCTCCATTCTTGCGTTAGAAATGGTTCTTATTTAAACATTATATATATATATATATATATATATATATATATATATATATATACTAGGTAAGTAGGTATCAATTGATGTTATACGAAACGTAAAACGAGTCTATGATTCTAGAATCGCTATTTGTTATTTTTGCATTAAATATTGAGAAAAATTATATAAATGCCCATTGCATCATTGCAATACTTTTGGGTCTGCTTTTTGGGTGGGTAATCTTGAGCATATTATAGTTTGATATCACATGGTCTCAAACTTTGATTGTGAATTGGTTATTGATTTAAAATAATCAAAATTTACTAGCGCAGTAGATAACATGATTTTGTGAATAGCTGAAAAGATCAAATATATTTAAGCGCAGTTAAGGTTTTCTGAAGGGCCAATTTAATAAATTAGCTTTTGGGATTGTTATTCCCACATACTGCAGATTAATAGATAAAATTTTGGACCATTACATACTGTTTTTTAAGATTCCGTACACACATAAATCATGTATCATCATTTTTATATTATTGTACCATTCCTAGCTAGGTATAATAATTCATGTCAGATAATAGTAAAAAACCCACCCTACCTTATGAGGATAATAAAATTCTTGGCTTTGACTAGCAGACAAACAAAAAAAACATAGCATATCACATTTGCAGGGCGAAACCAAACGTGCCCCACCTAGATTAATTTTGATCACTAAGTCAGTTTAAGTAATTAAATCTAAAATTTTCATATATATTTTTTATACGAGGCCTTATGTAAAACCATCTCACGGGCCAATAAAATCAAAATACCATAAATGGGATCGAAACTCAATATTTTTGACCTTAAATCCCACTCCAACCACTAAACTCCCGCCAAAGGTTAAAAAAGTTGTGAATTTTAACTTTAAAAATCAATATTTATTTATAATGAAGTGTTTCATAATGTTTGAGGTCATTTTATCCACATACCATCATTTACTAGTTTCAATTACCATAATGGGACCTATTTGGATTCAGGTATGATAGCACAAATGCCATAAATTTCTGCTCTAATGACTCCATCATCATAATATGAATTGGGCAATACTTTTTCATCACATTGGACCTACAATTCTTTCTATGATGAAATTACCTTTTTTTTTCCAATTCCTACTTTAGAATATCCCATTTTCTCCCGATACTGATATGCGCATGCAAATTGTTCTGATTTCCGCCATCATTTCTTCCCACTACAAGAGTTTATGAGATTATTTATGCATGTTCGCTTCTTCAACCTAATCTGTTTAGTATATATGCATGCAAGCTTAGACCAATAGTAGCGGATACAAAAGAAATATAGCTCAAAAAAGCTAAAGCCAATAAATTTTTTTCACAAACAATGCTAAAATAAAAAATTTCCGACAAACACTAAATTATTGGATGATGTGATGGGGTTGCTTAAGTTTTCCTCCAATTCTCCCCCTGATTCGAGATACATTTCACGATTTATCTCATTTGAAAAAAGGTCTTGGAACATGCGGTGAAAACACTGATAGTCGTCGTTTTACGAAGGTGGTATCAAATAAATGATATATATATATGGATGAGTTATGGTGAGAAAATTCTTTAGTGTAGAAAATAAGAATAGTAACATCATTCATATTTGTATAGCATAATCAAAATTAATATGTTATACGTATTAGTTTAGACATATATCATCCATTCGTAGCAATATATCTAAATATATTAGTTTTATCATACCTTTCATTCTGATAAGCTTGAAGGGTTCTAGTCTTTCTTGACATGAATCCATGTACAAAACTAAGACAACCAAAATTATAATCTCACTCGTTGATCCAAATTAAAAGTATTTTCGTTTTCATTTCCTATCAAAATTTTCTTTCATATCTGAACCATCTTTTATATATATATATATATATATATATATATATATATATATATATATATATATATATGAATTTTCTCCTTTTACTCCTGCATTATTATATGAAAAATTGAACAATTACATAATTTGTATTTAAGATAACAATAAAATGAGAGATTTAATTTAATTTTTTTATGAAATTCTAAAATAGAATATTGAAAAGATCAATTTTATTTTCATTATAACATTTTTTTTATAAAGGGAGCTCAGTAATCAAAACAATCAAACAACTTATTCAAACCTATTTGCATAACACGAGAAAAAGAAAAAGGTGAAATTGAACTATTTGAAGGTAAAAATTAAAAAGTAACTACGATAGAATATTAAATGAACATAGTCAATCTGCAAATTTTTGAGTCTGCAATACCTGCTCCAACTTTTTCTCTGCGGATATGGCCCTTACTTTGAGGTCCCTATCGACCCCTACAAAATTACAAAAACAGTACCCTCAATCTGACGTCGCTTCAATGTCAACCATTAAATCATGAGGGGCAGTCTCGTCATTTCGTATCAAAAGGTTTCTTTCAGACACCAAGTCCAAATCACGCGTACTGTACATTCTGTCTTGACGAGGCAATGAGTAAAAAAAAAGAAAAAAAAGCAGGAAATCCTTTTTTCGACTTTGACACGTACTGCTTCTTCTCGATACTCTTCCAGCACGTGCCGGGCCTTACGTCACCACTCGCGAAATCAAGACGGCCTCTGCACGAGTGGTACAGTACCTCACGTGCCAGCTAAAAATTTGGTGTAATATTCACAATTGCAGCTTAGTGGAATAATGGGAACTATAATTATATAATAAGCAAAAAAAGATCCGAATTTTATTGCGTATATATTTTTTCAGTAAGGTTTGGGCACTTGTGAATGAAAACCGTACCTTTAAGTTATACTGGTTCGGATTCTTTGTTCCATAATTTCTATGTTTATTAAAATTTCATGATTAAATTCGTTATTTAAATCATATTTATCTATAATAATAAATAGTAATATAATATAATGAATTCTGATTACATTTATTATGAAAATTTAAAGCATAACAAAACTATATATTTTAAATTAAATTATAATTTAAATGATAAAAAAAATGAAGAATCCTAATTGGATATAGTAGACCCAATACGAGATTCAAATTTTAAAAATAAATAGAAATATTAATAATGAAACACAAATTAGATATGAAAAAGGGGATAAATGATAGGAGCAAACTTAAATACTTATTTTTATCAAAGTGTATATATTCAAAAAAAAGTAAAAAAAATTGCTACACTTCATGTCCATTTTATTAATTTAATGTATTTTTTGAGTGAAATATTTCAGCTATTATATATGGTGGCGTACTCTCGATGTAATAAACAAAAATATTTGCAAGTATTTTTCTATAATTTTTCTTGTGTGATGGTATGATTTCATTTCAAATCATTTATTTGAAATCATTTATGAGATATCTTTCTAAATTACTCATTTACACATGGAATATACCAATATACTAAGGAATTATCAGATTATTCAAATTTGAAGCTACAACAATAAAACACAATAGCAATATTCTCGCTGTTTTGATAGGTAGGTAGACAGACAAAATATGTTGTCACTTCCGACAAATCCTACTCAATGCTCGCAAAGACATTAAATAAATAATTACCATAATCACCAAATCAATATCTTGAACTAGTTGTAGAGTGTTTAATGGTTGAGTTTTAGTTTTGATTCGAGTCTAATGTAATTCGACCTTTAAATTTCTATATTTAATCTCCAAAATTAGGAATAAATAAATAGATTAAGTTTGGTGATGAATCCAAGAATTGGAATCTAACAATAATTTATTCCTAGTTTCTTGGTATCAACAATAAAAATTATTTTCGAAACTGTTGGCGTTGTTTACATGTCTGGAACTTGGCATCGGTATGAACATTAAATTATTTCATCATATTATTCTTAGATTTGTTATAACTATTCAGGAAATGCTTAAATTTTTAAATTTCTCTGGATTTCTTTAAAAGAAATTCGTGTCTTCTACGTATATTGATTCTATGACAGGATTTGCCAGAGTTTTTCATCTCTGTTTTTGTGATGGCAAACTGGCATTAAGCATCAAAAGTCAACTGCTATGTCTCTTCAAATTTCATGCTAGCTCTTTCTTCTGAAAAATAAAAGGCACATAATTTAGCCTAGTTTGTGTCCTTTTATTTTATCTATGAAATTGGCCTGTGTACTTGGCTGGTCCCTCCCAATACTTAGAATGAGTATTTTATTCGATTTTGATGAAAAAGAAATGTATACACATTTTTTAATAGGAAAAGGGCTTCGCAAGACAAAAATGAGAGAATTACTTGAAATTGTATTTATCTATTTGATTGAGAGCGATTATTTGGAATTATTAATTTTCGAGTAATTTAGTGTCTGACATGAAACGATATTTGACTTTTTTACTTTTTTTGTTTCTATTTTCTTAATTATAATTTCTCGTGATCACCAACTTTCGTAGAACAGCTAAAGATATTTCAAGACATGGTTTTGATTTTGTAGAAACTATATCTAGTGTAGAAACAAAGAAAATGCTACTTTATATTTATAATACTACTTTTCAATATATATATATATATATATATATATATATATATATATATATATATATATATATATATATATAAATTTATGATAATGCTTAACAACGATGAATTTTTCATGCAATTGTAAACCATACAAAATTAATTATTCAGATTGTAATCTAATTCTTATACTATAATAAGTTTTTGGGAATTTTTACCCATATTTAGAAGTTGTATACTAAAATCATTCTATTAACATATCGTCTACTTGATCTCTCAAATTTATTTCGATAGAAATTTTTATTAATTATTTCATCTATAGTTGTTTTGTTTTCAAACTTGAACCCTGTTTCAAATTCTATATTGCTTTCTAAATTGTTGTCATAATCTTCGTTATTAAATTGACAATATCCTATCATTTCATTTGATTAATTCTAATGTGTCTATTTCTTGAATCAGTATCATAAATTTGTTCGTATCATAATATTCATTCATTAAGTTATAGTTTATTTCCATATCATCATCATCATCATTTTCACTTTCCTCATTTTTATTATTTCTTTTATAAAATTTGTAAATCTTAAATTGGCTTGTCCATTATTATCATAAATAATACTTTTTGTGGGACTAAAACTTCATTAGATTTCTTTTTAAATCTTCTAAATTCCATTCTAATCCTAATTCAGAGGATCAATTTTTGTGGTTCTATCATTTTAATTCCTTTTGAAGCAATAACTTTATCATTTTTTCAATATTAACTTTATATTTCATACTTGAAGATGTACTCATTTTTCCTAATACTCCAATACTTATTACTAAATTATTTCCTTAATAGTTTGTATATCCTTTAGTTTGTATTGCAATTTTATTTTGCTTATATCTCTAGTATCCTTTAAAATATTAGGAGCACAATAAAATAATCTTTGAATTTTGTTTAAATCTACTTCCATTCACGATATAATAGCTCTTTAACATCTTGTTGCCATGATTGATCAGTAATTAAAACTAAAGCTTTTGTTCCTACCTCTTGTCTTCCAAATGCTTTTATCCCTATTATTATTAATCTTATATGTGAAAATAATTTATTACTTTTAATTTCTTTATAGTTTCGGTGATAGTAAATCTATAAATTATGTTGTACCATCAACCACTCTAGTACTTATTTCTCTACTTCCTCTAATAAAACTTGTATTTATATTTATTATTCTGCTGATATAAAACCCTTGGTTGTAAGATTTCAAAACTCGATTATTGTATTTATGATAATGCTTAACAACGATGGATTTTTCATGCAATTGTAAACCATACAAAATTAATTATTCAGGTTGTAATCTAATTCTTATACTATAATAAGTTTTTGGGAATTTTTTACCCATTTTAGAAGTTGTATACTAAAAATACCCACATGAATAACTTGTATACTATAACTACTAACCTTAAGACTATCTCAATTAATCGGCAAATTTACTGACAAACACTTGTACAATCGATACTTTTCATAAAATTTGGAAAATGCATACAAATTAGACACAAATTATGAGAAATCTTTATTGAATTGAGCTTGCTTAGTGGAGCCTCCTTCATCATTTTTAGGTTAAATGAATATTGAGAAGGGGCCACTAGTAACATATTGAAAAGGGAGGATGAGATTGAGAAAGGAGGTTAGTTAGATAAAGATAGGTTGCTAGTCACAAATTGAAGATTTATGCTCAGGTAACGGCCAGTGGGATAGACGACAACTAGGAAGTTTGAGATAGGCGGAGGCTAAGAGAAAGAGAGAAGACAATGCGGACTAGTGTGAAGGTGATCGGTTATGTTTTATATATATATATATATATATATATATATATATATAAGCATAGTGGGAAGGGGGTTAGTTTTCATAAATAAACTGAAAGATTAGTTGTCATAAATAGATTGAGATGGTGTTTGGTTGAGCTTATAAGTTCCCCAAAACAGTTTATAAGTTGTTTTTAGCTTAAAAACAACTTATAAGCTTTTGAGAGTTTATAAGCTCAGCCAAACACCCTCTGAATCTTGTTACACTGCCATGTGAAAATCACATTTCTTCATTTCCCTTTTCTTAAAAAATCTTAATAATGGATTTCTGCGTAATAGAAAGCTGTAGATATATAGTGATGCTTAAAATATTTATTGTTTTGGACCAGATGAGGGCCCATTCGTTTGTTATGTGATGGGCTCATTTTATGTGGAACTGGTTTGGTCCTTCTTACAAAATTGTTATATTTATTGATGTATTTGTAGTCTAACTTGGATTTGTATGGTCTTGAGTCTCGACTTTGTTTCAATTTTTGTTTTCACGTTCATCATTGTTAACTTATATGGCCACGGTTTTTATGCATATAATTAAGTATGTCCATACATATAACAAAAAAAATGTTCATCCAAAATCAATATGTTTAAATTTATAGTTAGAATGTTGCACGATAATAAGTTTGGCATGCATAAATGTTAAGAAAATCATGCATAATTTTTTTATAACAAGATTCTGTTTGAAAAAGTGCTAAATCCCAATATGAAAATAGATTACACAACATGAATTCGTAACAATAAAGTTATGCGGCCACACACCATTTTTCCACCTATTCTGAAAAGTATTAAATTATTAAATTTAAATTTTTGTTTTTATTTTTCATTCGATAGGTGCAAAATTGTAATTCCATAAAATGATTTTAATGTAAAACTAATTTTTAATAGATCAAATATTAAATAAACGATTTTTCATTCAATAAAATTTATGACAGAATAAAGATCACTCAATTCGTAGAAGCTACAAAAGTTTTCAACTATAGATGGCAGATTTCTTAACTAAACATTACAAATCTACCACACAGATTTCTTCGATATTGAAAATGATGAACGCCAATCCCCATTCATTATCTTAAAATTTTCAAATTAAAGACCATAAAATCTTGTAGTAATCAAAATATATGCAGAAAAAAAATTCACCTAAATCCATCACTCAAAAGAGCTACAGAGGCAATAAAAATATCTGACCATACGCGCGGAGATCCTGGTTGTAGCTAACACCTTTCATATCCTCTCCAAAATTTCCCTTCATCACAATCTCTTTTTCCTCAGGTGCCTCAACTCTCTCTCTCTCTCTCTCTCTATATATATATATAGAGTGAGGTTCAAATAAAAACCAATTTTAACGTGAGAACTAAGAACCACGGAAATTCTTTACGAACAAAATGAATTTGCTATGAAAGTTAATGAATCTGCTGGGAAAGTTACTGAATCAAAAAATTCAGAATTTTCACCCAGGGTTCGAATCCCATGAGAGTCGAAAATTCTATTTTTTGGATTCATTAACTTTCTCACCGGATTCATCAAGTTTCACATCGAATTCATCATTTTTTGGTTCTCACGTTCATACAATAAAAATGGTTCTTCGTTAACTCTCCCTATATATATATATATATATATAGGGAGAGTTAACGAAGAACCATTTTTATTGTGAGAACGTGAGAACCAAAAAATAATGAATATATATATATACTGCACTATACTATACATTTATCAAGCATGCATGGTGTTCTGTTTCTGCAGGAATAAAAATGAAGGGCGAAAAATAAGCGCACTCGTCGTAGAAGACGATCCCTAGATTCGTAGAGTGGAGGGGTTCGGACTTGAGACGAAAGCAGAAAATGGGAAAGGAGCGGTGGATTTGTTCCTTGCTGGGAATACCTTTGATCTATTGCTCATGGACATGGAGTTGCCCATCATGGACGGGCCCAAGGTAGACTGATGAATAGTGTCACCATCTTTAATTTTTATGTTCGATAATTTTTTCATAGATAGTGGTGTGGTGGAGGCCAACCGTGCTTTGCGTGCAATGGGGGTAGGCTGTATGATCGTCGGGGTGATCGCCGGGCGTGACAAGGCGGAGGAGAAGGCAGAGTTCGTCGCCGCCGGATTGGATTGCTGTTGGGAGAAGCCTTTGAACGCTCGAATCGTTGTTGCTGTCCTCGACGAGTTGGCCAAGAAACTGCTCTGAATAATTAACATTATTGTTGTACTAAACTTTTTGTTTTTACACCAGTATTATTTTCAGTTTTCCCAAAATAAAAATATACACAGTAATAAAATTGTTGTGTTTGTTTGTAAGGTTGGTGTTTATTGCTTCTATCTTGTTATAATAAGAGAAAATTATAGTTTAATACTTGAACCTCGACCATTTAAATGAAATATTCCAAACTACATATAATTACAATTAAGTGCTCAAACTATCAATTTTTAAAAAACGTCGTAAACTATAAATTAGTTATATGGGTAAAAATCACATTAATCCACAAATTATTTTGACACTATTAATATACTCGACATTATTGGAAACATTTTTTTAAATCATGAAGTTACTATCAATTGTTCCTCACATCCATTTTTTTGCTCTGAAAAGTTGACGTAGCTCGCCAGATGTCATGGTGTATTTAACAATTTGACGACATCGTTTGTATCATATAAGTTTTATTAAAAATTTATTAAATACATCATGATAATCAGGTGAGCTACGTCAATTTTTCAAAATCGAAAAATGAATAGAGAACATCATTATTACAAAATTGATAATTCAATATTTAAAAAAATTTTCGATAATTCAAAATATAATTAATAAGAGCAAAATAAAATATAATTTAAAATGATATTTACTTTAATTATAATTAAATACCTAAATTGTCACAAAACAAACGACAGTGTTGCAAAGTTACATTTTCAATCATGGAAAGTTGCATCGTTTTTGGGATTATTTTTTTAAAGAATAGGACGACGTTGCTCAAAGTTACATTTTCAATCATGGAAAAATTACATCGTTTGGTAGGATTATTATTTTTAAACAATAAGACAGACGTTGCTCCGATACTATCTCATTTTTTAAAATCAACATTTTACAAGCCATGTGATCTTTCTACCAATCAAATGGATTTCGAGGTAGCATTTCATTTTTGTTAGTTTTTTTTATAATTTGGACATTTAATTGTAATTATTTATAATTCTAGGCAATTTTATTAAAAGGTCAATAATTTGGATATCTTGAATATGTATAATTCGAGACATTTCCAATTAGAGATCAATAGTTCGGATAAACTGCAATTCTCCATTGTAATAAAGAAAATAATAGGACATTGTCCCCATTTTCTAAGCGATCGCAAAGGAACCCTAATTGTCTCTCATTTTCTAGTTCATAAAAAATATACACGAGACTTCAATTCTATATAGTTCATAAATAATAAACACGACATTTCAATTTTATATTTCATTTCACCTCATAATCCTGCAAACGTCGCGTGTTGAAATATAAGGGTGAATAAGGAGCCGCAATTAAATCACGATGGATTTCATAACTTCAACTGGAAAATTAAAAATAAAATTCTGCAACTCTCAACTACCTTAAGAGAACTTCTCAAGACTGGCAAAGCATGGCATGGTCGTGTCCGAAACATCAACTATCGGTAGCTCACGCCATCCCCGCTTACAACCTCACCAATCCGGTACACTGAGTTCTTGCCATGATCGTCTCCGAGTAATCTGAGAGCGGCCTCCTCCTCCATCACAAGCACCATCCCGATCCCCATGTTAAAAGTCCGGCTCATCTCCGCGTCTTCTATTCTTCCCACCTTCAAATTTATCGAAGGAGAGTGAGAAAATCGCGTAACGTTGAGACAAAAGACCTATCTATACAAAGTGATGCTGACCTCTTGAATCCATTTGAAAACAGGGGGAACAGCCCACGAGTTCTCATTTATGAGAGCACCGAGGCCCTTTGGGAAGACACGAGGTATATTGTCGGTAAAACCACCACCGGTGATGTGAGCAATCCCTTTCACGCCACCTCTGCTAATGATGTCGAGAACCTGTACACCGAAATACCAAAGGTTAAATGGCAGTACGAGTGAGAAATGCTATTAGGTCATATATTAAGGCGTTACCTGCTTCACATATATAACAGTCGGTGCCATCAGAGCTTCGCCTAGAGAAACAGAGGAGCAGGGAAGATTGTCTTTCAAAGAAAGTCCACTTCTTTCTAAAACCCTAGATTAGGGCAATCGGAATAGGCTATTAACTAATTTTCTTTACAGAGGTGTACAGAAAAATGATTCCAACTAAAAAACGAACAATCTCAGAGAAACAAATGCAAACCTTCTGACAAGAGAGAACCCGTTTGAGTGTACTCCGCTGGATGGCAGACCAATGAGGACATCACCAACCTTGATGTTTTTCCCATCGATAACAGAGTCCTTCTTTACGATGCCAACAGCAAAGCCGCTAAGATCATACTCACCATCAGTGTAAAAGTCAGGCATCTCTGCAGTCTGAAAGGTATTAAGGAAAGACAAGTTTTTCTCAGTTAATCCCCTGATAACCCTCATTTGCAGTTGTAATAAATAAATAGCAGATTGAATAGAACCAACTCAAATCAAAGACAGTGACGATATATCGATTTTTCTGATTCAAAAGCACAATCTAGTCAAGAATGAGCGAGTTTATATAGTAACGCCACTACTTTATAACTGAATGGAGCAAATGAAAAATTGTAATTTGCTTATTTCATAAGGAAATTACTAGAAACACTATCGGTGGGGAGTAAAATGTACAAGTTCTAGACTTTTGAAGCATGAACAGTGAATTATATCAGGAGCTGGATGGTCGCCCAAACACCTCATTTTTTACTAGTGTATTTTTTACAGCACTAAGCGAGATAGAAATAGATGATCGAAATTACCTCTCCCCCAAGAAGAGCGCAATCAGATTGTTGGCAACCATCTACAATGCCTTTAATGACCTGCATTAGTATATATATATATAACATGATTACTGAACTTTTTCCAGATAATAAAAGAAATCGACTGATAAAAAAAAGAAATCGACTGATAACTACCGATACCTTCTCTGCAAGGTCAACATCTAGATGACTCGTGGCAAAGTAATCAAGGAAAAACAAAGGCTTAGCTCCAGATGTGATAATGTCATTAACACTCATCGCAACCTGAATAGAGAAATCACTCGTTACCACCAGCATTACTAACAAATAACACCCAAAGACTTAATTTCTTTTTACCAAATCAATGCCGATAGTATCATGGATTCCAGTCTCGAAAGCCAACTTAAGTTTTGTTCCCACTCCGTCCGTACCAGCCACCAAATACGAATCCCCTGATACAGAAGTCAAACATAAATATAGATAAAGTCATGCTTCCAATTCAACAATAATCATATATTCGGACGAGCTAATCCATGCAGTTCGAGTGAACAACATCTCAGCATCGACTATTGAACACAACTATTACTAAAGCTAAAACAATACCCAATGGAAAGAGCCCTCCAAAACCTCCGACTCCGGGAGCCATCCTGGCGATTCTCCTAACGAGCTCGGAACCAGCATCAATGTCAACACCGGCATCCTTGTACGTGAGTCCATCGCTCTTCTCTGCAGCCTCGGTTTCGACATGGTTTCTTGTACCACTGGTCGACATAGAAACCATAACTCTTCCTCTTCTAACTTTAATTTCTTTCTTGCAATTCTTGTACAAGAAAGGCAAAATTCCTCTTGTTAAGTCATCTTTACCAGTCTTGAACAAGTTATGATTAGTCGAATTCCAGATACAGCGGGAGAGGTCTGTACTTGCTTTGCAGGAAGTATTCATTGCTTTTTCTTGATTGAAAAATAAATCCCTTCAAACAAGAAGAAGATAACAATCATCTCTGAGCTATGAAATTAATTGAATTGCATGATTTTACACTAATTGGTGAAGTTTTAAGTAACTACCCAAGAAAATAACTTTATTAAATAAATAAACCAAAATCATGGAGATAAAAGCAACTCTTTTGATAAGTAGTTATAGAATATACAAAGATATATTAATCTGAGCAGGTGAAATTGAAAAAGTGCTAAAGAGAAACAAGTAAAGAAGTGATTAGTTCGTAATAAAAGAAACGCTAACCTCAGAAAATTTAAACAGCTTCTTCTGTGGATTCAACTGACAGCTTCCGAAGATTACCAGTTAAAAGAGATACGATTTTGAGGTTGGCGGCGGAGGAGAGAGCGGCGGTCGGCGCGCGGCGAAGGGGAGGATGCCACTTTAAAATAGGGGTATACTTTTGCTTTTTAGTTTTCTGTCTTCTTTTTTTCTTAATTTTGTATTATTTATTTTTCACTCTTCTTATCTCTTCTCCTTTTACATTTCTTAACTTAATATGACTGGGCTGATGTTGGACGGGCTTTTGTGCATGTCTAGGGCCCAAATTCAGCTGCGATAATATTGAAATGGGATGAAAGGCCCAATATATTAATCCCACTATATATTAATCAAGTAAAGTACCAATTTCTATATGAGTGTAGATTGCCAAATTGCATTATTTGTTATCAACATTTTATTTTATAAATGTTATAATGTAACACTCCAATATCATATACATATTTTTTCTTTTAAAATTTTAAATATCATACAAATTGCTACACACCAGATTGTACCTAAATCATATTTTATTTTCTATTTCAACAATGAGATTATCGTCACGATACTTAAAGAACTCCAGCCATTTAAATCTGATTAACAAAATTTAAAGAATTACTGAAATACACGTAGTGACATTTCCGATGGGACATTTTAGAAAACACAAAAACTCATGTACATCCGTCCATACCGTGCGGACGGATAAAAGTATCATTTGTTATAAAGAAAAATATCATTTACATTAAATAAAAGTTCATTTGATTAAATATAATTTACATTAAAGAAAAATATAAAATATCATTTACCACGAAGAAAAGTATCAAAATTTCTTATGTACATACGGATGTACAGGAGAACACTATCTTTAGAAAAATATCAATACAATTAAGCACGAATGACTGATTTAATAACATACACTTAACTCCCCCACTCCAAACCCCAACAAAATAAAAAAATTAGAATAGAAGGTAGAAAAAAAATATAGACGAATGTGATTTGTGGAGTCTTATATAAGACCGTACGACATCGAATCCCACACTTGTTGTGTGTGTGTTGGCCAACAAAATAATGTCCGGCCAAAGGTCTCGCCGAGTAGAATAAAATTTAGATTAAATTACAAAAAAAATAAAAATCACATAATTGTTTTAATTTTTAATTTGTGTGTGTGTTATGATAGATAAGACCTCGGGTTCGAGTCCATGTGACGATCTTTAAAATTTCGAAATTTACCAAAAAAAGAAATCACAGAATTGTCAAAAAAACTACTAAAATTAAAAATATGTCATTACATAAGGGCTTGAATTCACATAGTTAGATTTTACACAAATTTTCATAATGTAATTTTAGTTAAATTATCCCGTTCTCACTTTGAAGTTTGAAATATAATAATGCTTCTTAAAAATGTACTTCCCCTCTCCCCGAACGTGACTTGTTTTTTTCGATATGATTATTTAAGAGAATTATATAAAGTAGTTAAATGTATAATAAATAGATAAGAAAATAGTATAAAATGATAAAATAATAAAAAATATATAGAACTTATAACTTTTAAAGAAATAATTATTTATTAAAAAAGAAATAAAAATATAATTTGATAAAATAATCTGAAAAAAAATATATGTCAAGTCAGAGGACGGAGGAAGTAAGGCTGACATAATACTTATTGTTAGTTGTTACCCGCATTAAATTTTAAGAAAAATGTACAAAAACGAGAATTTGTAGATGATCATTTGCGCACCAATTGAAATAATTGTCACACTTCACAATCTTATCCATCTATAATCAACGAATGATGGACTCCCACGTCAGCAACAAGTATCTAAGTGTATCCAAATCAGGTATTCTGAGGCCACAAGCTCTTCATGTGGCTGAAACCAGATTTATTTCTCTCTCTCTCCAAAGTTATAATCACTCTACCAATTTCATAAAATAATATTAACTCAGGAAAAAGAGAGGGAAGAACTGCATTTGATCTGCAAAAAATGGCATCAGTTGTGATGACTTCCCTTCCACAGTTCAATGGCCTGAAGCCCCAAACAACAACTCTCTCTCCTGTCAGGAATTTGGTTAGTTTCCATTTTTGTTCCTAATATTTCCTCTGTTTAATCTGGATCGAATGATCCTGTCATCGACGTTTGTAAGACGAGTTTTCGAGTTTGTACCGAATCATCTTAACAATTAGCATCAACAATTTGGCTAAATGCTAGCATATGAATTTACCTGTCAGGTAGCTGTACCCATGAGACGTAAAGGACAGGGAGCTTTGGGTGCACGCTGCGACTTCATCGGCTCACCCACAAATTTGGTAACATTTTTGCAACATGAATTTCCCCCCCAACCCCACACACACACACACACACACACACACACACACACACACACACAATATAAATAATAAAGTTTGCAAATTTCATTGTCCAAAATAAGCATCAATCAATGGTCTGGATATGCAGATAATGGTTACTGCGACGAGTTTGATGTTATTCGCTGGTCGATTTGGGTTGGCTCCATCAGCGAACCGAAAGGCGACGGCCGGTTTGAAATTGGAGGCAAGAGACTCGGGGCTCCAGACCGGTGACCCGGCCGGTTTCACCCTAGCGGATACATTGGCATGTGGGACTGTGGGTCATATAATTGGGGTTGGAGTTGTACTTGGCCTCAAGAACATTGGTGCTCTGTAAATTGCCTATTTCTGAATTATTTGAGTAACTTTTCAACTACTTGTTGTGATCCCCAGTGTTGCTTTATCTTTGTGTTATTTTTACATTCAATCATGACATAAATATAGTATAAAATGAATGTGTTTCAAAATTCTCCTTGAAGTGATCCGATCAGTTTTGCATGTGATGTTGTAATTAATAGATCATGCCTCGTTACCTCTACAGTAACAAGTATCAATGATGTCAAAATGGTAGACTGGGTTACAATTTTTTAGGTCTAAAATAATTATGGTACTATCATACTTGATCATCGGAATCTCTCAGGTCTCCTTACGAATCAAACGGGACATGCTTGAAATCACGCATGACATAAAAAAAAACTCTCAATTCAACCTAAACTAAAAAGACGTTTACAATTTCATTAAATCCTCTATAATGAAAACCAAAAGGGAAAAACATAGGAATAAGGAAAAAGAACGCCATTCTTTACAAAAATCATGAATACTACTCTCTCCGTCCCATTTAAAGTGTGTCTTTTCTTTTGGATACGAGTATTTAGGAGATATGTATAAGTATTTAAAGTGATAAAAAGTGGGTAGAGTCCATACTTTTTGAAGACATAATTACTTCATAAAATGGAATCGAGATATTTGTAATGAGACAACCCAAAAAGGAAAGTGAGTCATTTTAAATGGAACAGAGGGAGTAATACACTACAAGACTCGTGGTCACTGAATTATATTAGTAATTTCGACTAAGTAGCAATAGTTATTCATATACGAAACTAAATTAATAAAACGAGCCTCGATCCCAATAACATACCAATTTTCTGTTAAAATAATAATAAGATACAATAGACCAGTTCGGAACCAGATTTACAAACTTCAGTATGTGAAAAAGTTTAAGGATAATTACAGTTTGTGTCCTCAATTTTGACGAGATTTTGAAAAATATCCCAAATTTTAGTTAATATACTAAAATATCATCAACTTTGATGAGATTTTGGAAAATATCTAAAACTTTAGTTAATACGTTAAATGTCCTCAACTTTGACAATGTTTTGAAAACCATTTAAGCTATAATCCATACGAGACGGAATGCTTGAGTTATTGAGCTATAGTTCATACGAGAATCCAATGAACTGGCTTAATATTTCGTCATCGAAAACTCTGAATCTTGACATTTTTCAAAATATCGTCAAAGTTTGGGACATTTAATGTATTAACTAAAATTGGGGACATATTTCAAAAGCTCGTCAAAGTTTGAGATATTTTAATCTCGTCAAAGTTTGAGATATTTTAATTTATTAACTAAATTGAAGATATTTTTTAAAATCTTATCAAAATTAGGGACACAAATTGTAGTTATCCCAAAAGTTTAATGTAGATAATAATTCACACGTTACGCATATAATTTTTTTTTTACGAAAGTGATGACTAACCTCCGAGTTCCACTGGCCCAACAGTTGAAATTAATTATGGGCCCGTTATCGGCCCAACTTTCAGCCCACGATAAGATGTCGAGGTTGGGGTTTATTTTAGGCAGGAAAACTACAATTCCCTTTGCCCTTATGTGCGTCTTTATACTGCTTGTCTCCATCAGCCCGACTGCGACGACGCCGTTTCACTCGTCTCTCACTCTGCATAATCGATACTGCAAATAAGCGCAGTTTCTCTCTCTACAATTCGAGCTGTTTCCGGCTGCTAAACCTTCTCCATATCTCCACATCACAGGAATTGGAGTGTGTAAGGGTTTTTTTTATTTATCCAGCCGAAGTAGGAAGCTGTACATACACATAAACATACAGTAGGTGAAGATGAGCATATGGAATTACGTGGTGACGGCGCACAAGCCCACCAACGTGACGCATTCGTGCGTCGGCAATTTCACCGGACCGCAGGAGCTTAATCTCATCATTGCGTAAGTTTTCCGCTTCCTCTCGTATGCACGGGGAATTTTAGTGCATTTGAGCGGAAATATGAAGTTCGATTATTTCTGTGCGAAAATTTGTGGCTTTGAGTCTCTTTGCAGAAGTTTGAAATATTGGTAATTGAAATCTATTTGCAGGAAATGCACCCGGATAGAGATTCATTTGCTCTCGCCTCAAGGCTTACAGGTATAATGGTTTAAGTTACATTAGGTACTTAATTTGAGATTGGTGGTCTGTTGTAATGATCTGGGTCCCACATAAGAGATTGATGTTCTTCTTAACATTTTGTTGGACAAGAAGTTGCTATCTGCACGAGACCCTAAATTGCGGGTACATGTTAAGTTTTCCTTTCTGAAATTTGATGAAAATCCTTTTCTAAATGATGTGGAACGAGAAGTCATAGTGAGAAATAGTGGGTTACAGATGATAGAGAGAGGGAAACAAGCTTTGTGCTTATTTATATTAACTAGTTTTGTCTTTAGTTTGGGATGACTTGATGAGAGCCCAGGAAGTCTTAGAAGGGGGCCGTGCACTTGGACTTCGTTAAGCGCATCTTGAAAATTATTTTTTTGCTCGTGTTTTGCAGCCTATGTTGGATGTGCCCATATATGGGAGAATCGCCACTCTCGAACTATTTCGCCCACATGTGAGTACCCTTCATATATGAATTTCAGTGGTAAATGCTCCATCTGATAAAAACATCACGCAATCTTACTACTTCCTTTCATATACTTTATCATGGAATGTAGAGTAGTGTTGTCTTACAAACTTATCTAAATCAACAGGGAGAAACACAAGATCTCCTTTTCATAGCTACAGAAAGATACAAATTCTGCGTTTTGCAATGGGATGCTGAGACTAGCGAGGTTATCACAAGGTATGATCTTATTGGTTTAAAAAACCTAATTTTTATGAACTCATATGTAGTACACTTTGACCCTAACCATAATTTATCAGAAAAAGTTTTATCAATTGGGCGAGTGAGGTCTCCTGCCTTAATGAGTTTGCATGAAACAAGTTATGCATGAGGCAGTTGAATGAGGCATTAAAACTAGTTCTTGATCTTACACTCACATAATTTCGATCATTATATTTGTTGGTGTTGCTGTCCTTCATACATGACTCCAAACTTACACTTTTTGTTGGGCTGGCTTCCATTTCTAAAATAGGGCCATGGGTGATGTTTCTGATCGAATTGGTCGCCCTACAGATAATGGACAGGTACTCTTTTGTATGTTGGGAAAAAGTGTGCTATGGTCTTGATCACAAAATATAGTCAGCCCATGACTTTTTTATTGTTTTCCTTGTAGATTGGAATAGTTGATCCAGATTGCAGGTTGATTGGTCTTCATCTATATGATGGATTATTCAAGGTATTGGCCATCCTGCTGTATAACTCTTAGTTCTCTTTTGTAACTTTTGGAGTGTTTAGAACTGAATTTTTTAATGGTATCCTCAGGGGGTTTGACCTTTTTATTTTGTTTTCAGGTCATCCCATTTGATAACAAAGGCCAACTCAAAGAGGCATTTAATATCAGGTGGAGTTTTCCCATAATAAAATCTAGTAATCTACCTATCTGTGAAAAAAATTGGAACCTTTTTTGTTTCATATATAGTTTTGTTGTTCAGAATTCATTTTGTCAGCAGAAAATAGCCCATTATTCTCATTTTCTTGTTATATTTAATATTTAGAAGGTTTCCGATTGCCATAACTAACATGCATGCATTTTTTTTGTTGTTTCTTCAGGCTCGAGGAGCTTCAGGTTTTAGATATCAAGTTTTTGTATGGTTGCCCTAAGCCAACCATTGTTGTACTTTACCAGGTATATTTTGACTTTGTAATAGCTAGTGTTTATCTTGTCCTGGGGTTTTCCTTATAGTAACGAATATGATCTGCTTAAACCGTGGAAGTTGCCATAATATATGGTGTATCTTACACATTTAATCAGATATTGTCTTAGTCTTAGATATGTCTGCTCTAGAGAATGTTATCTATATCTGTCAACATTGATGATTTTTTTGCTGCTTCCAACTAATGTGCCCTTTACATTTCTCACTCTATTGTTTAGACCATATGTGTCCAAGTAAAGTATATTGACTTAGAGCCTTTCGGATTATGTGGATAGTATTTTGGATGATGTTGACTTTTTACCTAACACACTGGTTCTTGTGCTTTACTGTTGCTGTTTGTTGAGCAGGATAACAAGGATGCTCGTCATGTGAAAACGTATGAGGTTGCTTTGAAGGACAAAGATTTTGTTGAAGGTCCGTGGTCTCAAAACAATCTTGACAATGGGGCGGATTTGTTAATCCCAGTGCCACCTCCTCTTTGTGGTGTCCTCATTATCGGTGAAGAAACTATCGTGTATTGCAGTGCCTCAACTTTCAAAGCAATCCCAATAAGACCTGTAAGTTGTATTCATCTTATGCTAGGTCTATGCAAGCCCATCTGTGTCATGCCCTGACTGTTGTTTGTTTATCTTAAAGTCTATTACAAGAGCCTATGGAAGGGTTGATGCAGATGGTTCACGCTACTTATTGGGAGATCATAATGGGCTTTTGCATCTACTTGTTATAACTCATGAAAAGGAGAAGTAAGTTTCTTCTACTCCATTTTATTCTCAAATAACCATGTCATTGTTATCTTCAGGTTTTAGGTTTATATACAACTCTTTACTAGGCCTCTGATATTTTGTTTGTTTGTTTGTTTTCTTGTGACGTGCTAGAGTAACTGGCCTCAAAATTGAGCTATTGGGGGAAACGTCTATTGCATCATCCATCTCATATCTTGATAATGCCGTTGTTTTTGTTGGCTCAAGTTATGGAGATTCACAGGTTTAAAGATGCTTCTCTTTTTATCCATCTAACTGAGTCTTATTTTTTTGGAACTGAATATGTCCCCTGTTGTATCATGTAATATAATGTGATTGATTATTAGCTACTGAGATGATGGGTCTCATTTTATTACCATGATTTGTTTTCAGTACTAAGTGGCTTGAAATTTTGTTGTAATGTCTTTGTAAACCACTCTTACTTGTGGCCGATCCAAATATATGTTTGCTCCTTCCTACTTTTTATTGATCAATCCTTTTCTCGAAAATATGAAGAGTACCCTTGCTATTGTTTATCAAATAGAACTTATTATTTGTTGATGTTGGTTTTGCTTACTTCAAGAACCTTCCCTTGTTCTCATTGGTATCTTCACTTTCTTGCGATACTTGATTTCTAGTGAAGACTACCGAGTTCGACACTTGACTTGCATAATACATGATAAATAACTATAGCTACTGCTCTTATTGTGAGTCTGGTGCCATCCATATATTTTCCGATTCTACAGTAGTTTTAATATATCTATTTTTTCATAATCCAGCTCATAAAGCTAAATCTTCAACCGGATGCAAAAGGTTCTTATGTGGAAGTTCTTGAAAGATATGTCAACTTGGGCCCAATTGTTGATTTCTGTGTGGTTGATTTGGAGAGGCAAGGCCAAGGTCAAGTTGTAACTTGCTCAGGTGCCTATAAGGATGGTTCTCTGCGCATTGTGCGAAATGGTATCGGAATAAACGAACAGGTAAGTGTGGCAAAGTTCTCTTGAAATAAAAATATCTTCAGTTATTTTCTCATTATTTTGTATTCAATGTCATGCATAGGCTTCTGTAGAGCTTCAAGGCATTAAAGGCATGTGGTCGCTGCGATCAGCTACTGATGATCCATATGACACTTTCTTGGTGGTTAGCTTTATCAACGAGACCCGTATTTTGGCAATGAATATTGAGGATGAATTGGAGGAAACTGAAATTGAAGGTTTTTGTTCCAATGTGCAAACGCTGTTTTGTCATGATGCTGCATATGATCAACTTGTGCAGGTATGGTTAATGCAGCATTCATAATCCTTCCATAGACCTTCTAACATTGCACTAACAGAGATCTTGGCAAGTGGCAACTGTGCAGTATCTAAATCCTTAACAATGATCATATCAAAGTATGAAATCCTTAAAAATTTCTGTACTTTATCTAGAACCTACATCTTTGTCGAGATAATTAGAGTCCAGAGGTTTAAAGAAATTACTTTCAGCTTTCAATTCTCCAAAAAGCAGTTCAACTTTGATTATCGAGAATTCTGTAGCATACATATTGGGTAACACATAGGATTATCGCAAGGAACAAGTGAATTACTTTTACCTCTAATTCCTCAATAGGATAGTAAAAATAAGATTCAATCATTTGCATATTGAAATACTAATAAAGTCATGATAGTGATGCCACTCAAACTAAAATATAAGTGATTTGTAGAAATGTTTAGCAGGAAATCAATTAGTTTTTATCAAAAGAAGACCGTGTTTGAACTCTATAATTTCTTGTATTGTGTTCAATCTACGAGAAATTCAATCTACTTATTTCTCGGTAATCAGAATTGCCATACCTAATTCTTTTGTATAGTGGTACTGTTTTACCCTATTTAGTCTTTGAGATTTTGTTCTAGCTAAGTTTTCACAAGACGATGTATCACACACACAGGTTACTTCAAGTACCGTGAGACTAGTCAGTTCTACCACCAGAGATCTTCGTAATGAGTGGTTTGCTCCAGAAGGTTATTCAATCAATGTTGCCACAGCCAATGTCACTCAGGTTCATTAGAGCCTTCGATCCAATTAAGTTATCAAATCTCAAAATTACTTATTTTGGGCCTGAATGTAAGTTTTTTGCTTTGACAGGTTCTATTGGCTACTGGTAGTGGACATTTGATCTATCTAGAAATTGGTGATGGTTTTCTGAGAGAAGTGAAACATACACAGTTGGAGTATGACATCTCATGCCTGGACATTAATCCAATTGGTGATAACAAAAACTGCAGTCAACTAGCTGCGGTTGGAATGTGGACTGATATCAGTGTTAGGATATTTTCACTTCCAGACTTGAACCTTATAACAAAGGAGCATTTGGGAGGGGAGATAATTCCCCGTTCTGTACTTCTGTGTGCTTTTGAAGGGGTTAGTTGCATCTTAATTCTGTTAATTTCACGAGTAACAGTACTTTAATTCTGTGGGACTGATGGACACTATTTACTGCTTTCCGATTTCAGATATCTTATCTGTTATGTGCTCTTGGGGATGGACATCTCTTGAATTTTGTGTTGACTACCAGCAACGGTGAGCTGACAGACAGGAAGAAAGTTTCTCTAGGGACCCAACCGATTACACTGCGTACTTTCTCATCAAAGAATGCCACACATGTGTTTGCTGCTTCTGATCGACCAACTGTCATTTATAGCAGTAACAAGAAATTGCTTTACAGCAATGTAAATCTGAAAGAAGTCAGTTATATGTGCCCTTTCAATACAGCTGCTTTCCCTGACAGGTACAATATTGTTTAATCTAATATAATATCTGCATCATGAAGGGCGTGACTTGCAATTGCAAGAGGCATCCACTTCTTCCTTTTTGTTAGGATCATACTAGTCATAATCAGAGTTCTGACAAAAAAGTTTTTATGTCAACAGCCTTGCTATTGCTAAAGAAGGCGAACTAACAATTGGAACAATAGATGATATTCAAAAGCTTCACATACGCTCTATCCCACTTGGGGAGCATGCACGGCGTATATGTCATCAGGAACAAACACGGACCTTTGCCATTTGTAGTTTAAAATACAACCAGTCAGCTGCAGATGACTCTGAAATGCACTTTGTCCGCCTGTTAGATGACCAGACATTTGAGTTCATATCTACTTATCCACTGGATCAATTTGAGTGTGGTTGTTCCGTCCTTAGCTGCTCTTTCTCGGATGACCCTAATGTGTATTACTGCGTGGGGACTGCTTACGTAATGCCAGAAGAGAATGAGCCTACCAAGGTTAGTCTTTACTCTTTTCAGCTGCATCTGCCACAAGAATTTACTCTTGTATGTTTTTGGCGCATGTGCTTTCTGTCACTTCAATTGTGGTTCAACTTCACTCTTCAATTTTTCCCCTTTTGTCTTCCCAAATTTTTTCTCCCCGGATTCATGGAAGCCACTTTGGATATGCTAACTGTTCTTTTTGTTCATCAGGGTCGGGTTTTAGTTTTCGCTGTAGAAGATGGTAAACTTCAACTAATTGCTGAGAAGGAAACCAAAGGCGCCGTTTATTCTCTTAATGCCTTCAACGGGAAACTGCTTGCTGCCATTAATCAAAAGATTCAGTTGTATAAATGGATGCCACGAGATGATGGCACTCATGAGTTGCAATCCGAATGTGGACATCATGGCCACATACTTGCCCTTTATGTACAAACTAGAGGGGATTTCATTGTTGTTGGTGATCTGATGAAATCAATATCTTTGCTGATTTACAAGGTGACTATTTTTAAACACTAGAATATAGCAAGGTTTCCACCATGTATTTCAGTTACAGTTTTGTCTGACTTTCTTGGGTGCTATTATACGCAGCATGAGGAGGGTGCTATTGAGGAGCGAGCTCGTGACTACAATGCGAATTGGATGTCAGCTGTCGAGATTCTAGATGATGATATTTACCTTGGAACTGAAAATAATTTTAATCTCTTTACTGTCCGTAAAAATAGTGAAGGAGCAACTGATGAGGAGCGTGGGCGGCTCGAGGTTGTTGGCGAATTCCACCTTGGCGAATTTGTCAATCGATTCCGACATGGTTCGCTAGTCATGCGGCTGCCAGATTCTGATGTTGGCCAAATCCCAACTGTCATATTCGGCACTGTCAATGGAGTAATTGGGGTCATCGCCTCCCTCCCTCACGAGCAGTACATCTTCTTGGAGAAGCTGCAGATGAATCTGAGGAAAGTGATCAAGGGCGTTGGGGGGCTCAGCCATGAGCAATGGAGATCTTTCTACAACGAGAAGAAAACCGTTGATGCTAAAAGCTTCTTGGATGGCGATTTGATTGAATCGTTCCTCGATCTCAGCAGGAATCGGATGGAGGAGATTTCAAAGTTGATGACTGTTCCAGTGGATGAACTTATGAAGAGAGTGGAAGAGCTGACTAGGTTACATTAAACTCATTTATTGCTTGCTTTTGGCATCTGAAATCGCTTTGTATTCTATTTTTGCAGGTTTTGTATGCTTGATATTGTATGAGTCTATGCTCCTTATGGAATTCACTTTAATTTCGTGCATTTTGAGTTGTGTAACGGTGCAACCATTTGACTCTTTGTTCCCCCCCCTCCCATCCCTTTTTATGTGTATATTATAAGTGGCACAACCAAACGTGTACTTAGGTAATATATATTTTTTATTTGTTTTTTCACTCAAGAACTTTGTAATATTGCGAGGTTTTAAGTTTTGTAGATTTGCATGAAAACTGAATGTAGTAATGAATGGATGTACTTATTGTTTCTGATATATTTGAGGGACTGGATAAACTTATGAATCCTAATAGACCTTTTGGGAGATAATATATTATTGTATTACGCAATGCCACTTCCACTTACATATAATTGTTTGTTTCGTTAATGGCCGTTTGAAATTCATTAGGTCTCAAGCACCACGTGATATTAGGTCTCAATCCCAAAAGGTCTATATTATCTGGCATGAGTGTGCAGTCATCTGTAGAAATAATGTGCTCTTGCTAATTTTGCTACACCAAAATTTAGTACCCAAATTTACATTATTAATACGGAGACTAAATGATAATCAAATGCTCAATTTTCATTGATCGGCAAAACCTATGAAGAGTAATTCAGTATCTATTGACACATTATTAGATTATTCTTGCTCTTTTGGACTTTAACCCTCGACGGCCAGATTTAAATATGGGGTGATTTTAATCTACCTCCAAAATTAATCTCTCCATATAAGCAAAGGGTATGAAACTTGAAAAACGGAAGTCATTTATAAAATCTTAAAATCAAGTATGATGAAACTCGATTCAAAGTCGCAATTTGCCATCTTTCTAGGTCGTAATGCTGGCTGATATACTTGTTGACGTGTAATTAGTTCACAATTGTGAACCTTCAGATTTCACGCAACTATCTTTCGAATCCTGTCGTATTCGGTGCTTCAATTTCTGAGCATATGATACATGACAGAAAGAAAATAGTCCCAATCCGAAGCAACTATCACTGGGTTTAACCTATTGCAGAATACATCTAGCCAAGGTATACATATCGAATGATACAATCACTGATTTTATTTTTCTTCAAAATAGCTACCTAAATAAACTTAGACAGGAACAAGAAAAAAATATATGAATATGACTCAAATACTATTATTGGAATAACATAATACTATATATTAACATCTAATACAGTGCTAAAATGCAACAGTTTCAGCAAAAACCATCGATTGACTGTAAAACTGAGACACCTCAACACGAAAATATGGAGGTATGGAGATGAGTTGTGAACACAAAATGTAAATAAAAAACATCTTGGACAAGATGCAGCGGAACAGTGATGGCCTCAGATATCTAAGCACCATCCTCCATTATTTCAGGTCTCGATACCTTTAACTCTGACAACAACTTCTCTATGATGGTCTTCAACGCAGGGGCACTCACCCGACATTTAACATCTTCAAAGCAAGATCTCCCTTCTTCGGCTGCTTTACATAGCTGAGGATCTAGAGGAACTTTTCCGAGGAAAGATACGCCCATATCCATACACATTTTAGCACCACCACCAGCACTAGTATCGAACACTTCACTGAAAGCAACCAAATTGAGCATTTCCGGAACTTTCTCTCTCATGTATTGAAGAACCCACTCTGTCATGTCTTTCTGTTCACCAGTTTCGGATACATTTAGGAATTTGAGATCCGACAAGGGTTGGCATAGACCACTCATGTTCTCAACTACTCCAAGAACCGGCAACCCAACCTTCTTACAGAAACTCACTTCTTTCCTTACATCAATAAGTGATACCTGCTGAGGAGTAGTAACTATTATAGCTCCATCTATTCCAGTTGCTTGAAGAAATTGAACAATAGAAATATGCTCGTCTGAGGTCCCAGGAGGTGCATCAACTATGAGAAAATCAAGATCCCCCCAGTAGACATCCTTCAGAAATTGCTTGATGATTCCGTTCTTTCGAGGACCTCTCCATATTACAGCCTCATCAGGGTGGGGAAGCATGAATCCAATTGACATGACCCCAAGGTTGGACTCAACATAAATGGGCGACCATCCAAGGTTACTTTGGTGGATCTCTTGCCCTTCAAGACCGAGCATCTTTGGGATGCTTGGACCACATATATCAATATCGAGAAGGCCCACCTGGAAACCCATAGCTGCCAGAGCAAAAGATAATTGAGCTGAAACTGTACTCTTCCCAACACCACCTTTTCCAGACAAGACTAGTATTTTGTGTTTAACTGTTGCCATTCTTTCAAGGATAGTGACCAAGTCTGCAGAGAAATATATCGGGTGTGACAGCATCAGCATAATAAAACAAATGATCAAATGTAAACACAAATCGACAAGCACTTATTCCTCAACAACAAAAGAAGGGGAGTCTAAATTGTAAAGATGATTTACATCAATTCACAGCAAGATGCCATAAATTAGTCGATGAAAACAACAGAGGCACCGTAATTCACTTCAAAATGTGTGACCCTTCCAGTAAAGGTACAGCACTGATCAAGTACAACATTCAATGCAAACACCCAACTCCTAGTATACCAAAGACATCAGTTACTCGATCATTATAATCAATAGTCTATATGCATCAGAACTCAAAAACTAATCTGTTAGATAACAAAAGTATATAGCAATCACTTTATTATCAACGAAGCGATTCAAAATATTAAAAAATACACCCTTTACAAATAAATGTCACTACACTCGAGAAAAACGAGCCTTTTAACATTCCTCGTAAAAAGCTCACACACGTGTACCAGACAATTACTGAAGCCCCACGAGGACTTATTATATGCATGATACCAGGGCAGAAGCAGTGGTTCAATTTGACTACACAAAGACAATGTCAGCTAAAAGATTAAAAATTAATTGTTTTCAAAGCATATCTTAATCAGTATCATTATAGCGAGGAGATTACATCGAAATAATCTGAATAAAAATAATTACAACCGCAGCAATAATAATTGAAATCGACCTGGATCGGGTCCTTTGGGAGCGGTAGCACAAGCTTCCTGATTAGGGCATCCCGCACAAGCGTCCGATTTTCCAGCAGATTCTGATTCTGTTCCTGGACAATCTGAAATTCAACGAAGAAATATAAGAAAAAGGAGATTCTGCAGCTCGAAAACTACACAATACTTTAGGTTACACGCATACGTTCATTGGCATTTTCAGGTACTTCGTAGCCCCCGTTTTCCATGTCTGTAACTCCTACGAGCTGCTGCCGATGAGTTCTCGCGACGTATTCCGGTCCAAATATTTGTTAGAGAGAGAGAGAGACTAAACCCTAGAGAGAGAAGGTCGCCACAAGTCGGAATTTTCTTCTTTTGTGAGATTTTTCAACTCTTTTCACTTTTTAAAATCTTCTTTTAAGGTTTAAAAAGAGAGAAAAGGGTGAAAAAGAGAGAGAAATGATGATATGTATTATCTGTATTTGAAGATGAATATCTCTATGTACTAAATGACAATTAAGACATATATAACAAATTCTTAAGGCTAGTTTGATATTGGTGATTAGAATGTAAAATATATTTATAAATTAAAAAATCCAAAAATATTACCTAGACTTATATGATTTTGTATATCACTTCCAATGCAGGATACATACTACAAATCATAATTATAATACATTTTAATTATATATAATTTTATGATAAATATTACTTTAGATCTCAAACAATATTCGTTTTAAATGTTCGAAACTGTTATAAATATTTATTTAAACCATCACTCATTAATATTATTTAAAAACGTTCTTCGTCCATTTTTCAATCTCCATAACATTAATGTGATTTGCCGGATGATATATGTAAATGCTATGTAGTTCCATGTGGCATCTATATTATCTATTTTTGTCTTTTATGTGATATCCAACAAATCACTTCAAAAATTTGGGCCAAAAAAACAGACGCCATATCTTTTAATACAAAATTAATAGTTAATGACTTAAGTAGAGGTATATGATAGTTTAACAAATTTTTGATAAAATGGATATAGTATGGAATTAGAGTGATATTAACATAATTTTAATACAACCTATCAAACAATGGATTGCATATTATATATTTTTTAATGTATCATACAAACATAATACTGATTGATTATATAATAGAAAGACACCATTAATCAGATATATCACTTCTTTTTTTTAGGTATGAAGTATTTTAGATAAGTGATAGAAAATGTTTTTTATTTTATTTTATAAACTATGATAATAAGTCAAACACTCTCTTGGACTGAAGGTTGCCACGTGAAGCCATGGTATCTCCATTGAGTAGGTAAACATTTATGTCTCATTACACATTAGATTCTAAAAGTAATGATATTTATTGTTGATTTTAATCATATCTACTGAACCATGATATTTTAATCAATGGCCAATAATTAAAACAAATCTGACATCGTAAATCACCGATATATATATTTTAATTCTGAAGGCTGGATCAACGATTTTAGTCTTTATATCTGATTAACAAGTTACGTCATCCAAAACACGACTTTTATAAAAAAACTCTCAGAATAAATAAAATACTATTTCCTTTTCAAATTTCATTCCTAGGCGGAAAAAGGAAGTGGAGCCAAAATAAACCCCTCTTTTCCTTCAGCCGTAACTTCCCAAATATATTCAGCATGAACTTCCAAAAATAAACATCTTTATTCTTTGGATACAATCATACAACATTAAAACTTACCTTAAAACCTTAGAATTTAATAATATTTCTTCAATTAGTTTTGCCGTTAGGCCGACGATTCCATGTATAATATATTTAACTTTCCATAATTCATCAACGACCCCATCAAGATTTGCAATTAATGTATGTAAGCGGTGACGCCTTTGTTTTTGTCGACTATAAGTAACAGAGAGGAGAGAGATATGTTTTTGTTACTGGTGGTTATGAAATTGGAGAAAAAGGAAGCGAAAATGGAATAAAATTCCATATTCCTTTACTCCTCAGTCCCCCTACTGTCCCACCACCTACTACTACTATCACAGGATTTTTTCTCGATCACTAGTCTTTCAACCCTATCGTCTAAGGAGCCTTTTTTTTCCCTGTGCCCAAGAAATCTTGGCTCACTTATCATATCTACTGAGTACTGACAGGAGTCCCACTTTTTGTTTCTGTAGTACCTCGTTTTTCCCTTTCCCCCTTTTTTTTTGTGGCGCTTTATGTGTTATTAATCGTTGTTTCTTGTTTCTTTGTGTTTGGGTGGAGTTTGATTTGTCCTGTTTTCGTGGTGTCCTCCTTCTATATTATTGAGATCTTGATCTTATTTTTTTGTTATGTTCTGTGTGTTTTCACGTTTTTGGAATCTTACGTGCTTGTTGAAGTGTTGTTTGGTTGATATTCTTTAGTCAACGTTGTATTTTCCAGTTTCAGTAGCTGACTTTCTGTTATCTAAAGTGCCTGTATGATGGGAAGATTCATGCAGAAGAGTGACTGTTTCATTTTTACTTTTAAGTTATTCCAATATTTAGCTACGTCGTTCTGTATTTTTATTGCGTAATGACTTGAAATTTTGTGCAGTGTGTGCTTAATAGTCGAAACTAGAATTTGTAAAACTGGGTCTTCCAATTTAGACGTTTGAAAACGGGGTTTCGTATTTAAGATGGTTCTTGTCTTCTCTAGTTGACTTTAATCTGGTTTGTGGGAATTTGAGGCGTGGAATTTTTTTGGATAAATAGGATTGAGAGTATAATGTATGCTGGATTTCAAGATTACATATTTCTGATAATCGCGAATTGAACCTCTGCAGGAAGATTAGTCGATTTCATTCTGAAACACGACTTCAGAAAACAGGGAAGAATGTAGATGCGGAATTGAAGCATAGTAGAGGTAATAGTTGATTAAAATGGCTTTCAAGCCATTTGAATGGTACTGCCAACCTGTCACGACTGGGGTCTGGGCAAGAGCAGTGGAAAATGCATTTGGAGCTTACACCCCGTGTGCTACGGACTCTCTGGTTATCTGCATTTGCCATCTGGTTCTTCTGGGGTTGTGCCTAAATCGGCTATGGCGGATGAAAAGAGATTTATCAGTCCAGAGATTCCTATTAAGATCAAATTATTACAATTATTTGTTGGGCCTGCTGGCTCTTTATTGTACTGGAGAACCTTTGTTTAGATTGATAATGGGAATTTCAGTATTCAATGTGGATGGTCAGCCCGGTCTTGCCCCGTACGAGGTAAATTGCTTTCTTTTCTTCTACTATAGTGTTTGCTAATTGCAGGGGTTCACTTAGTCTCCCTAAAGAAATGGTGATTTTTGATCACATAGTAGGTTTTTCATGAAGCTCATTCTTAACAGTTACTTGCATTTATAAGATTGCACAGCAATCATCTGGATATGATTTGGTCGACAATGCGAAAGAGCTGTCTAATGCTAGTGTCTTGAAATGTTAACTCAATTTAACATCTTTAGTTGGTCATTCATTTAAAATTAAAATTAAAATACTGGATGTGGAGAATATGTGTGTTTATATATATATATATATATATATTTTTTCCTTAAATGAAACTTCAGTGTTTTAATAGACCTTGAGCCTTATGCAATTAAAAACTCCAGATGACTTATTAAGAAATGAAACAGAAGAAAACTACTAACTATAACTCACAGTTAGTAAAAATCGATCAGCTGTGTAATGTTAGTTTAAATATCTGCAATGACTGTCTGTTGCATGTATTGCTTATTGCAATCTGTGATTTTATTCAGGATGAACTCAACAACTTGCTCTTGTCCGGGTATTTAAACTTATATTTGCATGTAGATGGCTTCTCTAATCATTGAGGCTGTAGCATGGTGCTCTATGCTTGTGATGATTGGACTGGAGACAAAGGTGTACATCCGTGAATCACGGTGGGCTGTGAGGTTTGGGGTTATTTATGCTCTTGTAGGAGATGCTGTAATGATGAACCTTGCTCTTTCTGTCAAGGAGTATTATGATTGGTTAGTCTTCTCTTTAGCACTTTTAATGGAGCTATTGCAACTCTAAAATTTCGTAGTTTTGTTTGTGTGGTATCTCAGTTTACCTTCAACTCTTAAAACAGACTATACTGTCTCTGGTTTTGCTTCACATTTGTTATTGTTATTTTGCAGGTCTGTTCTCGCTTTGTATTCCAGTGAAGTGGCTGTCCAGGTTTGTTTCACTGTACTTATCTCTCAAATATTAGTGTTCTATTGGAAATTCGTGACACTTTTCATGAAAGGCTTGCTGGAAACACCCTTCTTTTAGATGTGTTCACTGTTGATTTCATTTTGGATCCACATGTCACAACATTAAGGTTACAGGAGGCATCAATTTGATAGACATTCGAACTGAAAAGCTAAAAGAAAGCAAATATGAATTGAATTTGCCCTTGGTATAGTGAGTCATCATTGATGTGTAGGTTCAATCTCATCTAGTAGACTGTGGGTTGAGGATATAGGTTATCTTGGCTTAACAGTGACCAAGGAAGTGTTTTTTAACTTCTTAATCTGCTTGTCTCTGCAGACCTTCAGTTTATTCTTTGTTAGCCATGCAGGTTCTATTTGGTATCCTCTTGCTTGTGTATATCCCTGATTTGGATCCTTATCCGGGATATTCCCCAGTGCGAAATGAATCCGAGGACAATGCTGCTTATGAAGAACTTCCTGGAGAGGAGCAAATTTGTCCTGAGAGAAAAGTCAACTTAATCGCTCGTACGTTACAATAGTGTGCTAACAAAAGATGCTATTCCTTATTACCTTCATTGCGTTGATGTTTGATACTTGTTCCAGATGCCATTTGGGCATTTCATATATGATTGTCATCTCTGGGCTTGTTTAGCCTTTCTCTATGAGATCCCCTGCAACTCTTCCTTGTATCCCTTTCCCCTCTTACATATAGATTTTTGTTCCTCCCATAAGTGTAATAGCATAACGGTTTTCTTTTGAACATGTTACTTTCAATTAATTATTCGTTTTTGCTTCTGCTTCAGAAATTACATTTGCATGGATGAACAAGATCATGGAACTCGGTGCTAAAAGGCCTCTCACTGAGAAGGACGTTTGGCAACTTGATTCTTGGGATAAAACAGAAACACTGAATGACTCGTATGTTTATAAATGCACATCTATTTTTCTTTTATTGTATTCCTTTTTATCCCCTCCCCTTTGCCTATCAGCTAATTATTTTGTTTTTTGTAAATTGTTTAGTTTCCAGAAATCTTGGGCTGAAGAGATACGGAGACCCAAACCTTGGCTATTAAGAGCTTTAAATCGTAGCCTTGGTGCAAGGTTAGGCTTGGAAGCAATATTGCTTGCATATTATATGTTCATGACATACGATTCTGTTCAACTTCATGCAATTGTCATACTGCTTCATATTTATGTTTTTCAAAGACTTGACTCTTTGCCTTTCTTTGTTTTCCTTTAATTTTCTCAGATTTTGGTGGGGAGGCTTCTGGAAGGTACAAACTGATCTTGGCTTCTCTCATTGTCATTTTTTTTTATCATTTATTGATCTTGCCCAATATATGTTTCTTTTTCATTTTTTGGGACTTTTATTTCACAATGAGAAATACTAATCCATAGTTAAAATCTTAATTAGAAATACTAATCCTTAGTTTTTTTCATGGAGCAAGACTTTAGGTTGCTGCTTCCGGCTTAAGCTATAATGCTGAAGTCAATGAGCTTCATTTTATGTAGGTCAATGTTGGTTATGGGCACTTCTCCTTGTATTGTTGGTATTTTGTGTGCTTGTAATATGGCTAGTTGATTTTCCCAGGTTAGTTGTGTGCTACTGTGATTGTGTAAGATGGATTAGCATACCATCTTTAGATTGAAGTGATTTTGCACAGAATTTTATGTGCTAATAAAATTCACACTAACATTTTATCCTTTGAATTTAGGGCTTAGTTATATGGTACTCCTTCGCTTAACACGTGAACTTTTTTTTTTTCCTCCATCATGCAGATAGGGAATGATCTTTCTCAGTTTGTTGGTCCCCTTATCCTGAACCTTCTCTTACAGGTTAGTTTATTCCAATGTTACCCACTTGTTGACCTTCCCCAAGCTAGCTCTCACTTATTTTTGTTATTGGTGTGACATCTACAGTCAATGCAACGAGGAGATCCAGCTTGGATTGGTTACATCTATGCATTCTCAATTTTTGTTGGAGTGGTATGTAAAGATATCACCATTTCCCTTGTCTACTGCACCCGTTACTGGTAGATTTTTTAATAATTTTGAAAATCATTTTCATTTCTGCTTTGCTTGTTATGTTGGAGAAAGATCACTAATCATGCTTGTTGGTTAGGAAGAAGTGAGGTTCATAGTGTATATCCTTTCGACTTCTATGTTAATGGTGTTGTTGTGCAGCTACACTGGAGGATTCTGAAACATAAGTAAATAAGCATACTACTGATTGTGACTTGTGAGTAAAGGGAATCCAGGACGTCACGGCACATTCATCTTTCATTGGATTAAAGACAGTTCTCTGTATGACTGTATTCAGTTAGAGCTTACTTAGTTCATGATTTTCTGCTGCAGAAATTTGATGCCTTTGCTGCACTAGACATTTTAGCCTTCTAAACAGTCATCTATCTTGATGATCATGTTATATGTGCTTGACATAATCTCTGAATTACTATCTCCCACTTATCAAGATCAGAGTGTTATTGATGGCTTTGTACAACTTTCTTTTCATCCATAAATTTCAGGTAGTTGGTGTGTTATTTGAAGCTCAGTATTTTCAGAATGTCATGCGTGTTGGCTATCGTCTAAGATCAACTCTGGTGAGATAGCTTTCTGAAGTTTCCTATTATTATGTGATCCTCCTTGTAGAAACTACTGCTTGAATTATCTAAGCTTGAGTCCTTGAATTATATTTGGTATGAATTTTTTTAGTTTGTGCGTTATCCTCTGTCTCCATTTTTAGTTTGCTTTGGGTGGGACCGTGGGATGAAAGTTTACTTTTTAAAAAGACTCTGTGTGCTGTGAGTAGTTTTTCATCCTGCAAGGCTCTAACAAATTTTTTAACATGATTTACAGGTCGCTGCAGTTTTTCGCAAATCTTTGAGGCTGACTCATGAGAGCCGCAAAACGTTTGCATCTGGTAAAATTACAAATTTGATGACTACAGATGCTGAAGCTCTTCAGGTATATTTCATTTCCTGATTGGAAGCATAAGCAGTGGTTCGTCATTATTGCGTGCATGGAAATTTGAGGACTGGGTTTGTCATTACTTTGTCATATTTGATTGTATAATTCATTGCTTAATATTACTGTACGTTCTTTTGTTTTTTTGCAGCAAATATGTCAATCACTCCACACTTTGTGGTCAGCTCCTTTCCGAATCATTATTGCCTTGGTTCTTCTTTACCAGCAGCTGGGTGTTGCTTCTCTTCTCGGGGCACTGTTGCTTGTTCTTCTATTTCCTATACAGGTATAGGGTCTTGAGCTAATAAATAATTTGGCCCATTCATCTTGTCCTCAAGGTAGTCATGGATACTGATTATAATCACCTTGAAGTTTACCTGTTCAACATGCATAGTTCTTAACATTGTCTCTCCTGTTTTGAGAGCCCTAACTTGCTTGTTACTGGAGTCTGTCAAGTCCTTTCATGTTGCTTGGGAGTAACTTCTGTCTGCAATTGACTTATTTGAACAGACATTTATTATAAGCAAGATGCAGAAACTGACAAAAGAAGGATTACAACGTACAGACAAGAGAATCGGGCTCATGAATGAAATTTTGGCCGCTATGGATACTGTCAAGTAAGGTCTACATACTTTATAATTTCTTAATCTATATCTTACATTATGCATCTATTTATGAGCTTCTTTTAATGCCAAAATGGATGCAGATGTTATGCATGGGAGAATAGTTTCCAGACAAAGGTTCAAAGTGTCAGGAATGATGAGTTATCATGGTACCGGAAAGCTCAGCTGCTTGGAGCTGTATGATTTCCTCTAAAAATCTTTTTAACACTTACTATTCACATATGTCCATTTCATCCCCTTGCAGATAAAACAACTATCCGAGTTTAAGTGAGAGAATAACTTTTTATATATACATTTGGTCCATAGATGAATTGAGGACATAAGTTCATATGGTTGGTTTTTTACTACGTATGGTCCCTTAGGATTATAAGAAATTTGCCTAAAGTTTATTCTTCTTTGAACTATCTCATTGTAACCTGTTCGGGACTCATAGTGGAGTTATCTCCTCTGCCTTTTGGTTCTTCCCGTCTCAAGTTTTCCATGTAAAATCTGTGTGTTCTTTGCATTTGTATTTGCCTCTTCATCGTCATCTATTTTATAACAGTTCAATTGATTTTTAGCATTGGACCTTTATGATTTTCAGAAATCCACCTAGGGTTTATTCTATTTGAAATCTCTCATTGTAACATGTTTTTTAATACATATTAAAGTTCTCTCATCTACCTATGGCTTTTGCCACCTTTTATTTTCCAAGTAAAATTTGTGTTATTTGTTTCCCTCATCATCTATATTCAGTTCAATTTATTTTTATCCTCATCTATGGTTTATATCTTCCCATCGTATTCTTTTCCTTGTGCCAAGTTCTTGATGTTATTTTATGACACTATTTTTGTGATTTGCAGTTGAATAGTTTCATACTTAACAGTATACCTGTCGTGGTGATTGTCATTTCATTCGGGACATTCACTTTATTGGGAGGAGATTTGACACCTGCAAGGGCCTTTACTTCTCTGTCATTGTTTGCTGTCTTGCGTTTGCCACTTTTCATGCTTCCAAATATAATAACAATGGTATCTTCTGTCAAAATTTTCTCCATTCATATGGAGTACAATGTATATTTCAGTTCTCATAATCTTTATTTACATTAATTTCGCAATTATGATTTCCCAGGTTGTTAATGCAAATGTCTCACTGAAGCGTCTGGAGGAACTTCTTCTAGCTGAAGAACGAATTCTCTTGCCTAATCCCCCCATTGAACCAGGACTACCAGCTATCTCAATCAAGAATGGATACTTCTCTTGGGAGGCAAAGGTTTGTTAGTTTCACACTTGCTCATATAATTGCGTCGCTTGTGTAGTTTGGACCTCAATCATGTACTGTTTACTCAATCCTATGAACGGAATTGGCTTGCAACATCTTTCTACTTTATCATATGACATGATGCAACTGGAGTTCTTTTTGTTCCATTTCCTTTCACTCCGTTCCTTGTTTTAGATAGCTGGTTAACATATACTCCCTCCGTCTCTCTCTAAGTGGCTCGTATTCCTTTTTGAGTTGTCTCACTCTAAGTGTCCCATACCCGAAATCTACGTGCCCAAAAGCAATGAGCTACTTAGAGAGGGACTGTGGGAGTAATATTTTTTCTGATTTTTTTTTGGACTTAATCAAATATCTATTACAGGCAGAAAGGCCAACTTTGTCAAATATCAACTTGGATATACCAATTGGTAGCTTAGTAGCTATTGTTGGCAGCACTGGGGAAGGAAAGACATCACTTGTCTCAGCAATGCTTGGAGAGCTTCCTCCAGTGGCAGATGCCTCTGTTGTCATCAGAGGAAAGGTTGCTTATGTACCACAAGTTTCATGGATTTTTAATGCTACGGTGAGTTAATTAGTGCTTTGTTTGCTAGTCTCATGCTTGTTCGTATGTCAAATCTGGTTTCGACACAAGCCTATGTCAAGTTAGTGAAATTGTAACTTTGCTTTAGACTTTAGTGGACTTGACCTCATCAAATAAAATTTTTGGTTCTTAGGTCCGTGACAACATACTGTTTGGTTCCCAATTTGAACCTGCAAAATATGAGAAGTCGATAGATGTGACCTGCCTGCAGCATGACCTTGAAGTACTACCGGTAAGAATCTTAGAAACATCAATGCATGGTTAACTTCATCGAGTTGGAGAAATTTCTTTTTCTGACTTATTTGCAACAATGAATATTCCTGTGATAGGGTGGTGATCTTACTGAAATTGGAGAACGTGGGGTCAACATCAGTGGAGGGCAAAAACAGAGAGTTTCCTTGGCTCGGGCTGCGTATTCTAATTCAGATGTTTACATATTTGATGATCCTTTAAGTGCTCTAGATGCCCATGTGGGACGCCAGGTAAGTGTTCCAATATAATCATGTCATTCAAAATCGACTTGATCATGATAGAAACATCATTGTTTTGGTCGTGCGCTTTAAATATTTTGGCTGCCATTTCTGATTTGCATTTGTAGAATAAGTATTTTGTAATCTGAACAAAAAATTAAAGTATAAAGATTAATTATTATGACCACACGTTTTCCTTTAAGACGTTGATGCATGGATTAGTATTGATGATCTTCCTTCACATTGTCTACTCATTATGTGATTTATGCTATAAAAACTTGCATAATGATCTTCCTTCACTTTGACATTCTGTGATATGAGCTGTAAAAACATGCGTTCATGATTTATCATTTGTGCTCATCTGCTTCTCAAGGTTTTCGAGAAATGCATTAAAACAGAATTAAGAGGGAGAACAAGAGTTCTAGTCACGAATCAGCTACATTTTCTGTCAGAAGTGGATAGAATTCTCCTGGTGCATGAAGGTACAGTGAAGGAGGAGGGAACATTCGAAGAGCTCTCAAACAGTGGTGTTCTATTCCAGAAATTGATGGAAAATGCTGGCAAAATGGAAGAATATGTTGAAGAAACAGAAGATGTTGGAAAAGTCGATGATAGAGATTCTAAGCCCAGTGTTAATGGTACGAATGGTGAGATGTCTAAAGATGCAAACCAAACAGAAAAAAAACAAGGGAAGTCTATCCTTATAAAGCAGGAAGAACGAGAAACTGGTGTTGTGAGCTGGAACGTTTTGATGAGGTAGAAAACACAGTTCTCTTTCCGACATGAATTGTATTGAAACGTTATCTTGAACTTACATAGTTATCTTGAAAAATTCTTTCTTCCTTTTCATAAGAATCATACAAGGCCCTCTATCTTCTAAGGAGGAAGGTAAAATTAGGCCTACTCTATGTTATCATACAAAACCTAGTACTAACTCCATGTTATCAAATTTATTGATATGGTTTATTATTAATATCACTTATGTCTTGTGTCAACTTATATATTATCTTTACAATCAACGTGATAAAACTGTGGAAACTTTGTCTGCTAAAAATAACATTTTGTCTGCTGATTTGTGAATTATCGGAATTTACTTTGAATTGCTGCAGATACAAAAATGCTTTAGGAGGTTCTTGGGTTGTTATGATTCTTTTTACATGCTATGTTTCAACGGAAATCCTGCGAGTTTCAAGCAGCACATGGCTAAGTTATTGGACGGATGAAGGTAGCCACCAGGATGCACATGGGCCACTGTACTACAACTCGATCTACTCGCTCCTCTCATTCGGTCAAGTAAGTTTATGCTAGTCTTTCTGATTACATTTTGAAGGAACTCCATCATCTAACCTGTCATGCATGCTTATAATGATGTAATCTTCTTTCACTTTCGCCTTTTTGATTTAACCTTTTCTTTTCCTATATGATGAAAATTAAAAACCTTGTTGGTTCCCTAAATCCTCTAATCTCAGGTTCTGGTCGCTTTAACAAATTCATTTTGGCTGATCACTTCGAGCCTTTATGCTGCCAGAAGATTGCACAATGGCATGCTCAATTCTATCCTTAGAGCTCCAATGGTGTTCTTTCACACAAATCCACTTGGACGAATCATCAATAGATTTGCCAAGGATTTAGGTGACATAGATCGAACTGTTGCTCCTTTTGCAAACATGTTTCTGAGTCAAGTGGCACAGCTTATTTCGACCTTTGTTCTCATTGGAATAGTTAGCACAATGTCTTTATGGGCCATTATGCCTCTTCTGGTCTTGTTTTACGTAGCCTATCTATACTACCAGGTATGTATGTTCCATGTTAATTTTACTTTGTCTCTCCCATTCAAAGTCAGATGACTGCTGATTGTTATTACTTTGTCGTAAAAAGTTGTTAAGATTTTTTGTGACTAATGGACCGTGAAACGAAGTTAGTGGTATAGTCACCTGCTTTGTCATAAATTACTCTAATTTCGTTTCACGGTCCAATTAGAATCTTTGTCATAAATTACTTTGTCGTAAAAAGTTCTCTCCCATTCAAAGTCACCTGCTTTGTCATAAATTATTCTAATTGGACCGTAAACGAAGTTAGTGGTATAATCTTGGCAAACATTATTATTGCCCCTTTTAAATTAGTAGGCAATGCATCATATGCAATTGATGCTGAGTACTTGGTGCATTTAGGCATGTAGATGCTATGTTGCCCACATATGTGTGAGTGTATACACGCTGAGGTTATTGCTCTAATTTATTTACTTATGATATTGTGCTCAAGATTTACGATGATGCATTGTGTTGCTTGCAGAGCACAGCCCGAGAAGTGAAGCGCTTAGACTCCATCAGTAGGTCTCCCGTGTATGCCCAGTTCGGAGAAGCACTGAATGGTCATTCGACTATTCGTGCATATAAAGCATACGATCGGATGGCCACCATCAACGGGAATTCAATGGACAACAATATCAGATTTTCCCTTGTTAACATGAGTGGAAACCGCTGGCTTGCTATTCGTTTGGAAACGGTAGGAGGCCTCATGATTTGGTTTACTGCAACCTTTGCTGTTCTGCAGAACGAAAGGGCCGAAAACCAAGAGTCGTTTGCCTCCACAATGGGATTGCTTCTCAGTTATGCATTAAATATCACAAGCTTATTGACTAACGTTCTAAGACTCGCTAGTCTGGCCGAAAATAGTCTGAATGCTGTTGAGCGCGTCGGCACATATACAGATTTGCCCTCAGAAGGTCCAGCCGTAATTGAGGACAACCGTCCACCTCCCGGCTGGCCTTCCTCTGGATCCATTCGTTTCGAAGATGTCGTTCTACGATATAGGCCGGAACTCCCTCCTGTTCTACATGGAATATCCTTCAGCATTTCTCCAAGCGACAAGGTCGGAATTGTTGGAAGGACGGGGGCTGGGAAATCGAGTATGCTTAATGCTTTGTTCCGAATGGTTGAGCTGGAAAGCGGAAGAATCTTAATTGATGATTACGACGTTTCAAAGTTTGGATTAATGGACCTCCGAAAGGTTCTTGGCATCATTCCGCAGTCGCCCGTTCTTTTCTCGGGTTTGCGCACTCTTGAACTAATTTTCCTTTCTTTCTGTACCATCCACGTTGCATGAATTTGTAGCCTGACGATTCCTTCTATTTTGAATAGGAACCGTTAGGTTCAATCTCGACCCATTCAACGAACACAATGATGCTGATCTGTGGGAGGCTTTAGAAAGGGCACATTTGAAAGATGTCATCAGGCGGAACTCTTTGGGCCTTGATGCTGAGGTATAAATGTTTTTCTCTGCATCTGATGTGTTTTGTGTGTGTGTGTTTTGGGAGTTGGGATGTATTTTGATGCTTATAGCATTAATCCTTTGTCTCAAGGTATCTGAAGCAGGGGAGAATTTCAGCGTCGGACAGCGACAGTTACTGTCTCTTTCCCGAGCATTGCTCCGCAGAGCGAAGATTCTTGTCCTCGACGAAGCAACGGCCGCTGTGGATGTCAGGACCGATGCGCTCATCCAAAAGACTATCCGCGAAGAGTTCAAGTCCTGCACAATGTTGATCATCGCCCACCGTTTGAACACCATCATCGATTGCGACAGAATCCTTCTACTCGATGCTGGCAAGGTGCGTGGCCATAGAGTAGCTGTCCTTTTCCGTTGAGTCATCGTCCTTTTTTCGTGCATCGTATGATATGACTTGTCTGCCTCGTTTGCCAGGTTGTAGAGTTCGACACTCCCGAAGCACTGCTGCAGAGAGAAGGCAGTGCCTTCTCGAAGATGGTGCGGAGCACGGGGGCTGCAAATGCCGAATACCTACGCAGCCTTGTGCTCCGAGAGGGCGAAAAGCACGAGAAAGAGAAGCAGCTGGATGGGCAGCGGAGATGGCTCGCCTCATCCCGCTGGGCTGCGGCTGCCCAGTTCGCACTAGCGGTCAGCCTCACCTCGTCGCAGAACGACCTAGTGCAGCTGGAGATCGACGAGGACGACAGCATCCTCAAGAAAACTAGGGACGCCGTGATCACGCTCCAGGGAGTGCTGGAGGGGAAGCACAACAAAGAAATCGAAGAAAATCTCGAAAAGCACAACGTTTCCGGGGAGAGATGGTGGTCGTCTCTCTACAGAATGATTGAAGGTAAACGACTCTTGAAAACCGTTACTTTCATAAAAAGTGTGTAAAATGTAAACGATATGAGCTCCTCGTACAGGGCTCGCCACGATGAGCCGACTCGGTCGCAATAAGCTCAATCAAGGGGATGATTTTGATGACCGGACGACGATCGATTGGGACCAAGCTGCCATGTAGGCCCCACTTAAACGGGTCGAATAAAATCTCGGACCCGCTCTGGCGGCTCTTGCAGATAATTATTGAACGTGAGATAAGAATGCTGCTGAGACTTTCCACAGTTGTTTGAATAACTTCCTTTTAGATGCTGTAAGAAATTGTTGTTCAAGAATTCCCATGTTTTTCAGCAATTTGAAATTGAGATGTACTTGACATTTGTTTTCGGTGACACCTAGCTTAAATCCCAAATGCTATTTACTATATTAACTAAATAAGATTCTATACGTAAAGGTCCTATATATGACAAGACTTTTACTAGTATTTTTGGTGAATGTTCACATCTCACACTTAATTAGCATGTCCGTTAACTTATTTGCTTTTGAAGTGGTTAATTAATTGGGACGTAATTAAATTTATTTGATTGTAGATAATTATTAGAAAGTCCAATTTTAAATGGATTAGATTAGTTTAATTGAGCGTGAAATCAACTCAATTTATTTTAATCCAACAAAATCAAATAAATACAATTTGATATGCATTTACAGTACTTGTGTATATATATATTTTTAATGTGTGAATATATTAACAATATATAAGTGTATTATATATATGCACAATATGTATAAAGTTATGTATATATATACATGCATTTTATAGTGTAATAGTGCATTGTGCATTTACTTTATATTAAATGCATATGATTCCTAAAATGTACATGTATATAATATGCATAACTTTATATGTGTTGTGCTTGTGCATGTATATAATGCATTTATGTATTGTTCGTATTTTCACAGTTAAGAGGTGTATGTATATGACTAGTGGATTAAATAAGAACTCCAACTTTTTTTTCGAATTAAGAACTAATGTGATCCATCTATTTTTTATAATTTAACTATCAAGATTAATTTTAAATATTTATTATCCTCATATTTTAATGATAATCATTAGTCCTATAATAAGAGATTTTATATATTCATTTGCATGAACTGTTCTCATATACATAATCACTAAGTATTTGTGAGCATTGGAGTTTGGATTTTCTATCATATGTCTACTTTTATTTCAAAAATGTTTTTATTACGAATACAAACGGTCCTAATGATTCGTATGAAAAATATAAACATTATCTTAAATATTCACTACATGAATTATCATTTCGACGTCAAAATAATTACATGAAAATATAAAAATAAATATATCAACATTAAAGTAACGATTTACGTCAAGTGATATATATCTACTAAAAATATGCAGAACAATATTTCTCTCAGAAAATGTTATCAATATTCATCATGTAATTTTGGATAATGCGCAGGGCGAAAGAGTTTGTGATCCGTAAAATTATCGGTTTAAATTTTCACGAGTATCTTTCAAAATGAATTCATTGTATGAGAATTACTTAATATGATTTACTTCTATAGTATGTGAACTATACAAGAAACACAAAGTTCATTTAAAACATCTAGGCTACAATATGGTAATTGAGTTAAATGTTATTTGTTATATCGGTTTTTTTTTTTTGTATCATGAGGAACCCGCAACCGCTATCTTAGGTGTATACTGGATAAACCTCACGTTCCTGTGCAATAGCCTGCAAACCACACATGACAGATTAAATATTATTTGTTATATCAGCTTTTTATTTTATTAAAAGGCATGTTATATTCAAGTTCACTAATAAACCTCAAATGGATCAAGCGAGTTGGGCCTATAGAACTTTTGGGTTTGCCTTCATTTTATAGGATTAAAACATGGTCCACGGTTTTAAGAAATGGAAACGATATTTCATTATTAAATGTCTAATAGCAAAAATAAATAAACAAAAGTTAGCTAGCCTTTCGAATCTAACCATCATAATCAATTTAATATAATTTAGTTTATTCCAAAAAGCTTTAGAGCAGAACACTTCATTAAACATGATGCTATCTGCGTATTCAAGAACCAACTTATTTACGAATTCCAAATTTTATTGTTAAGCACAATTTTAAGAAATAAGCACTGTTAGAGTATTTAATATTCCTTCAATCCTAATAAGTATGGTTCTTTTTTTTTTTGGGCTATTCCATTAAAAAATTATTCATTCGATAAAAAGAATTAATTTTGCATAAAAAATGGCTCCAATTTGGCAGCTCAACTACTTTAGACACAAATCATAACCATTCATAATCTGCTAGTGCGCTCGTCTGTTGCTTGTTGTAGCACGAACGACATAGAGAACTTAGATCTCAACTAAAATCATAGCGGCAATATGCCAATAACTTAGATCTCAACTAAAATCATTATAATTTTTACTATTGATCTACTCCACCACAATTTAATTCCACCATCAAAGTTTTTCAAGGCTAACTATTACCACTTATTTTCCATCACAATAATTTTACAGTAATTAATTTCTCGAAGCAGAAAACACCACCATCACCATCACCATCACCATCACCATCACCATCACCAAAATTTAATCAACCAATTGCATTTCCCGACAGTCCCTTTTTTGGATTTTTAGAGAATTTAAGTGAAGAAATTTCGCAGTCATAGTTTCACTACAATAATATAATCCAAGAATTCTCCTTAAAAAATAAAACTATATTAAAAGTTTTAGAAATAAAAGAAAGCAACGCATCCACAATGTGGCCGAGATGGACTTGAAGCGGATGGCTGTTACTTTCAAAATTCACGGCAGGCAAATATTAATATATAAAAGAAAAAGAAACAAAATCGGTTTTGAAAGATATTTCGTTTCTTAGTACAGATTAAGCAATTAGCAAACATTTAACAATCTGATCGAGAGTGTTTAGCTGTTGTGGTCGAAGATCTGTACAAGAACTGCTGAGAAATTTGGATTTGGAGTTTTTGTATGAAGTTGAGATCCAAAACTGATGCATTCCGGCGGCAAGGGCAGTCCTGGTTTGTTCTTCACTTACTCTTCATTTTATTGCGTTAGCATAATAATAATAATAATAATAATAATAATAATAATAATATGCCAGACCCAATCCCACTTTTTTTTTTACAAAAGCCCAATCGCACTTTAATTCCATTGCAGTTGTAGAAAAATAAAACAAGAAGATTTCTTGTATATTAATTTAAAATTGAGACGATAAATGCGCAAAATGACAAACGCGAAATATAAAATTTTATTGTGATGAAAAGTACATTTTAGATTTATGTGCCAAGGTCAAGTACTAGGCCATCTAAATTTTTTTTAATAAGACATCAATGTCACTTCAAGTAGCAACTTGTATACCAATATTACTTTACATTGTTAAATTTAGTATGGAAATAGCCACAAGTCCCAATCAAAACGATCGTTTATTCCACACTAACTTGGTGTTGTCGATCAAATGTACCATCTACGAGACCAAATGGGACTACTACAAACCTTGGTTCTCACGAGAAGTTGGAATCAAGGGGCTCGTTGTTTTCTAAATATCGTCCGAAATTTAAGATTTTATTTATGATATAAGTATGTAATGAAATAGCCTTAGGATAATCTCAATGAAACCATAGAGTATAATATATCGGGCTTAGAAGCTTTATCAAGCTAAAGTTTTCACATTTTCCGTGCTTGATTTGAATAATTAATATACACATATGAACCTTGACTCGTTAATAAGTATATACTCCATCCGTCTCATCTAAGGTGACTCATTTTTCGACACGATTATTTAAGAGAACAGTATAAAAATGATTAAAGTGATAAAAAATAAATAGGATTCACAACTTTTGAAGAGATAATTATAACCTAAAACAGAAATATGGCAACTTAAGTGGATAGTCCGAAAAGAAATACAGATCATCTTGAATGGACGAAGGGAGTAATATGCATGTTATGGAATATATTTATAGTTAATAGGGTGTTCGGTTCATAATATTAGAGAGAAAAAAATATTGTTGAATTCTAGTTCACAAGAAGGCACAATCTTTAACTAAAAAAAATTGTATATGAACATGAACGTTCAATTGATTGCGCTTATTAAAGAAACTATGAATTGGAGGGGGTCTATTACTTACTTGCCATTTTTTTCCTTATATTTTGTATTATTCAATAAACTAGATATAGTGACCTAGTTGTTCTTATTGTCGGAATTTGTAATATTTTAAATTTTTTTGCAAAAAGAGAAATCAGAACAAACAAATCCTATACTAGCTAGTCAATATTTTGGCATATGCCCATGACATTACCATCAACGTAACGTGGATAGGACGGTTGTCCACTTCCATTCAATATGCATTACAATCCAATTTTTAATATAATTTTTATTTTTTTTATCTACATATAAAATCTACAATTTAATTCAAATTTATTATTTTTGTATTCCATAACACTAACCTAATCCAAAATATTTTTCTATTTGCTTTACTTTTAGCTAATTATTATTTAAAATAAGTTTTAATACATTGAAAATGTCTAAAAATTATTTTATATTTCAAATTCATAATTATAAGTAAAAATATCATACGCTTAAAAATAAGAGAAATATATAAAAAAATGAGAGAATTTGAATTTGTGAAACTATAACAATATTAACTTTATTTATAAATAAGAAGAAAAATATGATTTTTGATCTAATTTTTATATTTGTTTAATAAATAATTATATAATTATAATATTTTAATTCTATCTAAATAAAATTTTATTGAACCACTTAAGTTTTTCGATGGGACAATCTTGGTTTGTTGTAGAGATCTTGATCGTGAACTGAGGGGCATATGAATTTAATTTTTCTTTTGCTTTTTTACTTATTTTTGATCTTCTAATGGAGGGTGTCATGAAAATATCATGAATGAATGTAGTCCTAATGTTCGTCAGTATATATATGACACTGACAATATCAATTTTTTTCCAAATCTATACTATATTAATGTATGAATTTTCAATTATACTATATATAAAAAACAAAATAATTGGTAAATAAATTCAATTAAAAGTTAAAATTGTCAATTAGAAAATTAACAGAAAATGAATTATTAAAAGATAGGATGATACATAACCGCAATCCGCAAACAATAAATATAGCTGGTAATGGGCGGGTCGGGCCGACCCAGCCAAAGCCCATTGGGTTTTCTAAAAAATCAGGTCAAATAAAATTTGTAGCCAACCAAATCCGAAACATAAATTTTAATACAAATTTTTCGGTCGGACAAGATCAACCTAGTCCAACCCGACCCAAAATTCTATCTAAGATATAAATTTTTAGCCTAACCCGACCCATCAAGTTGGGGCCGTTTTGCCACATCAAACAATAAATATCATATGATTTCACAAGTAACTTCTACGAAAGACGCTCAATTAATTTCTATTATATCAGAAACCGTTTTCTTCTCGCTGAATTTACCCTATAATTTCAATGAACAAAAGTCCTATCCTCATTTAAGCTACAAATGTTATGAAAAAGATGGTGCAATAAGTTGTTGTCTCTTTGGACGGCCTAAAGATAAAGTGAATGTATATGACCAAAAGGTTACAATTTCGAATCTCACTAATATCTCTATAGGTCTGAATCTTTACACTTAATTTTCAAGTAACTTACCCGTCATGTATGATTTATAAACTATTACACAATAACATGAGATTTCAAGCTACTGTATAGGAACGTAGATTTATCTTGTGAATATCGAATGTCACACCTAGATTTCAAATGGTTTACATATTTTGTATGGTTTGCAGGCTATTGCACATGAATGCAGAGTTTACCCATTGAGTTTATCCATTGTGCATCGAAGATAACAACTACATGTTCCCATGAATTAAAAATTAAAAAACGGTACAGTAAGGCTTTTTTTGCAAAAAATCATGATCACAATATTTGCCCTTCACTACTTTATTTAGAGTATTCGCTTGATGCTCTAGAATCTAGCTTCAAGAAAGGTGTTCTAATCGTATTTTTTGTTATTTATTCTTGGGAAGTTTTTAATATAAATGATTAAAACGGAAAGAGTGAATTTTAAAGTCGACAGCATTCATCCCATAAATTTCAACCGGCCCATTACCATAAAATCCCTATAAAAGTTATAGGTCAACCTCAACGATGTCATTGTAATAGCAATCTAAAACTTATACGGCGTAGGAATAGCGCCGCCATGTTTGAAAGGTAATAAGAAACTACAAATTAAACCCTACTAATATATGGCCATTATTATATTATAATTATAAGACGACTAATTACTGTTTAAAAATACATTGTTTTATTTACGATATGGAATCATCAACAAATGGCATGACTAAAATTTGTTTTATTTATTTTCAAGTGTAAATAAAACTTCATTTTTTTTGAATTACATTGCAACCAACTTACACACATGATTCTCTAACCCTTACAATTAAGACAAAAAAACAAATTCCACCTCACCATGAGCTCACACATATTGTTTGTTGAAATAATTATATATTAATTATGATAAGTAAGAATAATTAGATTTTATTAATTTGTAATTAATTTTTTTAATTTTTAATTATAATTTATTAATTTATAATTAAGGTTTATTAATTCAAAATTAGGTTATTATTTAAAATTAAGGTTTATTAATTCATAATTAGGGTTGATAAGTAAGAATAATTAGATTTTATTAATTTGTAATTAATTTTTTAATTTTAATTATAATTTATTAATTTATAATTAAGGTTTATTAATTCAAAATTAGGGTTATTATTTAAAATTAAGGTTTATTAATTCATAATTAGGGTTTATTATTCAAAACTATGGTTTATTAATTCACAATTAAGATTTATTAATTCAAAATTATGATTTATCAATTTATAATTATGATTTATTAATTTATAATTAAGGTCTATTAAATTAATTAATTTTAATCCTAAGTAGGGTCACCTAGCTTATAAGATAGAATTAATTAAAAAATTAATTAGGGGTCTCACCGTGCGTGCAACGGGCACATGAGACCATCCCTAAAATTAAACTCATTCACAAATATGACGTAAAATTTTAAAAGGCTGACTGAACCAAATAAGTTTAGTAGCACAATCTTTTTTTTGAGAGGATGGGCGAGTTTTATTGATCAAGAAACGTCATCCGAGACAATATCCTTTAACCAAGAGGAGAAACTAGCAGTCCAACACACTGGCCGCAACGATTCATTGCCTATCGCGTGAAACTATGTACAATCTTATTAACAATTCTATATATATAATAAACAAATATTCTCTCTGGTCCTTTTTTTTTTTTTTTTTTTTTTGTCAATTTAATACAAAATTTAAAGGCCGTGTCACGGTGGACTCGAACCCGAGACCTTTAGCCTCGAACATTAACCATTCTACTACTAGGCCAACACATACACACCTCTATGGTCTTTTTCTTTTTTTGGTCAATTAATACAGAAATTTTAAAGGTTGCGTCACAGTGGACTCTAACCCGAGACCTTTGACCTCGGACATTAACCACTCTACCATTAGGCCAACACACAAACACAATGAAAAATATTTTTTTTTTGGTTGTTAATTTAATACAAAATTTAAAGGCCGCATCACGGTGAACTCGAACCCGAGATCTTTAGACTCGGGCATTAACCACTCTACCACTAGGCTAACACACGGAATGACATGTGAAATTCAAATGTAAAAAATCTGAACTAACCCAAATATAAGTATTTGAAAATATGAAAAATCCAAATAAAAATTTGAAAATTCAATAGATGTATCATCTTATCCACGTGTTAATGAGAAAAGCCGGCCGACGTAATCACAAGTTCACAACAGCGCACTGCCCTCGGAGATTCAAATCCCATCATGTGGGCCACAAACAAAACTGACCACCCCCATTTTTCGGATCGAAATTTAACTGTCAGAGCATCTCCATTCATACATTCTCATTCTCAGGTTTTTGTTGACATCATCACAGATATATCATCATATTCTATTCTCCTATTTTCACCCCCAACAATATCTTCTCAAATTCAGGTTTTTGCTGACATCATTATGAACCCACTTTTCACTCACTTTCAACTCATTCATTATCTATTCACAATTTTATTTAAATTTTATATTTATTATTCTAACTTGATAAAAATTAATTTTAATATTATTTAAAATTAATATCAAATAACTTAATTATTATATAAATATTAGTGCATATTAAAATTATTTTTCATGCAATATTTTATATATGAAAATACATAAATAAAAGTGAAATAAAACAAAATAAAACAAAAAATCATATATATATTGAAATAAAGAAAGAGCCGAGAATGGTGAAAACAAAAAAATAATAAAAAAATCAAAAGGGGCCCACTACCTTCTCACTCCACCTCCCCCCAACGGTACTTAATGAGGATGCATCCCCAATGCCTCCTTGCATTGAAGATGCTCTTAGATTCACATCGCAATCACACTGCGTCTTTGATTCGGAATCTTTTGAATCTCAAAATTTTCAAATATATTTATATTTTTAAACTTTATTAGCTATTAAGCCTATTATTAGTATTTAGGGCTAGAATTTTTAAATACCAAGGATATTAAGTTATACTTACTCAGTTCATTATATTTATTTTTTGATTTTGATTACACAAGTTTTAATAAAAGAAAATATGTATAAAGTAAGTAGAGATAATAAATGAGTAGAGTAATAGATAATGAGAGTAAAAAAAGTGGACGATTAGCGATTTTTTTGTAAATAAGTGGATAAGTTTATGATAAAAAAATATGGAGTTGATATTTCCAAAAAAAGTGAAAGTTTTTTATAGAAGAAATAAAACATAATTAAATGAACGTATTTGATGGACGAAGAAAATATATAATAATTATTATTCATTCCGTCCATCAAATACGTTCATTTAATTTCATTTTGGTCCGTCTACAAAAAATGTTCATTTTCTTTTTTTGAAAATTTAAACTTCACATTTTTACCATAAATCTATCAACTTATTTACACAAAAAAAAAACCCACTCATATCTCACATTTTTATACTCACTATCCATTAATATATTCATTTATTATCCTCATGATCCATCTTTTTACCTCACTTACTTTACACTCATTATAATTTATTAAAACCGTCACAAAATCAAGAAACGATTGTGGATGGCGGATGGAGTATTAGTTAACTTATATGCAGAAAATATCTACTTTGACTAAATGACTTCTAATGTCTCAATCACTTTGGTATTTAGCCGATAAATTATTACATATTTTTTCACTTTGCAGTCAAATATATTTTTAAAATTTACTTGTAGGAAAAGACAAAAAATCACTACCCACTTTCACTATCCCACAACTAGTGACTGGCAAGTAGTGAATGAAGACGGCAGCCAGTGAAATTTTTCAGCGACGATCATTGAATTTTCATTTTTTTTTAAACAAATACAAAATATATAACAATTTTCACAAAAATTCAAACAAATCAATCATCATCCAATGATACTTTGCCTTTCACATTAAAATGAATATTTTTTACATATAAATTATCAAAATGGGTATTTGTTTCATATATGTTATCGAAATAGATATATTCCCATATTAACACTGTTATTTATTAGCGATCTCTCCTAACAAAAAACCAAGAAGAAGCGATCTAGATATGATCAATTCTAACCGTCTAGTAAGTGTTGAAAACACGTGTGTGTGTTGGCCTAGTGGTAGAGTGGTTAATACCCGAGGCTAAAGGTCTCGGATTCGAGTCCACCGTGACGCAGCTTTTAAAATTTCTGAATTAATTGACAAAAAAAAAAGTGTTGAAAACACATACTATGAAATTTGTTGACATAATTTTTTAATTAGACAATTTGACAAATATAATTGTTATAAAAAGAAGCAAGCTGCACGATTACATGTTAATTGGTCCAAATACATGAATATTGACTTGGATCAAAATAATCCGAAAATCTAAAAAAATATTTAACTAATTAAATTATATCCTTGTACCTTTTCCTAATTTCCTTATTTGCTCTAACAAAATTAAAATAATTGTTGAATTAGAATAAGACTAATGGATTGTGAATATTCATAATATTTCAGATGATATGGCAATTATATTACGTGCTTTTTCCGAAACACATTAATGTTAAAAACTAGGAATAAAATGTAAAGATCCAAGTGATATTCGGACTAATCAATGTGCGACAGCTGGAAACAGATGGTAGTATTACTCTGCAAAGTCAAATTTGAAATCCAATCCGGTTAATCATAAATTTTTGTTTTCATTCTTATAAATAAACAGTATAAAAATTACAATTCAGTTTAACACCCAAGTTAGTATTATATAAAGAAACTCCCACAGATCTATCTCATTTGCTTATGAACTAACATCAAAGATATTATATTAAGAGGAATTATATAGATTAAGAGGGTGTTTGGATGAGCTTATAAGCTCTTTAAAACAACTTATAATCTGTTTAGGAGTTTATAAGCTGTTGCAGAGTGTTTGGCAAAATAAGCTCCTAAACAAATATATAAGCGTGAAAATAACTCCAACAAATTATATAGCCTCCTAAAATAAGTTGGTCAACCCTAACTTATTTTTTCATAAACTTATAAACAATCATGAATTTACCAAAATAACCTTATTATAATTCGTTATTTCCTACACATACACTATCAACTTCACCTCTCGTTAATTTTTTTTCTCTAACTCACGATTATTTTTCTAGCTTATAAGATCAATAATCTAAACACTTTATCAACTTATAAGAAATTGAGACATTACCTCTTATAAGTTCTTGAAACATCTTATAAGTTCTTGGAGCTTATAAGCTCTCTAAAATAAGCTTAGCCAAACACCCCCTAAATATCTACCTTTTTTTCGTCAAACCCTTCGTACTGCGCACCAAAATTTTCACACACGCGCGCACTCTCTCTCTCTCACACTAAATTTCTACACTGCGATCAAAACCTTCGGAAATATCCGATACATGTATTCTCTTATTGGAGTATGGAGTTTGAATGGATTGTACACTCAAGCTCGATCTTCGTCTCCAGACGTAGTCGCAAGATAAATTGGGTAAACAATTCTTGTGTTCTTTATTTTTCTATCGGTGTGTGTGTTTTTCGCAACATGTCTCTCTTCATTCTTATGTGTTGATTTTATATTGTTTTTCTCCTCGATATAGTATCTATCTGCAACTATTTTGGAATTTAAATATTGTTGTTTAGCTGTAGGATTTGTGTGAGTAATACTAGGCAACGTCGTTGAGTTTTGATGTTGCTGTCATGGATTTCGGTCGATTCAATAAACAATTAATCACTTCCTCGTCGTTTTGTATTTTGGTTATATGTAATACTGCATATACACAGGCGATATAGAATAACTTGAAGTCTAGCTGCTAACGTAAAGCATCTTCCGCCGGTCACTTGACTTTTCTCAATTGCCTATTTTCCATATAAAGAGAGTTACTGAGAGAGAGAGCTCTGCAATTCTGGTGGCTATCGTTTTAGCGTTTGTATATTTTCATTTCAGCTTTCAGGTACCTTTGTTTATGCCAAGTTTTGCATCAGAAGTTCGTTTCGGATAATCCTGAAATCAGTTCACATTTCTGTTGCTCTTAATGCGTGATCGTGATTTGGGGATCCGTTTGGAATGTCCTGTTTTAATGCCCCAAATAAATTCGGTCTCAAAATTGAATTTTCAAAATCTGTGCAAAATCTGCATATAGATAGATCAATATTTTGATCGCCGTTACTATCTCAACGACGTATTAAAATTTTGCAGGTCGCGGAAAGAATATGGCGGGCGACGACAAATCGGACGGCTCAGGTTTGACGAGGAGGAGGATGTGCTCGTGCACAAAGGACGATTTTCTACCTGAAGAATCGTTCAAGAGCTGGACCAACTACGCGAGTGCATTGAAACAGACTCCGGCCCGGCTGTTGGACCGGGCGTTGACCCGGTCGAGCTTGGAGGCCGAGCTGGACGTCAAGGCTCGCAGTGGTGGCGAGATGAAGAGAACGCTTAATTGGTGGGATTTGATATGGTTCGGCATGGGTGCTGTCATCGGCGCAGGAATATTCGTCCTCACCGGACAAGAGGCTCACAACCACGGCGGCCCTGCCGTCGTGCTGTCCTACGCCTTTTCCGGTCTCTCAGCCTTGCTCTCGGTCTTCTGCTACACTGAGTTCGCCGTCGAAATTCCCGTTGCAGGTACGTACGCATGGTTTTAATAGTTTAATTTAAATTAAGGTTGAAACAAATTATGATTTGTCGAAAATATGCCTAGTTTGATTAGTTATTTTGTGATGGTTAATGACAGGTAAATTCTTTTGATTGTTAATGTGAACTTTATGCAGCTAGCCCGTAATATGAACTGATCAATTATTTAATTTCTTATGTTAAATGAATTATTAATCTTTTGATTTTTCAAAGATACACTACTATACCAAGAAAACTTTTCCACAAGGAAGCAATTTGCCTGCAAGTTCTTCACTATCCCTTGTTGGACCTTCCATTTTGTCAACATTAATTGACTTGTGCAAGTGATTACTTTTATTGTTTATGTTATGGGCATTATGAGAAGCAGATGATCAATATTTGAATAGTCAACATTTTCGGATGCAAACTATTTGTAATTTATCAACTTTGCAGGCGGTTCATTTGCCTACTTGAGGGTGGAGCTCGGCGATTTCGTGGCCTTCATTGCAGCAGGAAACATCCTCCTCGAGTACATAATCGGCGGAGCAGCGGTGGCGCGTTCGTGGACGTCCTACTTCGCCACGCTCTGCAACCATCAACCCGAAGATTTCCGTATCCAGGTAGACGGCCTAGCACCCGACTTCAACCAGCTCGACCCCATCGCCGTCGGCGTCATCATAGTCATCTGCATCATCGCCGTCCTAAGCACAAAAGGCTCCTCCCGCCTCAACTATGTCGCCTCCGTTGTCCACATGGTCGTCATCGTCTTCATCATCATCGCCGGATTCATCAATGCCGACACCAAGAACTACGAGAAGTTCACACCGTACGGTGTCCGCGGCATCTTTAAAGCATCCGCGGTTCTCTTCTTCGCCTACGTCGGCTTCGATGCAGTCTCCACCATGGCGGAGGAGACCAAGAATCCCGGCAGAGACATCCCCATCGGTCTCGTGGGGTCGATGGTGATCACCACCACCATATACTGCGTGCTGGCGGTGGCTCTCTGTCTTATGCAACCATACGACGCCATCGACGTCAATGCTCCGTTTTCGGTGGCGTTCAAGAAAGTAGGGTGGGGATGGGCTCAGTATATCGTTGCTGCCGGAGCTTTGAAGGGCATGACGTCCGTCCTCCTCGTCAGCGCCGTCGGCCAGGCGCGGTATCTGACGCACATATCAAGAACACACATGATGCCGCCGTGGTTTGGGAAGGTTGATCCGAAGACGGGGACGCCGATCAATGCCACCATTGTAATGCTTGCTGCTACGGCGGTGATTGCCTTCTTCACAGATCTTGAGGTTTTGGCGGACTTGCTCTCGATCGCGACGCTCTTCATCTTCATGCTGGTCGCTCTGGCCCTCATCGTGCGGAGATACTACGTCAGCGGGGAGACGTCGGAGGAGAACCGGAGGAAACTAATTATCTTCCTGGTATTGATCCTTGCATCGTCGATTGGGACGTCGATGTATTGGGGGTTGAGCGAGCACGGGTGGATTGGGTACTGTGTGACGGTGCCGGTTTGGATCCTGTCGACGGTGGGGCTGTGGCTTTTCGTGCCTCAGGCGCGGGCGCCGAAGCTCTGGGGTGTACCGTTGGTGCCGTGGCTGCCGTCGGCGTCCATTGCGATTAATATCTTCTTGCTTGGCTCTATAGACGGCATATCTTTCGTAAGGTTCTCGGCGTGGTCTGCGTTTTTGCTGGCGTACTACTTGCTATTCGGACTTCATGCGTCGTACGACACCGCCAAGTTGTATGAATTGGAGGCGGCTCAGGGGAAGACGTACAGGAATGTGGAGGAGGGGAAAGCGGCTAACACTGGCGTCGACGCCGGGAATGCTCTTTAGATTCATGTTCTATTTTTCTCCCTGCTGTCGTAGTGTCTCTGTTCATTCTTCTGCGCATAATGTCGTTTCCTTCTTTTCATAATTGTCGACTGTCGCTGCCCTTTGCTTCTTGAATTTAAGCCGGTTTCGATTAAAAAGTTCGTATTAATTTTCATCGGACTATTTAATCAATCGTATTTATCTTATTTGTGAAATATCAGTTAAACTGAGGAGGTACATTGGCCAGGTCATCAATCTGGTGAAGGCAGATCGGTGTGGTTGGAAGATTGGGCCTACCGCTTATCATTTCTCAGAAGTCAGAACCACAGCACAGAGGTAGAATTCATTGCAAGAACCGCTAAATAAATAGTTCAGATATTACAATTTTTTTAATTTGAATTGTTTGCCTGCATACTTTATTGACATAGATGTGTAGTAAGAATTTTAGGGCAATGATGTTCAAAGAAATAATCTTGCATTAACATTTCTTGCGTTGGCAATGGCAACGACAACGCTCCATACAGAGAGCCACCAATTGAACCTATCTATATTTCTACAATATATTCCGATCAAGAATTTTTTTTAACTTTGAGTAAGGGGATCAGTGGGATTAAACCCTAGATATCCCTTTTACACAAAGGAGGTCTTACTGATAAGATATTCCAAGAGGAACATCCAATTATTAAAATTGTAAGTATAACTTATTATACCCTATTTGGTAATTCTTTTAGAATTTAATTTATTTTTCTTAAAGTTAATTAATCATTCCATAATTGAGTTGTATAATTTTTTTAAAACTATAATTTTTACCAATATTTGTTCATTAAATTTTATTAATTATAATAATTTTCATTTTTACATCAAATATTATTTTTGTTGTTTGGTTCTCTCTACTTGCACAATTCAGTTTATTTATCTTCACCCCAAAAGAAAAGATAATTCTCAAATGTAATTTTTTATATTTGTTCAATAAATAATTATATAATATATAATATTTTAATTCTATCTAAATAAAATTTTATTGAACCACTTAAGTTTTTCGATGTGACAATCTTGGTTTGTTGTAGAGATCTTGATCGTGAACTGAGGGGCATATGAAATTAATTTTTCTTTTGCTTTTTTACTTACTTTTTATCTTCTAATGGAGGGTGTCATGAAAAAATCATGAATGAATGTAGTCCTAATGTTCGTCTGTATATATATGACACTGATAATATCAATTTTTTTTCCAAATCTATACCATATTAAAGTATGAATTTTCAATTATACTATATATAAAAAACAAAATAATTGGTAAATAAATTCAATTAACAAGTTAAAATTGTCAATTAGAAAATTAACAAAAAATGAATTAATAAAAGATAGGGTGATACATAACCGCAATCCGCAAACAATAAATATAGCTGGTAATGGGCGGGTCGGGCTGACCCAGCCTAAGCCCACTGGATTTTTCCAAAAAATCAAGTCGAGTCGTAAAATTTGTAGTTCAACCAAGCCAGAAACATAAATTTTAGTACAAATTTTTCAGTCGGACCGAGCCAACCTGGGTCCAGCGGACTATGACTGGTTATGGGTGGACCCGACCCGAAATTCTATCGAACTTATAATTTTTTAGCCTAACCCGACCCGTCGGTCGGGCCGTTTTGCCACATCAAACAATAAATATCATACGAATTCACAAGTAACTTCTTCGAAAGCCGCTCAATTAATTTCTATTATATAAGAAACCGTTTTCTTCTCGTGAATTTACCGTATAATTTCAATGAACTAAAGTCCTATCCGCATTTAATGCTACAAATGTTATGAAAAAGATGGTACAATAAGTTGTTGTCTCTTCGGGACGACCTGATGGTAAAATGGGTGCATATGGTCAAAAGGTCCCAGTTTCGAATCTTACTAACTTCTCTATAGGTCTGAATCTATCACACTTAGTTTCAAGTGATTTACCCTTCATGTGTTTGCAACTATTGCACAGAAACGTGGGATTTCAAGCTACTGCACATGAACATGGATTCACCTTGTGTACATCGAATGTCACACCTAGATTTTCAAGTGGTTTACATGTCTTATGTGATTTGCAAGCTATTGCATATGAATATGAAGTTTATCCAGTATACATCGAAGGTAACGACTATAGTTTTCATGAATGAAAAATAAAAATAAAAATGGTACAGTAAGGCTTTTTTTGCAAAAAATCATGATCATATCTACTGTTGTTGTCATTCAATATTTGCCCAAAACTATTTTATTCAGGGGTGTTTACTTTATATGATTAAATTATATAGATAAAATTAATCCAACTTAATCAAGTGTTTACTTTTAAGGATTAACATTTGAGGATATCATAAAGCCCAGATTATTTTAATCATTTGAATTGTTCTTCATTAATTTTAATCCAACCAATATATATATGATTGGAATAATCCTCCAAATAAAGGGAGAGTTATTTATCATAATTTTAATCATTCACTAGTCATTTGTAGTAAACAAAGGATTGATAAAAATTATCTTATCACACATTTATTCCATCAAATATTCAATCCTTCAAAATATTAATCATGAAAATAAACACTACCTTATAGTATTCGCTTGATGCTCTAGAGTCTAGCTTCAAGAAAGGTGTTCTATTCGTATTTTTTGTTATTTATTCTTGGAAAGTTTTTGATATAAATGATTAAAACTGAAAGAGTGAATTTTAAAGTCGACAGCATTCATCCCATAAATTTCAACCAGCCCATTACCATAAAATCCCTATAAAAGTTATGGGTCATCCTCAACGATATCATTGTAATAGCAATCTAAAAACTCATACGGCGTAGGAATAGCGCCGCCATGTTTGAAAGATAATAAGAAACTACAAATTAAACCCTACTAATATCCGGCTATTTTCTAAGAGGATACTTTTATTGTTCTAAATCTATTAACTCTCAAAAGGGAAGTAGGGTGCTTATTTGGATATTGGATATAATCAACCGAGTTAAACTCGTGAATACCTAAAAGGGAAGCATTTCCCATAATAAATAATAAATCATAATAATAAAATATAATAATAAATCATAATTAAATAGAGCCTATAACAAACCGATTATCCAATCGGTTAATCGGATAACCGATTATCCAAGAATGTGAAGGTTTCGGATAACCAAACCGATCCAATCATTTCCCAGAATACACCTATACTTTTATTAAGATACATTATATCATGTTTGATTTGAATTCATTATTATTATATTATAATTATTCGATGACTAACTACTGTTTAAAAATACATTGTTTTATTTACGATATGGAATCATCAATAAACGGCATGACATAAAATTTGTTTTATTTATTTTCAAGTGTAAATAAAACTTCATATTTTAGTTTAAAAGGATGACTGAACCAAATAAGTGTAGTAGCTCAATCTTTTTTTGAGAGGATGGACGAGTTTTATTGATCAAGAAACGTCATCCGAAACAATAGGAGAAACTAGCAGTCCCCTAACATACTGGCTGCGAAGGATTCATTGCATGCTACTCAGTAACTCAAGTAACATGTGAAATTCAAATGTAAAAAATCTAAAATAACCCAAATATAAATATTTGAAAATATAAAAAATCCAAATAAAAATTTGAAAATTCAATAGGTGTATCATCTTAAGATTGAGGGCAATTTCGTCTTCCACGTGTTAACGAGAAAAGCCGGCCGACGCAATCACAACAGCGCACTGCCCTCTGAGATTCAAATCCCATCATGTGGCCACAAACAAAACTGACCGCCCCATTTTTTGGAGATAAATTTAGGGGAAATATATCAAACTACACATATTTAAAAAGTGTATACAATTTCATTTATTTTACAAAATCAATACACAACATACCTATTTATATTTTTAATATATATTTCTAGTGAGTTTCATTGATTTGGTCGGTGAAATGACATAACACTGACTCAAAAACATAACAAATCAATAAATGATTGGGAAATTATTTTCGATTATATTGGATATTATTATTATTTTAAATTACTTTATATATGAATGATATCATTAAATCATTAAATTATGTTAAAAGCATTAAATTATTAAATCATGTATCTCGATCGGAGAGGATTTAATTAAAAATCGATAGGATAGAGGATTTAATTAAACATTCAAATTTTGAATAGGTCATTGGATGCATCTCGACCGAGAGGAATTAATTAAAATCGACCGGAGAGAGGATTTAATTAAAAATTCAAATTTTGAATAGGTCATTGGAGACAGATTTTTAATACAATTTTAATTAATTCGGATCGAAACATCAAAGAATTAATAATTAGTATTAATTCATGTTGAAATTGGTCGACCGGAGAGAGGAATTATGAAATGAAATTAATACTAATTATTAATTCATGTCTCCGATCGACCGGTAACATCAAAGGTCGAATAGGAATCAACGATTTTCGATCGGAAACAAGGCTAATTAATTTAAATTGAATGTATGATATTTAAATTAATATTTAAAGGTAATCTATGGAAATTTTGTAAAATATTGAAATGTGAAATTATAACACAACTTATGAATTTTGAAATATTTAATATTGAAATTATCCTTCATATTTACCGTATTAATTAATAGTGTACAAAATAGTACTACGAAAAGTAAAAGCTTACAAACTAAAATTGCGTAAAAATTGAAGAAGACAAATAATTGCAGAAAAATTGAAGAAGACAAATAAATGCGAAAAAGTAAACCAATAATTGAACCAATTCTCTCCTATTTATACAATTCGATAGTAACAAATACAAATCCAACAAATTGCTATCGCTTTTTTTCCTCAATTTTCGTTCTTCATTACATTGCTATTGCTCTTGCTCCTCGAATTTTCGTTCTTCATTTCGATCCACAACCCAGTAGCTGTGTCTCAACAAGTAAGTTATTCGAATTTTTATTTATTTTCGACGTGTTTTGAATTTATTGTTGTTTATGATATTAATTTGTGTTTAGATTTATTATTGTTATTTTTGTTTAGATTTATTATTGTTTATTGGTATGGATAAATTATTGCGTTTAGATAATTAAATTAATTGGATAATTCATTTAGTGTTTTGAATTTATTGCATAATTCGTATATATAATTTAGATAATTAAATTAATTGGATAATTTGTTTAGTGTTTGGATTTTATTGTATTATTAGTATATATAATTCGATATAATTGTTTAGATAATTATTTATAATTATATAGCATATAATTAGTTTAGATGAAATTAGATGTTTTATACGATTTTATGGCTTTTTATATGAAAAATAAATGAATTAAAGGAATCCCTCCAATCGATGAATTAAAGGAATTATATGAAAAATAGATAAATAAATGATTTTATGGGTTTTAAAAAATCATAAATGAATTAAAAATTAAATTACATTAAAATCCCTTTCTCGATCGACCAATTCCTTGATTCCGGTTGGAGAGGATTTTAATGTAATTTAATTTTTATTGATTCTGTAAACATAATTAAATTAATTATTCATTCAAAACATAAAATTGGTCCACGGAAATTATCAAATTAACATCGATTCGGTCGTAGGAATCTTGAATGTCGACCGAGAGAGAGAGCTATTTTCGATAGGAGAGAGCTTATTTTCGAACGGAATCTTCTAATTATCAAATGAATTTAATACTAATTATTAATTGATGTCTCCGCCGATCGGAAACAAGGAAATATCGACCGGAGACATAAAACTATTCGACCAGGAGAGAGATTTTTGTTTTAGAAATTAATTTTAAATTAAATCAATTAGGATAATTTTAGATTTATTAGGATAATCTTGAATTATTGTTAGGATAATTTTAGATTTATTAGGATAATCTTGAATTATTGTTGTTGTTTTAATTTTAAATGAAATCAATTAATTTTAAATGAAATCAATTAGGATAATCTTCCAATTATTGTTGTTTATGATATTAGATTTATTATTGTTAGTTTTATTTAGATTTATTATTGTTAAATTTTTTAGATTTATTTTGTTTAGATAATTCGAGCAATTTATAATACTATCTTTAGTTTTATTTAGATTTGTTATTATTATTTTGTTTATTTTGTTTATTATTCCTATCTTTAGATTTATTATTATGTTAGATAATTCGAGCAATTTATAATACTATCTTTAGAATTATTTTGTTAGATAATTCGAGCAATTTATTATTTTGTTTAAATTCTAGCAAATATCTTTAGATTTATTATTGTTTTGTTTAGATAATTGATTGTTTCGCAATTTATAATTATTGGATAATTCGTTTAGATAATTCTTGGCATAATTCGTTTAATTAGACTTAGATTAGATTGCTATTTTTCTTATTGTAGCGATAATTTTAGTGTAAACATTAAGACATTAGAAAAATCATGTTAAGATCGTATATTTACATTAATGTAATCTTGTATTTGTTATAGATGTCGGGATGAAGAGCATTATTGTTCGATATGGAGGCGGTGGGATCCTTCTTTATGTTACATTGGCGGGTATCGATCAAATGCCTTTGTTCGAATGGACAATGTAATTTTCGGGAGTTCATATAGATGATTAATGAAATTATGTTGGGAAATTCGTTGAGTACAACCTACCAACCGCATTATCTATCGAGATCTCGGAGTGGTAGAATTATCAAATTACTTTTGAGTAATGATGATCAACTTTTCGATTGGCTCATGATGCCCAAGCGAGGTCTATGTGACTCACGATGCCGACACATCCCAATCGGAGCAAGAACTATATAGACCTTCGTTTGAGATACCATCCTCGTCAACATATGACTACACTTCCCAAACATATCGTTCGATGCGTCGTTGACACAACAATTTACATCATCGATTGGTTTGATCGATACATCTCAATATATGCCGCAACACATGGATCCATCCAGAATTTCATTTCCCAACATATCTCGCAACCACAACCGGGGATACACTTGTTGAGGACAACGATGGCGACGACTACGTTGAAGAAGAAGATGAAAGCAGTCGGATGAAGAGGAAGAAGATCGCGAGTGCCTTTGGTGAGCTATGGCTCATTTGTAGAGTTTGACGCATGGATCCGTCGAGAGGGTGGATTCGGGAAGCTTCATCTACGATTATGCGAGTAACACGCAGAGCACGTAGGAGCCTAGAGCCGAGAAGAAGTTGAGGAGATGAGCAACCGGCTAGTCCCTGTTATTCCTCATGATGCTTCAGTTAATCTCTTTGCTCGTCCTCTGGACTCGGTTCCAGACCCCGATGAGCTGAGCGAAGGTTCCATCTTCGACAGCAAGGGTGAACTGAAGATATCCGTGGGGCTATGGCATTTGGAACGTCGAGTAGAATTTGTTATTCCTCGATCCGATAATTCGAGGATTACATTCAAATGTCGATATCATAATCAGTGTCCTTTTCTACTACGTGCATCGCAAAGAAGGTGGATTTTGGTTTGTCCGCAAGTTTGATGCTATACATACTTGCGCACGTAACCTAGTGAATATCGGAGTAAGGAAGGTTAATGCCCGTGTAATTGCGGCATACATATCACGAAAAATACGCGAAGACGGTGAAGTGCTAAAGCGAGGTCCATTATGGCCGATTTGCGGCGAGAGTACGGTGTACACGTTACATACGATGTAGCAATGCGAGCCCGTAATAGGGCGATCGAGATGATATACGGTGGACATGAAGAATCATTTCAGCTACTACCGAGTTATCGCATATGTTACGGATGAGCAATCCGGTTCGATGGTGACTTGGATATTGGATCGGATGGTCGGTTCCGTCACCTCTTTGTCGCCTCGGTTCATGCAGTTAGGCGTACATTGTGCCTCCGACCGTGATTGTAGTCGACGATGCGCGCTTGAAGGGCCGCAATAAAGGCATATTATTCGTTGCGTGACAAAGGACGGCAACGAGCAAGTTTTTCCATTAGCTTATGGAATTGGTCCGATCGAGAATGATGTCTCATGGACTTGGTTTCGCCTCGACTACAAGTCGCTTATGGATCAAATCCGGAGATGTTGATTGTTTGATGCCCATGTCGATATAATGAGCGCGGTCAGTGTGTACCCCGATGCAACACACGGATTATGCTACTACCATCTGCTGAAAAAATCACCCGTTTGGGCAACCATCCGCAGTTATTTGAAAGCCGCTTATGCGTGCAAGATGCACACTTTGAAAAGCGATGGCTATGTTAAAGTCTCGTGAAGGCCGATGGTAGTGGCGCATATACCAGTTGGTGGAGGTTGGAGTGCAGTGGGCTAGATCACGGTGCCCGTTAGGCGCTACGGTTTTATGACATCGAACATTGCGAATCATTCAATTCTCGAATATTGTGGGCTGACGATTGCCAATTTGCTCAATGATTGAGGCAATCCGTCACATTACGAAAAATGGTTCGATGAGAGACATGAAGCGAAAAAGAGTGCGCGGTGAATTGACCCACAAGCAACGCGTAAGATGATGGTATCAATGGAACTATCACGCGAGATACGATGTAGTGCCCTCATCGACTCCACTTTCAAAGTCAAGCACGGAAGCAAAACATTCGAGTCAATCTCAATACGCAATCGTATGCGTGTTTGGAGTGGGACATGGATATGATACCGTGTTCTCATGTCATTGCAACTATATGGTGCAATTTAAGTTTAATTATGTTAATTTTTTGATCAAATTGATTTCACTTACATATAATTGATTATATAAATTTTTAGTCATAAAGGTCACCATATATCTAACTATGTGGGGAGTACTACCATTACGCAAAGCTAGCGAAGCATACTCGTATCGGATCAATCTGTTCACCACGATCTACTTGGACTGTTCCTCCGAATGTTCTTTGGAATTACGCTTATGCCTCCTAATAGAGTCCGTCGGTGGCCCCGAAAGTGGGTCGATATCGTCATCCAATGTAAGTGGGATCGAGTAGTAGAAGTCGTGCACTACGGACATGTAGCTTGTGTGGTAATGAATCTCATACGTGTCGGAAGTGTCCTTACTTATCCGAGAGCGGTGACATTGTAATGAAAGAAAACATTCATGTAAAGATATTATTAACATTATTATTATTTTAACTTAATCAAATTGAATTGAATTGAATTGACACTAGAAAAAACATGCGACAATGACGGAAAATCCGTCGCTAAACATCAACAATCCGTCGTAACACATATATCTCACTAACTAAAACATTAATCTTTTATCAAAAAAAGAAAAAGAAGAAGCTTGAGCGATGAAGTTTGTTTGTTTGTTTGAATAGCGGTGAAAAACTTTGATCTTCACGAGTTTGTTTGTTTGTTCGAATAACGTCTGTTTCATTTTCTGAGGTTATGTAATACTTATTTCATTGAGCTATGATTCTTCAAAAGCACACACAAATTCATTCAACGATCTTAGCTTGAGTTAAATACTAAGTTGTTGTCACGAGGATTAATAACTATCGTATAATCAAATATTCGATAAATAATATGAACATCCATTTGCATCCAATATACCAATACATACCAATATACAAATACATACCAATATACCAAGACATGCTAATTTCTACCTCTTCCTCTTCCTCTTCCTCCCGAACTTTTATATGGATCACATATCTCATATATATTTCCACCTACTTTATGTCATATGCTACAACATTAGACATACCCATTCGATGCTCGGTGAACCCGAAATAAGACGTTCCACATCATGCACGCAAATGGACCATCATCAAATCGCCTTCACGGTCAAATACCTCAAGAGGCAGCTGTGTAATAACCGCATCATTATTCCATGGTGGTATCGGTGGGAGTTAGCCTCGAACCATCTAGTGAAGAGAAAAACGGCCGCAATAATCTAGTCGGGCACACGAAGTCCATCATCCTCGCATCCACTGATCCTGGTCCATCCTCCAAATACGCGAGTCAAACAAGACGCAATGACCGAGTGCATATACACGCGCATTATCGCGAAACGCCGCTCGATAACGCAAGGATAATGATCTATAAAAATTAATATTTAGATAAAATAAACAAGGACACGTAACCATTTAGATAAATTAATATTTATTGTATTAAATAAGGTTACCTGCGTGGCACGTAACCATGATGTATAACCCGTCATGCCGAGGACAACTGCTATCCAATGCGATGGTGGCTGCCATGTAGAAGCAATGCTCTCAGGGGTCATGATCAATGGTGCCTCACGCGGGTCTTGAATGTGGGACGAAAGCATTGCGTGTACCTCGGACCATTGATTTTGCGAAACATCTATTTCAACATTGAAAATTAAGTAATTAGAGATACTACACATATATACTATATATTGATTGTATTAAAGACTTACGAAAAAACCAGTATCAAGGATGATTGTGTTTTGATAATCCACCCCATCCAATACGTCGATCCGGCATCGAGTCTCACCTCAAATACACCATGAATAGATCGACGACCGCAAAATTATTTTAGGGATACATATCAATATAAGTAGATGTACTTAAAAAACGAAGCATATTGTATAAAAGCGTGCCGAACATCAAAACGCCTCTACGGCATTTCGATATTCACGAAAAATGCAACTGGACTTGTCGATCAAGACCGAACAACCATCGTTGCCTTATTTGTGTTCAAGAAACGCGGTAATTTATCACTATGTCACGGATAATGGACGTGGCATCGGGCTATTCACGTATGGTGACCTCATTACGGTAGAAGGTCTCCGTGCCCGTTCACCTCTCGGATCCCGAACTACAAACATTTAATTTAGAAAATGAAAACATAACAAATATAATGAAATATTATAAAGCGCCAAATATGAGACTTAATAGTTACCTGTTCCTCAAATCTGCTGCTGCACGGGCTCGAAAGTCCGCCTCACGACGTCTGAGGCGGATCACTAAATAGGTCCATCCCATCATGGAATGATGAGATGTAGTTCGGGGATCGTACCATGGATCCGGTGAGTAGCGGGGAGGGTATCACTGGCGATGCGGTCGCCACCTCGGTGGCTCAATATGTCCACCGCCTCGAGGACATCGGGCTGGGCGGTGATGTGGTCTCCGATCTTCACCTCTGCGTCGTCGTCGTCGTCGGATGACGTGGGACATGAGGTGCATGTGTAGCCGATCATCCCTGTGTGCAACCACATCGAGTCTTCTAAGAGGTTTTCAAACCACTTCTTTATCTTTGGAATAAATTTGTCTTCGATAGACCTCTCGATGCGTCGCCTTTGCTCTCCTCCTCCCGGACAGATTCCGGATAGATTCACGAATCCAACGACGATCGGCGGAATTAAGGCATACGGGTGCCGACCACCACCGCTCGATGAAGCCTCCTCGGTCTGCATCTTCCCGTATCCGTCTCTCAGCGGATGGACGGTTATCCACATATGGCGCCGCAGCTCATCAACAACGGAACCTCAACGAACCCAACCGACGATGTCCTCTCGGCTGGGTATCGAAGGTGAAGGCTCGAGGCTCGCTCGATGGAGACCACGAAGATCGGGATCCTCAACAAACGTGGAGCCTCCTCCGGAACTCGGCGTCTACGTCGAGGCTCATCCACCGGAGGTGGATGAGACACACCACGACGAGAAGGGAATCCGGTCCCTCCCTCAAAGGATTTGACGGTATAACAAAATTCACACCGAGTGGAGAGGGTGAGAGATGACACCCAAGAAACGGTGCTAACCTCGAATGAGTCCGCTCGATGGATGTGAGATGATAACCGACCTACAATAAATTGAAAGATGTTATTTAATATTCTAATAAATACAATACCTCATACATGATTTAAAATTATAATAAAATTCAATACCTCTTGCTCAAAAGTGACCAGAAGTGCGGTGAGAGCCTACTCTTGAACTTCCACCTCAACACTCTCGGATACGCTGTGGGATTGATGTACGTCCCAGCTATACTTCCCAAGCCTGGTATGATCTCGAGTGACCAAGCATATAGTGCCCAGACTGGTCCGTAAAAGTGGTATTGAGCATTAGGTTGACACTGCGTCGTATAATATCTCAATATCTCGTAATCGTAGGCCCACGGAAATCGGCAAAAGCGCCCGGATCGTCAACCAATGCCCAAACCCAATCAGCTATTATCTTCCCCGTATCGTATCCAAATACGAACCCATAGAGGGTAATAACGTGGGCCACACGTAAATAGTGACGAAGATCTACATCATCACTAAAACTACAAAATCTATCTACTAGATTACGTAATGTAATCTGTGTGCCCCCGCAAAAAAGACTATAGACCTCAACGTCGCTCAAGTCGTAGTCTAGTGTGGGATCAAATGATGATGACCCAAATTGCAGGCCGGTGACTAGAGCATAATCTTTAATCGAAAAACATATATATCTTCCATTGATGAAAAATACATCTCGGATCGTAGGCTCTATCGGACGGAGACTAAATGGTGCAAAGAAAACTAGACTTAGGCCGGGAGTCCAATCAATCGGATGACCAAAGCAACCCCTAAACATATCTACCAACTCTTCGCCTTTATCTAGCAAGACATTCTTAATATATTTAAAATAATCATCTATAATAAGTCTTTACATCCGCCACCACATTTATCGTGGTAGGCCTCAAAAAACAGGATCGACCTACAATTATATCAATGTCACATATTACACAACGTACAACAAACCAACAAACTACTACAATAATTATTTCATTTGTATATAATTAGCATCAATAAACATCCTATCATACAAATATAAAAATAATTAGAACTACAAATCACCTATCAAAATCGCCATAATTAAGTAATACAATTTAACCATTCTAAACCATAAATGAAATATTATTCAATCATATACCATAAACGCTATTTATTCAATCATATTCCAAAACAGATATCTCGAAAACATACAAGCCATAAACAATATTAACATACTCGATAACATAATTCATATTCAATTATATACAATCATATTATTCAATAACATTTACCAACATTTATCCAATCTCAATAACATAATTCAACTACTCATATTCAATCATATACAATCATATTATTCAATCACATCTACCAACATTTATCCAATCTCAATTACAAAATATATTTAAGGTAAACATACTAAGGGTTCACACGAAAACATACCGTAAATGCGACATATTGCCTTGAAAATAATACTGCATCATTACAAAATTCAATTAATAATTTCAATTAATAACTAATAATTATTTCAATTAATAACTAATAATTAACAACTAATTATACAAAATTCAATTAATAATTTCAATTAATAACTAATAATTGAATTAATACCTGCATCATTACAAAATTCAATTAATAATTTCAATTAATAACTAATAATTAGAAAATTAAATAATTCAATTAATAACTAAATATTAATAACTAATTAATTTGTTGTCTCCGATCGACCAATTGAACTTTCCGATCGGTGAAGGCTTCTCTCCGGTCGACCGGAGAAGAAGCCCTCACCGATCGGAAAGTTCAATTGTCTAACAAATTAATTCAATTTTAATTCACCTACTTTCCGATCGGAGACAACAAATATATTGAAACAATTCGTTGTTTCGATCGATTCACCTACTTTCCGATCGGTGAAGGCTTCTCTCCGGTCGTGACCGGAGAAGCCTTCACCGATCGGAAAGTTCAATTGGTACAACAAATTAATTCAATTTTTATGTAAAACCAACATTTATCATTTCAAATTTCAACATTCCACATATAAATCTAAAATATTTCCTATCGAAACTTGTAAAACCAACAATAACCAACAAAATATTTCCTATATTTCCTAAACATTATTATAATCTTACAAAAATCAAAATCATCAAAAATCATCTTAACATATCAAAACAAAAATCGCAAAATCGCATAACTATATTTATAGCAAATAATATGGCGAAAACATAAAACATACCAAATATTCTCGCCGATTCGAATAAGCAACCAAATATTCTCACTTCCTTTCTTGATTCGAATAAGCAAAACCCTAATTATTAGAAAATTGAGTTAATACATAATTATTAAAAAATTCAAATAAAACTCTCCGGGTCGACCGGAAACATCCCACCGGAAACTTCAATTTTTGCGAAATTATTTTGGCGTTACCTCTTGTTCTTCACGTCTCTTCTTATCTTTCGACGGGAATGGGAATGGTAATGGAAATACAAATCGAAATTCACGGAATGGGAATGAAAATTGAAGAAAATTGCGAAGAACGAAATTCAAATTTTTTGAAGAAGAATTTGAATGAATGTGAATGCGTGAATGTGGGTGAGTTTTTCAAATTTTTTGAAGAAGAATTTGAATGCGTGAATGTGGGTGGTTTTAAGAGAGTTAATGTTAGCACAGAAACAAAAAAAGGAATCAGATTCCATTTCGCACAGAAAAAAAGAATAGATAAGACGTCTGCAAAATTTCTGCAAATTTTTCACTGTGTTGTTCTGCAAATTTTGACTGTTTTCGAACAAGAATATAGTTTTTTAATAGGTTTGGGTATAGGGTGTAGTTAATTTTTAGTTTGGATATGAGGTGTACTTAATTTTTGATAGTTGGGTATATAAGTTGGGCCCCCATAAATTTAATTGTTAGATTCACATTGCAATCACACTTCTTTTGCTTTAACAAAATAATCTTAATATGATTTGTTATTTTTTATATATATATATATATTATCAATTTCATATTTTATCAATTTTCTCTCTGTAACTATGATTTGTTCTCTGTAACTCACAATTCTTTATCTAGCTTATAAGTTCAATCATCCAAACAATTTGCAACTTATAAACTATTCAAACATTATATCTTATAAGTTTTTGAAACATCTTATAAACTCCTGAAACTTATAAGCTCTTTAAAATAAACTTAGCCAAACACCCTCTATGTCTTTGATTCGAAATCTTTCTTCTATCGTTGAATCTCAATTTTCCAAATATATTTATATTTTAAACTTTATTAACTATTAGCCTATTGGTGTTTAGGGTGAGAATTTTAAATACCAACGATATTAAGTTATACTTCCTCCGTCTATTATATTTATTTTTTGATTTTGATGACACAAGTTTTAATAGAATAAAATATGTGTAAAGCAAGTAGAGATAATAAATGAATAAATTAATAGATAGTGGGAGTAAAAAATTGGACGACTTGTGATTTTTTTATAAATAAGTGAATAAATTTGGAATAAAAATTATGGTGTTGATGTTTCTAAAAAAAGAATGAACGTTGTTTCATGGATGGAATAAAACATAATTAAATGAACATAGTTAGTGGAGGGAGGAAGTATATAATAGTATTAGTTAACTTACATGCAGAAAATATCTAATTTGACTAAATCACTTCTAATGTCTCAATCACTTTGGTATTTAGCGGATAAATTACTACATATTTTTTCACTTTGAAGTCAAATATATTTTTAAATTTACTTGTAGGAAAAGACAAAAAATCTCCAGGTTATAGCTCCAAATAACCAATTAACTTAATAAAAGATTAATTATAGCCACGAGAATAAAAATATATTAATTCTAATCATTTTAGACTAAAGAGACAACTTTTCCCTTTTATTTAAATTTTTTACACATTTCAATTTTTTATAAAAATAAGAAAAAAATGGAAAAATTAGTAAAAAATTCAAGATTAAGTTTGCATTAGATAATTCACGTCTTCCTTCTTTACTATCAACTTCTTCTTCTCAATTTCTTCTTCTTCTTCTTCTTCTTCTTCTTCTTCTTCTTCTTCTTCTTCGATTTTCTTCTTCTTCTCCAACATATAACAGATTTTTCTCCCTATTCTCAAGTTTATGAGCTTCTTATTCTTCTTCTTCACCTAGGATTCAGAATCTATACTGTTGGTTTGAAGAGTTTATTGAAATTAAATATTTCAAGGTAACTTTAATGCTACAATGGATGAGCTCTTGTTTCTTTTCTGTATTTCGTGATTTGTAGTTTAAAATTTAGGATGTTGGCTTCATGTTCTTAAATACTCGCTACTGAGCTTGTGACGCGATCATAAACATGACACAAAATTACAGAATTTCGCATTATGTTCATGAATCGCGAAATTACAGAGTTTCGTATTTTCGCGTCTTAGTATAGTTTTCACAATGATGCATAATTCTTACATAATTTTGCGTCTTAGCGCATTTTACACACTGACGTGAAATTGTGTAATTCCGTATCATGCCGATTTCACGTCAGAGTCTTGTGTTTGTGAATATTATGCTAAACATATATGGATTTTTGTGATGTAGATGAGAGCAAAATGTATAATAATAATAATAACGCATGAAGTCAATGGAATGACACTACATATGTGGCGGAGAATAAGAATTTGTTCGTGTGCCATCGGATTGTATAATACTAATGCATGGAGGTCAATGGAATGACACTACATATGCTTCCATCTCTTGTATTGAACGAGAATTATCTTATGAATACATTCGTGAGACAATTTCTGTTGGTACTATATTTTTTGGTAAAGAAAATTTGAGAATTGAACTGGGATTATATCACTTGTTGAATAAGGTGGAATATGTTGTTGATCGATCAACAAAGACAAGAACTGTGAGGACTCCTTGCAAATCCCATACAAGCAGGGCGACCATATTCAAAGTGAATTTCATCTAGCTATCAGTCATCAACTTCATCATGTGCTCGAGTTTGTTCTAGATATCATATAAGTGATCATAATCGGGTCAAATGTATTGAAGATATCCCTATAACACAAGATGAAGAAGTTAGTACCAACCAGTCGAATACTACTAGGACACGTAGTTCAAAATGATGTGAAAATCGTGGTGAGATTGGTCATACCCGTGTTAAATGCACGCAAATGATGGTATAACATTTCACTATGTTTGGACTGATGTCTCTTAGATTATGAACTTTGTCTTTTGAAACTTATATTTGGACCGTTTTAATATGAATTTCGTAACTTTTTGTATCAATATTTTTATTTGAAAAGCAACATGTTCGTAAAATATAGTTTGATTCTACACTTAGAAGATATTGTAATTCGAAATTTGTAATTTTGCATGATAGTATAATTTACACATTTACGCGAAATGACCATGTTTTAGCATGATCGAGTGTTAATTGCATTATCACATGCAATTGATAATTCCATGTGAAACCTATTTTCGAGCGATAATGTAATTTACAATGTCATGCGCAATTAATAATTATGCATGAACGTTTACTTTCACGTGACATTGTAAATTAAACTGTTATGTGAAATTGATAATTTCACGTTACCCATAATTTTCGTATAACAATATAAATAAAATTGTCATATAAGATTGATAATTTCACGTTAACCCTATTTTCGCGTGGTAATGTTTGATTTATTAGGTGTTATGAAATCTATGAAAATAAAAAATAAATGAAAGTAAAATCGATATCATTTGAAGTAAAAATACCATAACTAGAAAACATCCTACAATATTGCCATAATCCAAAAAAGTATCCAAGTTATAGTACAAATCAATCTACATCATTTGATCTCTAACAGTTTTTATCTTGCATCTGTACTAAAAGTATTTAAGCTATGTGCAAACAGTCCCATGACTAATGTATGTATAATCAGACATCAGAGTTAGTGTCTCTCCTGCCGAAATCTTGATAGAGCCAAGTGAAGGATAACAAGTAGGTATTCCGACAATTTAGCCAGCCTCGTTCCCAGGTTTGTGCCCAGTCCGTAAATTGGGACAGATGAGCAAATGACTTTTCCTCCCTGGATCATACGACAAAAAACCAATGAAAAGAGGAAATTATACCATAATACTTTTGTGAATAAGTGATTGAGTGAGATTGCATTCTAAAATTGTAATTCTAGATTTAAAAAAGCATCACCTAACTACAGATGCTATAAGAGTTAAACCCCAAACAGAAAAAGAACATAAAGACATGCATCAGCATCAATATAAAACCTGCTATCTTCCAAGAAAAGCAAGTGCAACGAGAGAGAACCATTTAAATGGGGCAAATTAGTTGTCCTGATAAGGTTGTTGAAACTGGATCTACAGGCTTTACTTGCCTCTGAGATATCTTTTCATCTTCTTTGTAGATGACTTTGGAGGAGAATCATACAACTTCAAGTAGCATCTGCATGTCAAATTACTATTTTTAGGCACAAGTAGAGCAAAGAAGAAACAAAATTTAGCATGCTTGCATACATACTTTACCGATCCCTACAATCAATCCCATGTTATAGCAATAAAATTTCTAGTATTATTGAGTCTCAAAGGCCAAAAGCATCATAACTGCAGCAATAAACAGAGAACAATACCTTATGGCTCCATCAGCTGCTTCGCGGAAATAAGAGTGAGAATGAAGGTGATCTTAAAATTTCAGCGTATCGACATAAGTTCGAAGGGTCATTTTTCTTAAGCAGTATGAGTGGAAGTCAAACTGATCTTCCGTAATGTCTGCATAATGCTTTTCTACAGCCAGGAATTTCTTCAAGGCCCGCCCCAGGTCCCCCTGGCGCAGATAACTTTCTCCAGATGCTAATTCATACCTTAGATACATCCATAGCAAATTGATTAATTAAATGTGAAATATTAGGGTGATATTAATTCAATAACTCGACAAAATTACACACCACATGCACTGCATATCATGGAAGTTATTGTGCTGCTCTCCATCTTTTGTGAATAATACAGCTGTCTGTTCAGTCAATGCAACCTAGAGTTGTCATATAATACATAATCATAAGCACATCGACATAAAAAATCCTAATTTTAGTATCATATTTGAAGGACTGTGTAATAGCACCAAACCTGATCAGCTTAAAACATATGTTTGACACATTCACTGTTCACACAGCGATCAGCAAGATCCATGCATCAGGCTTCATCAGCCAAAGAAGCAGCTGCTACTGAATCACCAGCATGCTTTAGTATCCGGCTCTGAAGAGTGAAAGCACCAGTAAAATATGTTTAGCTATTGTGCAAAATAGATAATTGGTCCTCTCAGGATATGAGTATCAAGGCGGATCAATAGCATTCTGTAACTTCCACATTAAGTGAACTTACCAATTAATACAAGCCCAGAACATATAGCTAGAGCCTAGAATTATCTCAACTCATCAATACTCACTAACCTTTATACTTACTTATATAGACACATTATATACTAATCACCGCAGCCCATACTCACACACACAAAGATGATAAGGTATCCCCACAATTACAAATTTTCTCGCCCAAAAAGTTTCTTAATATAGAAACACATGCCACAAAATATTATTATATTATCATATTTTCTCCACTAACTGACAATTTCTTATTTTCATTAACTAATATATATCACATATATATTAATAATGGAATTATGAAGTATTCATTATTATCATATCGATAATCTATTCTATATTAGTCATTCTTCTTATATAAATAGCATGCATCAATGATTGTGACATGCAATACCATATCATAGTAGAAAATCAAATCACATCTAAATAGCTCAAAAAAGTACTTCAAATGGCTTTTACATCATACTTTAAGCAAGTAACAATTTATTTTCATATAAACTTTTGTGTTGAATATTCAAATTAGTGTCAATAGAATTATTGCAGTAAATTTGTATCAGACTATAGTTTTCTCTAACAAATCAGTGTACCTATGAAGGGAATCAACCCTTCCCTGACGCAACAACAAGATTGAATTAGGATTTGGTTGTCTCGGCCAACCATTGATTTCAGAATGATTTGGAGTAGCATTGGCGCTGAGATGAGGAAACGAGATGGTGGCAGAATGATTTTCAGCAGCGACAGAGGCGACGGTGGTGCAGACGACGACTACGCTCGTCCGGCGGAGGCGGAGGCGGCGTCATCGTCTGGGTAGTAGAGGAAGAGACGGGATTGGAGATGTGTTGGCGCTGAGATGGAGAAGCGAGATGGTGACAGAACGATCGGTAGAGGCGGCGACGGTGATGGAGACGGCGACTCGGGACAGCTCGTCCGGCGGCGACAGCTGCGGCTCCAAGTAGCAGAATTGGGGGAGGGTAGGCGAGATGGGAGAGTTTTGTTTTAGGCTGTGTTTTGTAATGTTTGAAATTTTAGATTATTGTTATTTGGTAATTATTTAAATGAAAAATATAAAATGGTATTTTTTAGGTAGGAATTGTTATATTTAATAATATTTTTATTATTATGGTTAGAATCAATCTGTACTTAAATAAAAAGAACAAAAAAAAATCATAATTAAATAAACGTATTTACAGAAAATATCTAATTTGACTAAATCGTTTCTAATGTCTCAATCACTTTGGTATTTAGCCGATAAATTATTACATATTTTTTCACTTTGCAGTCAAATATATGTTTAAAATTTACTTGTAGGAAAAGACAAAAAATCTCTACCCACTTTCTACTATCCCACAACTAATGACTACTGGCAAGTAGTGAATGAAGACGGCAACCACTGAAATTTTACAGCGACGAACATTGATTTTTCACTTTTTTTTTACACAGTACAAAATATATAAGAATTTTCACAAAATTCAAACAAATCAATCATCATCCAATGATACTTTAGTCCTTTCACCTTAAAATGAATATTTTTTACATATAAATTATCAAAATGGGTATTTGTTTCATATATGTTATCGAAATAGATAGATTTCATATTAAAACTGTTATTTATTAGCAATCTCTCCTAACAAAAAACCAAAAGAAGCGATCTAGATATAATCAATTCTAACCCTCTAGTAAGTGTTGAAAACACATACTACGAAATTTCTTGACATAATTTTTTATTAGATAATTTGACAAATATAATTGTTATAATAAGAAGCAAGCTGCACGATCGCATGTTAATCGGTCCAAATACATGAATATTGACTTGGATCAAAATAATCCGAAAATCTAAAAAAAAAATTCGAACTAATTAAATTATATCCTTGTACCTTTTCCTTATTTGCTCTAACAAAATTGAAATAATTGTTGAATTAGAATAAGACTAATGGATTGTGAATATTCGTAATAATTCAGATGAAATGGCAATTATATTACGTGCTTTTTCCGAAACCACACTAATGTTAAAAAACTAGGATTAAAATGTAAAGATCCGAGTGATATTCGGAGTAATCAATAATATCTGCGAAAGCTGGAAACAGTCAAGCACTCAGTAATATTACTCTGCAAAGTCAAAATTGAAATCCAATTCGGCTAATCATAAATTTGTTTTCATTCTTATAAATAAACATTATAAAAATTACAATTCAGTATAACACCCAACTTAATATTATATAAATAAACTCCCACAGATTTATTTCATTTGCTTATGAACTAACATCAAAGATATCTATTAATTTATGTAAAACTTTTTAATAATATGTAGAATTAGAAATTTATATTAATATAGTTATTAGGAATTAATCGGGTTTGGAATGGATTTTTATTAATGTTCACTCTATAATGTTTGGATTTTATTGAGATAGAGAATTACTTATTGCAGCAATTTATATTTGACTATTTAGATAGTTCATAAATTTAAACAGTTTTGGATAATTAACATGTATTATTATACATGTTTGGAACATGTATATGTAGTAAAATTATTTAAATAGATTTGAGACATGTACGAGCATATAAAAATTCTAAAGGATTTCAATATTAATAGACATCCCTATATGATTTTTTTAACTTTTACTCGTTTGTTATCAATACTATTTATTATAAATATTTTTTATTATATTATATAAGATTGAATATTATTTTAGCAACTTATATTTATAAATTTGGAGAGGTTCGGATAATAAATGGGTATTACAATATGGATTTGAGATGAACATGAGTAGTAGATTCACTTTATTTAGTTTAGGACGTGAAAGGATATATAAATTTTAGATGAGTTTAGGTTAGGAGTGAGCAAAATCGAATCCAAACCGAATAACCGAATCAAATCGTGATAATTTGGTCGGTTTGGATCCGTTTTTAATAGCTTCGGGTTTCGGTTTGGATGCAAATATTGAAAATTAAATTTTTTTCGGATTGGTTCGGTTTAGCATTTCGAAATTTCGATTTAAATCGAACCGAACTGAAGTTCTTATTAATATATATATAATTTATATATATAAATATATATATATAAACTATGTTAAATTAAATTATTAAAAATTATGGGCACATATAGATTAAACTAAACGACAATAATATAAAAATTTATAAGTTAGTGGGCTTAATCATATTTAATTATAATAAATATGATATAATTTAAATAGTTCTAAAATATATTATTTTATAAAATGTTATATCTAAATGTTGCAGAGCGATTAATTTATCTCAATATTAATTTATTGTTATCAGTGTTTGATAGTTGGATTTATGCTTTGATGTTGTTGAATTTAAGATAAGATTGTTGAATTATTAAATTTATGTTTTTATCATCTTCTTGATTAATTTTGATAGTCAGCTTTTGAAATAGTAATTAAAATTTCGATTAATCAAAAACCGAACCAAATTTAGTTTTATTCTAGTTATATAAATTATATTTCTATCTTTTTTCCGTCAAACCCTTCGAATTGCACCACCAAAAAAATTTCACACACGCGCGCATTCTCTCTCTTTCACACACTAAATTTCTACACTGCGATCAATACCTTCGGAAATCTCCGATACAGGTATTCTCTCTCTCTCTCTTCATTCTTATGTTGAGATGGCAATGGATTTGGGATAAAATTTGGATCCGATAGATCTGAATCATACCCCATATTTTGGATTTGGATCCGAGATTTAGTTTTTAAGACCGGATTCGATCTAGATCCTACCATGATCCATTTAATTATATATATATATATATATATATATATATATATATATATATATTATTTTATTATAATTAAATACTTAACCCAACTTAAAACTCTTCAATTTTCTTTTCAAATTCTCCCAAAACAAATATGCTCTCAATTTCATTTCAAATTCTCCCAATTATATATCAGTCGGTATTTACGACGGGTTGCGTCACTTACACCACCGACGATCGAGTTGTTTGTTGTTTCATACCTTATGGTGAATTTATAACTAACGTCTTCAAATATAGTGATAATTATAGAAATTCTAAATAATTATTATAGTATTATTATGTATTTTTATATTATTATGGTGTTACTGTGAATTATAGTTGATTTAAAATTTATTTTAGATTCGGCCCATTGGCCATTCCTATTCTTATGCGTTGATTTTATATTGTTTTTCTCCTCGATATAGTATCTGCAACCATTTTGGAATTTAAATATTGTTGTCTAACTGTTCGATTTGTGTGAGTAAAACAAGGCAACGTCGTTGATTTTTGATAGTGCTGTCATGGATTTCGGTCGATTCAATAAATAACTAATCACTTCCTCGTCGTTTTGTATTTTGCTTATATGTAATACTGCATATACGCAGGCCATATAGAATAACTTGAAGTCTAGCTGCTAACGTGAAGCATCTTCCGCCGGTCACTTGAGTTATCTCAATTGCCTATTTTCCATATAAACAGAGTTACTGAGAGAGAGAGAGAGAGAGAGAGAGCTCTGCAATTCTGCTGGTTATCGTTTTAGCGTTTGTATATTTTCATTTCAGCTTTCAGGTACCTTTGTAATTTATGCCAAGTTTTGCATCAGAAGTTCGTTTCGGATAATCCTCAAATCAGTTCACATTTCTGTTGCTCTTAATGCTTGATCGTGATTTGGAGATCTGTTTGGAATGTCATATTTTAACGCCCTGATAAATTGGAAAAAGTTCCGTCTCAAAATTGAATTTCAAAATCTGTGCAAAATCTGCATATAGATAGACCAATACTTTGATCAACGTTACTATATATCTCAACGACGTATTAAAATTTTGCAGGTCGCGGAAAGAAATATGGCGGGAGACGACAAATCGGACGGCTCAGGTTTGACGAGGAGGAGGAGGATGTGCTCGTGCACAAGGACGATTTTCTACCTGAAGAATCGTTCAGGAGCTGGACCAACTACGCGAGTGCATTGAAACAGACTCCGGCCCGGCTGTTGGACCGGGTGTTTACCCGGTCGAGCTTGGAGGCCGAGCTGGAAGTCAAGGCTCGCAGTGGTGGCGAGATGAAGAGGACGCTTAATTGGTGGGATTTGATATGGTTCGGCATGGGTGCTGTCATCGGCGCCGGAATATTCGTCCTCACCGGACAAGAGGCTCACAACCACGCCGGCCCTGCCGTCGTGCTATCCTATGCCATTTCCGGTCTCTCCGCCTTGCTCTCGGTCTTCTGCTACACTGAGTTCGCCGTCGAAATTCCCGTTGCAGGTACGTACGCATGGTTTTAATAGTTTAATTGAAATTAAGGTTGAAACAAATTATGATTTGTCGAAAATATGCCTAGTTTGATTAGTTATTTTATGATGGATAATTACAGGTAAATTCTTTTGATTGTTAATGTGAATTTATGCAGCTAGCCCGTAATCTGACGTGATCAATTATTTAATTTCTTATGTTAAATGAATTATTAATCTTTTGATTTTTCAAAGATACACTACGATACCAAGAAAACTTTTCCACAACGAAGCAATTTTCCTGCAAGTTTTTCACTATCCCTTGTTGGACCTTCCATTTTGTCAACATTAATTGACTTGTGCAAGTGATTACTTTTATTGTTTATGTTATGGGCATTATGAGAAGCAGATGATCAATATTTTGAATAGTCAACATTTTCGGATGCAAACTATTTGTAATTTATCAACTTTGCAGGCGGTTCATTTGCCTACTTGAGGGTGGAGCTCGGCGATTTCGTGGCCTTCATTGCCGCCGGAAACATCATCCTCGAGTACATAATCGGCGGAGCAGTGGTTGCGCGTTCGTGGACGTCCTACTTTGCCACGCTCTGCAACCACCAACCCGAAGATTTCCGCATCCAGGTAGACGGCCTAGCACACGACTTCAACCAGCTCGACCCCATCGCCGTCGGCGTCATCATAGTCATCTGCATCATTGCTGTCCTAAGCACAAAAGGCTCCTCCCGCCTCAACTACCTCGCCTCCGTTGTCAACATGGTCGTCATCCTCTTCATCATCATCGCCGGATTCATCAATGCCGACACCAAGAACTACGAGAAGTTCACACCCTACGGTGTCCGCGGCATATTTAAAGCATCCGCCGTTCTCTTCTTCGCCTACGTCGGCTTCGATGCAGTCTCCACCATGGCGGAGGAGACCAAGAATCCTGGCAGAGACATCCCCATCGGCCTCGTGGGGTCGATGGTGATCACCACCATCATATACTGCGCGCTGGCGCTGGCTCTCTGCCTTATGCAACCGTACGACGCCATCGACGTCAATGCTCCGTTTTCGATGGCGTTCAAGAAAGTAGGGTGGGGATGGGCTCGGTATATCGTTGCTGCCGGAGCTTTGAAGGGCATGACGTCCGTCCTCCTCGTCGGCGCCGTCGGCCAGGCGCGGTATCTGACGCACATATCGAGAACACACATGATGCCGCCGTGGTTTGCGAAGGTTGATCCGAAGACGGGGACACCGATCATTGCCACCATTGTAATGCTTGCTGCTACGGCGGTGATTGCCTTCTTCACAGATCTTGAGGTTTTGGCGAACTTGCTCTCGATCGCGACGCTCTTCATCTTCATGCTGGTCGCTCTGGCCCACATCGTGCGGAGATACTACGTCAGCGGGGAGACGTCGGAGGAGAACCGGAGGAAACTAATTATCTTCTTGGTATTGATCCTTGCATCGTCGATTGGGACGTCGATGTATTGGGGGTTGAGCGAGCACGGGTGGATTGGGTACTGTGTGTCGGTGCCGGTTTGGATCCTGTCGACGGTGGGGCTGTGGCTTTTCGTGCCTCAGGCGCGGGCGCCGAAGCTCTGGGGTGTACCGTTGGTTCCGTGGCTGCCGTCGGCGTCCATTGCGATTAATATCTTCTTGCTTGGCTCCATAGACGGCAGGTCTTTCGTAAGGTACTCGGTGTGGTCTGCGTTTTTGCTGGCGTACTACTTGCTGTTCGGACTTCATGCGTCGTACGACACGGCCAACTTGTATGAATTGGAGGCGGCTCAGGGGAAGACGTACAGGAATGTGGAGGAGGGGAAAGCGGCTAAAACTGGCGTCGACGCCGGGAATGCTCTTTAGATTCACTAGGAACATTTATTTGTATACATGCAAATAATTTTAAAATTGATTTGAATAATATTACGAGTTATAAAGGTTGCGCATTAACATACACAAATATATATATATATATATATATATATATATATATATATATATATATATATATATATCATGTTTGGGTATCAATTAATAAGATTATGAACTAATAGTAATATCATACATTTTGTAGTAAATAGTATTGATAAAAATATCTCATGTGAAAATTTTAATTCTATAAACATTCAAATATAGTTGTAAAATAAACTATTCGATGATTTTGGATCTAGAGAAAATAATCCGTGTTATTATTATTATTATTATTATTATTATTATTATTATCACTGCGTAAAAAATATAATGAAATAATGGAGGACATAATCTTATGTGAGACTATCTCATGGATAGAAATTCCTAAAATGATACATATAATTGAATTATTTTCTTCCAAACGTAAAATTTCCATAAAACTAACAAATACCCCATAGGTAAAGGATTAAATTATGATTACCAAAACATTCAAATTTGTTCATTAGCCAACAACTCAATGATTTACTCACTATAGTCACTTTATTAAAATATTAATAAATTTATTATTTTATCCCTATACACGATTTAAAATTTTAATAAAAAAATATTTAAAAGTACTTTTATTACTTTGCTGCCACAACAACAATCTCCCCATCTTCATCGAAATGCTATTTAGATTTGTAGGCATTCATCAAAATGATTTTCAGATTTGTTAGTATCAATCTTAAGTAGATCCAAGTGATCACTGCTCACTCTCATAATCACTACAAAATGCGATCGATCGTGACGGAAAATTCGTCATAAAACACAATCGATCCGTCGCTAAAATGGATTAGCGACGGATTTGCGACGAAACAAGGGGTCATTGAAACACGGTAGGCAAAGGTCTAGCGACGAATTACGTCCGTCGCTAATTTATAGCGACGAACAACGACGGAAAATTGATCGTTAATCCACGACCTCCCGAACGGTCGTCTGATACTAAATCTGGTGGCGTCTCATCACTCCCCCCAGATTGGCTCAACTGGGTCACATGTTCCTCAACCTGCATCTGTAATTAATTTCATACAATTATTATTTAATTAAATGTTCGTTGTTGCGCTAACGAATATACTTACCGCGATACTCCGAGCTTTCCCGTCTGTATAGCTCCCGTCGTCGGTGGCATGATACTTCTGGAATACATCCCACTGGACATCTTCTATGGCTACTCCACGCTCTCTTGCCTATAAATAAGTCAAACAAATTAAATAATTAACAAGTATCACGATTCTTAAATAAATTTACTATATCTAAAACTTCAAAGTACTTACAATCTCTCTCGCATACTCGAATGCAGAGCGTGAGCCACCCCGATGCTTGACTATCCCAGTACCCTCGCCATCTGGCTCGGACATCCTGTTGCTGCGGGCCTTTGCCGCCTTCTCTTGGACGTCTGTCCGAGCCCAATATGCCTTCCAATTATCCCAATCTCGCTCAGGGATAAATGGAGGTGGGTTGGGCGAGTCCTTCTGCCGCTTGATCTTGTGAACAAGATCTTTATAGCGCTCGGCGGCCTTTGCGCACCAGTAGGAATAGACCAGGGCATCATCCATCGTATCATCCCAATAAAAATATTTCTGCAAAAAATATATGATTAGAATATGCAAAGGTCAAATCATAAATGACTTCGTATAAACAACACAAACCTTGAATTCATCGAAATAAATCTGCTTGAACTCTTGAGGCACCAATTTCCAATTGAAGCCGTTGTGATTCATGAATCTACGGAATGACTCCGTAATCACGCGGGCTATATCATTGCTCGGACACAAAATGCTACAATTTACAGAAAATAAAGACATTAGAATGCTAAAATTTATTTAAACTGAGACATACAAGAGATAACGTCATACCCATTCACAATGGCTATCTTCTTCATCCCCTCTCTAGATGGCACTCCACTACTGCTCGAGGGGGCGGGGCTGTGAGACAATGCCTCCATGCCTTCTTCTAGGCTGGCAGGTGTAGGCGACGGCGTGTATGATCCTGAGTGCCTCCTACGTGATGACATCTGCAAACAAAGGTAAAAAATGCTGTATTAAAAATTCACAAATAATACATATCATAACGTTTTGTGTGCATACTAGTGACAATTATCGTCGTCTTCATTTGAACTCTTGTGTGCATACTTAAAAATGCTATAAATTCACAAATAATGCATATCATAACGTTTTGTGTGCATACAAAAAAATGCTATAAATTCAAACCCTATTCATCGTCGTCGTCATCATCATCATCCAATGTATGATTGTCTTCGACTCGACAATTCAACTTCATCATCCTCATTATCGATGTCTCTTCAATGTCATGAGTGTACCGTCGGGATGAACTAGTGTCGTGTCCTCATCCACAACGACATTAGTAATCGAACCTAATGCATCCTCTTAAAAGGGGAGGTACTATCGATCTGAACTCTCATCCGAGACTTCCACATTAGATCGAGCTTTAATTTTGCATACTTCCCACCACTCTTTCATAGATTGTTTTAAACTTGGATATGCACAATAGTATACTTGAATGGCTTGATTGGCGAGGATAAGCAGTTCGAACTTGTTATATCTTCTCGTATGATTTACCAAAACCAACTTGTACTCGGAATGAATTGATAACCCCAATCGTGAAGGATCAAACCACTCGCATCTAAACAATGTTGTGGTCTTCGTTGGTAGCCGGGATATTCCAACTCACAAACCTCCAATAATCGACCATAAAAATCGAGTTCTTGCGTATACATACCATAAGTTTCACCTTTAATGCACACTCCACTATTCATAGTTGATCTTTGTGACCCATGTTCTAAAGTGTGAAATTTGTAACCATTTATATAATACCACAGGTACGTCTTAATTAGAGTGAAGGCCCTTTGGCAAGAGACAATATGAGCGGATTCACAATGTTGTTAGTATGATCTTTGACCTATTAATTGTTAAAAAGCGATTAGAATGACCGACTAAACGTACATATTAAATATTTTCTACTAATAATCATCGAACACTCACATATGCCTCAAACCAAAGCGGAAGCCTCTTTCAATCGACCTTTGAATATCGAGCTAGAGATAAGTGGATTTGATCTTTTCACATCTTGATGAATAAACTACATCAACATATATTTACGATCCTAGTTAATAATAACAATAATAATAATAATAATAATAACAATGAATTCTAAGAAAACACGACACTTACGCCATGTAAATGTACGCAACTTCAACACAGTTGAGCAACACGTATAAGCGAGCAGACATCATATTCTCTACTATCCAAATATCTCGTTGACATATTTCCAAAAGGTCCGCCATCTTGCTTGAAGATTTGAAGCATATCTGGATAGTCTTCGTGCTAATCTACGCTTGACCATGATGCAAATCTACGAACTTCGTTCTTACGTGATCATCAAAATAATACGAGCAAAATATCGATGCTTCTTCTACTAAGTAAGCATTGCGATAGAACCCTCAACCACGGCTTTATTTCGTGCGTTGTTCTTCAACTTACGTAAGTATCTACAAAATTTAGAACGTTGTTCTTCAATATATATATATATATATATATATATATATATATATATATATATATATATATATATGTATATATATGTGTGTGATAATGTACGAGCGTACCTTTCAAATAGATACATCCATCGGTATTGAGCAGGCCTGCAATACGGGCTTCATCGGCTAGATGAACCGGAAGATGTTCCATGGAGTCGAAGAAACTAGGGAAAATGCGCAAGCTTGCATAAAATCACGGAATATTTTCTTGGAGCCTGCATGCGGATCATCAAGCCCTATGTTTCGAGAAGTTAAATCTTTGAAGAATAAAGATAATTCATTCGACTTTCCAAACATTTGGTGGGAGAAGTTCGCAAATGCAATCGGTAGAATTATTTGCATGAAAATGTGATGATCATGACTCTTCATCCCAAACATCTTCGTTTTGTCATGTCTACACATCTACCCATGTTCAAACGTACCCATCCGGAAATCTTAAACCTCTTACCCACTCACATAAGACTTTTTCTCACGATTGTCAAGTGTATAAAAGCCTTTGGATATTTTCTGTTGATTCATTCATCGTCAACTACAGTGCATAGCGATATAAATTAAGTTCTTCTCTAGATTTGCTTGTATCTTTTGTCTTCCTTGGACATTCATGGTATGTGTTGAAGACATTATCGAACACATTCTTTTCTATGTGCATGACATCCAAATTATGCCGAATCAAAGAGAACTCCGATGGGTAGATCCCGAAAATACTTCTTTTCTTCCATCCGGTTCAAACTGCTTAGATATTACGCTATTTATTTCATCACCGCCAATCTACATTACGGAGACTAGTCACATACCCATAATTAGTGATGAAGCTCATCTTCCGATCGCGCTTACGGTGGATCGTTAGTAATCACTGTGTTCTTTCAAAACCTCTTGATCCCTTGAAATGGGTGATTAGGAGCTAGAAATTTCGATGGTTATCAAACCATGACCGCTACCACTTTTAGCTAAAGTAAAAGCATCGGTATACTCCATGCGGTCTGGACAAGCTAATCTTCCATTGTACTCCATCCGGACAACATAGAGTATGCGGGAAGTCACTAATTGTCCAAAGTAATGCAGCGTGCATTTGAAAATTTCGCTTCAACGATACATCATAAGTAAGCGCGTCATCCCACAAATCTATTAACTCGCTATCAATGGTTGCGGGAACACATCAATATTTTCCTTCGGATTACGCGGTCCGGGCACTAAGATCGTAAAAACATGTATTGCTCCTTCATACACATCCACGGGGAAGATTATAAGGGGTCGATATAACGGGCCATGATGAATATTGCTTTCGATTGACCGAATGGCTGAAAACCGTCGGTTGAGAGTCTCAATCGCGTTACAATTTCGATGCAAATAAGGAAACTTCGTGTTCAAATGTTTCCATGCAATTGAGTCTGCGGATGACGCATGACCCCATCATCGACCGACGATGCATGCCAACGCATATTTTCCGGCTGTAGCATTGGATGCATACAATCTCGTAGTCGAGGAGTTAGAGAAAATAATACATCTTTTATATGCTACTTGTGCTTTCCGTCGACTTCCACCATTTCGAGTATTGCTCTTGAAGCGAGGATGGTTACGAATTTGCAACTCGTCGATTCGAATCTTGGCCAATAAATCATGCAATTAAATGGACAACAATCAATTTTGTGTACGGGCAACCCCATGCCACGCAACAATCTCTTCGTCTTTGTAGAAGTCATCGGACACGCAATTTCCATCGGATGCGACTCTTTCATCGATTCGATATTTGATCAAAACCTTCTCGATAATGTTGTTCTCTGCTTTCCAACTCAGAAGTCGAGCCACAAATGACAACTGTGTGTGATCCGAGCAACCCGGCCACAAAGGTTTATCGGCAGCATTCAACATATCGTAAAAAAATTTTGCATCAGAATTTGGCTCCTCTTCGATCTCGTCAAAGTTGAACTGTGGACCAGCAGCATCCACTACCATCGTATGATACGTATTTGGTTGACGGTTAACATCTGAATCCACAACATTGTCCCTACTTGTGGTTGTCTCTCCTTGAAATATCCATGTGTGATAATTTGGAACAAATCCAATTTTGATAAGTGATATCGCACGATATCTTTCTTCGATAAGGTATATTCTTACACTTCTTACACGGACACTTGATTTTCTCTCCATCCGCGAATAAAAACGAGCACTAGCGAATTCAATAAAACTTTCAAGTCCATCTAGAAATTGATATTTAATCCACCAACCGAACTAAACCTCTTATACATCCACTCACGATTGTCATTCATTCTTCAAGCTCCTAATTATAAATAATTAATTAAACATGTTCAACATAAGTTGTACAATATAAACTAATTATACACTCATAAGTTAGGAATATGTTAATTCATCTATGAAGTAGTTCGATGCTATCATTAATGGTAATTAAAAGTTCGTAATTATTTGTGTCCCAAAGAATCAGTCCACGTACGTAGAATATTCAAAGAATATAAGTGATGATCAAAACTCCAACCCTATATTTGTATCTACATATAAATAAATGTTTTTAACCTCATAATAAAAAGATGTTCGTTTTTCTCTCTACTTAATTTTCTCGACTTTCTCTCTATTTTATAATACAGTATGATTATTCCACCTTCATTTTTCTTCTCGATGGTATGCCCCAACCATGGAATTCAGAGCGTATCATACGAGGTCTTAGCTATTGGCATTTGTTAAAAAAAGTTGGATTAAAATAGTGTATAGCGGTATTTTTGTTAAATATGATGTGTCTCTAATGACACATGAGATAAATAAATATTTTAATTAACATATGAATTATATATCATCATATGAAATTATATAGACTCAATTCAGATTAAAGAGTTATGGCAGTCAAACACAACGATATATCATCGTATTTTTGTTAAATATGATGTGTCTCTAATGACACATGTGATAAAGTTAGTATTCATTTTTATTTATTTATTTATTTTATTGAATTGTTGTATCTATTATTATTATTATTATTATATTGAATTAAGTTGTTTCTCTCAAAGTAGCACAATTAATATTCTTCATGAATATTACACGCTCTTGAAGAGCAATTCATATGTTAATTATGTGATGTATGGTTATCTGATGGAAAAATATAACTTTATGTCATATTGATATTGATTTACTCAATTCCTATTTTTATTATCGGCTCTAGAAGAGCATTAATTGATCGTCCTCGTGAGCATCAAATCAATTATTGATCATCCTCATAAGTATCAAATCAATTATACATGAATATTTCACATCGGGTTGAATTTCAAATTCAAGTATCCAAATTGTTATCAAAGTATGAATATTTGAATGTATTCCCCTTTTACAATTAGTGTGTGATTATAATACCTCCAGAAGAGGGTTTTTCATTTAACTAATTCTTTTATTACCACTCAAATATAAATATATGTGCTCTACGAAATATCGTCGTCGTCATATTATAGGAATCAACAATTTTTTTATATTAATTTCGGCAGAGTAAGTTTTATAAAATTAATCGCCTGATTCCCAATTCAATCAAACTCATTCAAATTTCACCAAATCATCACCATATGCCTAATTATACACTTAACAACTCAAAACATCTCACGAAATGATGAATTTATCATCCCAATTCACATCCAAGCTTATCAATTTCACAAACCCAAATCACAAGACTAACATTCAATGTATCATTTTCACTATCAATTCGGTAAACTCAATTCAATTTTAACTATCAATTCAATGCATCATATATAATATTTTCACTATCAATTCAATACATCATATAATTTTTCACTAATCAATTCAATGCATCATATACAATATTTTCAATAAAATCAACAAATATATAACAAAATAAAAAAAAAATGAAATATAAATAAAAAAACCCAAACAAACCAACCTGGACGGATGACGGCGGGGAGGCGGGGCGGCAGCAAGGCAGGCGGGAGCGGGGAGGCGGCGACGAGCAGCGGCGACGGGGCTCATTGGGGCTGGGGTATGGGTGTGGTGTCATGCGGGTCAGGCGGGCGGGGAGGCAGAGGCAGGGCAGCCGACAGACAGACAGACACAGGGTGGTGAGGTGGGGTGGGGTGGGGTGGGGTGGGGTATGGGGTGGGGTGGGGCGGTGCTAGGAGCACAGTGGGGTCGGGGTGGGCGGCGGCGGCGAGCGAGGCGGCAGCACGGCAGGGGTGGGGTGGGGCGTGGTTGGGGTGGGGTTGGTTGGGGTGGGTGTCGCGAGGCTAGGGAGGAGAGGTCGGGCACCATGGCGGCGGGAGATCGAGGCGGCGGCGGTTGGGCATGGCGGGGTTGGGTTGGGGAGGGAGGGAGGTTTGGGGATCGATATGAAATGGGGAAGAAATCCCGTCGTAATTAAACTTTTTAGCGGCGGATTAGCGACAGAATAGTCCGTCGTTATATTTAAAATACTGTAACGACGGATTAACGACGGAATAATTTAACGACGGACACGTATCCGTCGTTAATTAACGTCTGAAATATAAAAAATAAAAGATTTTACATTAACGACGGAATGAATTAGTCGTTAAATTAGAGACTATTTTACGCGGACATTCCGTCGCTATTATTATTGGGAATAAATAAAATCGAATTAAAATTAACGACGGATTGTATCCGTCGTTAAAATAAAGTAAAAATTTAGAAATAATCCGATTTTTAACGACGGTTTAGCGGAATTTGTTAATTCAATTAAAAATAACAAAAAATTAATTTTAACGACGGATAGTGTCCGTCGTTAAATTTAACGACGAATAGAGACGAAATGCCGTCGTTAAAACTTCAGCGAGAATTCCCGCCATGATACGTCGCTGATCCGTCGCAAAAAAAATTCCGTCGCTGATTCACGACCCGCATTTTATCCGTCGCTAATCCGTCGCTGATCGGCTGTATTTTCGTAGTGAATATTGTTATTTGGAGAGAGATCCCAACACTTATGAATCAATTTCTAGTAGATATTCTATTAAATTTATCTACCAAACCAAACCGAGGCAAATAATTCGAGCCTAAAAAAATTCACATAGCATAGCCTAAGATCCAAAAGTAACTTCATCAAACCTCAATTTTTTCGATTATCTATTATGTGTTGTTGAAGACGATTTGATATAACAAGATACCCATCAAAGCTCATATCATCGGATTCAAATTGATAACTCGATCATATTTGGCACGGACATTTGAAACACGTCCTCCTGGCAAATAGGCTATGGGGGATTTCACGTAAATTGTGCATCAAATCTTCAAACACTATCTCTTCAATGAACAATGAGAGATTACTATTATGAATTTCAAATTATCATCCGATGGATATGGAGTATTAATTATAATTTTGTTTGATTTTTAAATTGGGTGCTATATGGTTAAAATAGTACATCAATTATTATTATTATTATTATTATTATTATTATTATTATTATTATTATTATTATTATTATTATTATTATTATTATTATTATTATTATTATTATTATTATTGTTGTTGTTGTTATTGTTGTTGTTATTGTTGTTGTTGTTGTTGTTATAAGTATAATAAGGCTCTGAATAGAATCACCCTTGTCCAAATTGTTGAGATAGATTATAACATCGCCCTTTCCATAAATTTATGTAATTATTTATTTAAATATAAAAATTTCATTGATTAATTATTGTAGATATAATTTTTCTATTCATTTATATTTACAAGAATGAGAGACACACTCAAAAATAAAATATAAAATTAACAATAATTATGTATTTACTTGGTTTGACACACTAAATTTATAGTTGTATTGATTGGATAATGCTAAAATATATTAAGTAAAGTATGTGGCATTAAAATCATAAATAATAATAAAACTTCTATGTTGCATTTAAATCATAAATAATAATAAAACTTCTAATGGAATATTCAACGAAATTTTTACTTTTTGCAAGTAATTAATTTTGTACTTCAGAAGTTTTTGTTTGAATAAAAATATTTTCTATATAATTACATAATATAACTTTAGCAAAAATTAAAATGCAAAAACATATATATCTATACTTATGTGGCATTGTTTTCATTATAGTATTATAAACTACATGTTTTGCTTTAATAGATTACTAGTGTTGCCCCCGCGCTCCGCTCGGGTAATGTTTTTTCATTGTTTTTTTTGTTTCTTAGAATAATTAATTTATACAATTGATTATTTAGTAAGTATTAATTAGATACCTTTGCGGTCCTATTTACAAATTGAGAAAATATTATCATCCGTTACAACATAAAATATATTAAAATTATATTTACTTTATAGAATATGTGTAAATAGACTAAAGAAGATTTAATTAACGAACAAAACACGAACAATAATCATAAAATTGTATGAATATTTCTTTTTAGAATGCATTAACAATGACATTATGATCTTAATTGACACGGATAGCAGGAAATATAAGATCTAAAAAATCATAATGATACATTCGTAAAATATAACACTCACAATTACATATAGTTAGAAATTATATTATAATACAAATAAATATAAGTTTTTACTAAGTATATATATGCAGTTAAAAGGTTATTGATTTGGGCCGTCATAGTATTCAAATTTTATTATGAGCGGAGAGAAATAATAAAATTTACTTTGTCATAACATATTTATGTACATAGATATATATATTAAAGAATTAAATGAATTTTGTAACAACTAATAATATATACAATCAGTATTCATATAAATGTGTCTAATAAAGGTTCACTAAATAAAAAATCTAATAAAGATCCACATTAAACATAAATCGATATACAACTATATTCAAGTTCATAATATTATAGAGCTAAAGTAGAAAATTCGCAAGTTTTAAATAATTAACATTACAACAAATAAAAAGTTTTACAAAGACATAATATAAAAATTAAGAGACTAACTATCATGAATAGTATATCTGGCCTCTTGAAATCTAGGGCATGAAGCTGTAGGATTTCATTCAAAGTCTTTCCTTCACAGTCGCCTGTCCTCTTGAAATCTCTATCCGGCTATAGTTCATCGGCGAAGTTAAGCTTTTCCTCACAATTTATAGAACAATGTCTAATATTATCCACATTTTAATTTCGTTTGCAGTTCTTTGATTGGACAATATGTATACACCTTGATCAGTGCACATCATCGGTGAGCATTTTTCAAATATTCATTATGTTGTGTTGTCTTTGTTGTGTTTTTTTACCCTTTTCGATTCAACAGTTCTCAGTATTCTACAAACTTGCAATCTGAAAATCAGAAACCATTCTTTGGTATTTAAATATTTACTAAATACTTATCACAATGGGTACCTCCATACTTACATTGAGAACTTGAGTAATGCATGCGTACCTCCATATTATGAAATATATATTCAACAACGGCTTAACTCATTATTTTTTGTTGAGTCACCTATAGCATTTTATCAATCTTGCTTTAACTGTAGGGTGATGGTCCAAGTTTATTAATTGAAGATTGACCCCAACCATTGAGGATAGCTTGAGCGAGAAATCTGCAGCCATTAAGGAAGGATTTTAGTTTTTTAACATTTTCTATGATTTTCTATTATAATGTAAACAATAAAAAGGGTCAAAAGCCAACACACACATAAACCAAATCTGAAATCTGGAACGAATTGTTTAACGGGGAACAATGTGCATAAATCAATAATTAGGAGAGAACACAAAAAAATAAAAATTGAAGAATTGAAAGTATCTTCCTATGTATTGGCTTAATCGAAGCCTTCAGAGTATAATTTGAAAATATGTTTTTTGGAAAAATGAAAAGGTAGGAGCCTTCTGTAAGTGTAAAATGAATAGCTTTTTCTAGGAAAACTGAATAGATGCATCGGAATTGGTGAGTTAGACTGCTTATTTAAGGAGTAATATATTAGGAACGGTTGCTGCATTGCCATTGATGCAAAGTCGAGAGTGAACGAAAAAATATTATTTGCATGGAAATAGAAGAATTTTGGCGGGACAATTGAGATATTGGAGGGATAAGTGCATCTATTCAGTTTTCCTAGAAAACTTAATCCACATGCAGAAAACTTTCCTTTAGTATAATAAATAGATAGATTGTAACATGACTAATTATAGATTTACTGTTTTAGGATATCAATAAGAATCTATTTCACTACATAACTTTGCCAAAAATGTACGTTATTATAAATTCTTTTTAAACATATATATAATTGTATATGAATATTTCTCCATAATGATTACTTTATATTACTGATATAATTAAATAAATACTTAAGTATCATACCAAATTTATTATTTTTCCCAAACAACGAGTATTGAACATTGCAACAAACTAAGGGCTACTATATTTCAGTATTTATTGCCTTTTTCATCCTTTATGAGTCAAACTAAAATAGTTTCTCGTAAAAACAAAAATTATCAAGATATTCGGGAACCTTAATTAATTCATTGAAGACGCATAAGTGCTACTAGCTAGCGTTCATTCTCCTTCATTTTTATTATTATTTCCTCTAATTAAATTCTAATTATAATTATTTCAAAAAAATTATTTATAATTAACCATGTGGATTATTTATTTTAATCCGAATTTATATATTTTATACATCGTATATAAACTATACAAAAATTCAATTAAAGAGCACATGTAAAAACTCATAAAGATTACAATTATTCGGAAGGCAAATAATATGACTATAGTAAGTTAGAATTCTCAAAGAAATATGTCATAGATGTCATCCTTATATACATGATTAGTTTCTCAAGCAAATAAATTTGCAGACAGATTGTTGTTCGGCTACGATTGTCACAAACACAACATAAAGAATTAAAAGAAACCTTGAAATGGGAATGTGATGATGAGAATGGCAGATTTTGGATTAAAAAAAATAGTTCCATTTTGAGTTGGATTCAACTTGTAATTTTACAATCTTCAAAATTTATTAAAAACTTATTTGAACCTTTGTTACACACAACATATGAATTTCACAACCCATCATTGAATGTCATTATTCTACACAAATATTGCATAATTGCTACCTTTCTGTATAGACTAGCATATGCTTCTTCAAAATAGTCACAACAAAATCTTTATAACAGAGAGATTCATCCGACTACTCCGCCTCATCCCCGGAGCCGTCACCTTAGCTTCTCGACGGCCTCGTTTGGATGCTTGAATGAACATGAGATTGAGTTATCATTCATCTTCCTTTGGAATTGGGGCAGAGTTATGCTTTCTCTACAATCTTTCCCAAATATTTTATATTTTACTGGATTTCATCCAATGGAAGTAGAAGGTATTGGTGATTTGGATATGGAGTTTATCGGTTTTGAGATCTTTCAACTCCAATTTTCAATTCCATACTTGTCATTAATTATATAATTACCATAATCATAAATAGACTAATTATATTTTCTCAATTACAACCTCAATTAACGCAATTGATTGAAAATGAATGTACGTATAAATCAATTAATCAATCCAAATTAATTGAATATGAATGATATTTTAAGGTAAATTGCATGTACATTTATGTCTTATATAAAAATCGAAATTAATGAAACACACACACACACACACACACATATATATATATATATATATATATGAATATGAATATGTTCAAATAAAATCATTATATACGGTGAGAACGTGAAACCATTTTCAACCATTGGATCACGAAGATCGACGCGGTGATGCATCACTTTGATGGAAAAGTGCATTGTACACCACACGGTTCGAATCCCATGAGGAGAATATTCAAATATTTTTGTTTAATGCATTAATTTTCAAGAAGAATGCGTTGTTCTCACGTTTGTATGATAAGAAATGTTTATATATATATATATATATATATATATATATATATATATATATATATATATATATGTGTGTGTGTGTGTGTGTGTGTGTAATTGATTGAATAATGATTTATTTAGAGGTTATATTTGGATTTCCATAAATGGAATGAAGATTATAAAATCAGCAATACGGGTGTCGTTATTATATAGAATGTAGATATAAATATAGATGTTCTATTTTTCTCTCTGCTGACGTAGTGTCTCTGTTCATTCTTAAGTGCATAATGTCGTTTCCTTCTTTTCATAATTATCGTTTGTCGCTGCCCTTTGCTTCTTGAATTTATGCCGGTTTCGAAACATTAAACTGAGGAGTACATTGGTCAGGTCATCAATCTGGTATCTCACTTCTTTCTTGTACTTCCCCCAACCAAGCTGTTGAATTTCATCCTTTGGGATAACTTCCAAACCGGCCAATATCTTCACGTTAGTTTTTTTTTTTCTTTTCTTGCCTTTTATTGTTTTATTTTTGCTATTTTTTTTCTGTTTATTTCTTTTTATAAATATGTACAATTATTTATCTTGTTGAATTTGTAAAATTATAATACATTCCTAAATATCTTTATTATAGTACAAATATACAAATTCGTCTATAATTAATGTTTAAATCATGAATGGAATTTACTAAAGTACTCTTAATTAATCAAGAAACAAGTTTTCTGTCGTAAAAAATATGTCTCAGGTGGAATTCTGAATATTCCGGTCGATAGAATACTTCTTTCTCCTCGATTGAAAATTTCAAAAGTACGAATTTTAATTCTAAAAATTAAAATTTTTGCAATCGGAATCTTGATTTTTCACGAGAATTTTATTTTTTATAATTAAATTTCAATGTTTAAATTAAAATTCATATTTTGAATATAACACTTTATTAAAGAATTTATTTTAGAAACACTTAATTCAAATTATATATATTATAATTAAATATTATTAAGCATAAATATAATTAAATATAAATATATATGCTATATAATAATTATATCAAACAATTAATTCAATAATATAAAGAATAAAAGTAGAATATTCCATTGTATAGTTAAATATAAAGTTAAATGTTGGGGATGAGTATAGGATTACTCTACATTTTACTCTACAATAGTGTATAGTTAACTCCATAATAGAGCTAACCATTGGAGTTGCTCATAAGCTCTTAGCCAATACTTAATTTTCCTATTTTTCAGAAAGGAAATTACTTTAATTACAAGAACTCAGCTCTGCAGTCTAGTCTGAGCTCAGCCATTTTGAGTTTTAGTGGATTAATTCGTTAGTCCCTTTTGACTCCGGCTCCTTTCCTTGCTTTTGTTCTTTCTTCATTGACCTTAAATATTAAATATATTCTCGACAACTTCTATGATTGGAGCAATAAGTATTCTTCTTTATTTACAAGATAACCACAGCTATCGGTCGATATGCCTAATCGATAAGTTTTTTTGTGAACAATAATATATTGCAAATCACACGAAAGAGATAATTGCACTAGAAAAACTTGGGACGATGTGTTCGACCTATAAGATGTTTATGGAATTTGAACTTAAGATTTGTTATATGTTAGTGTATTCCGAGTAGCATTATTTCTATATGATATCATTCAAATCGAGAAGAGAGGCAAATTGTGCATCAACAACATAATATACTAGATATATTTTATGTGATCAACTAAATTTATATATGAGGATAGGTTACCAATCAATTGTAATGTTTATTGATTAGTATTTCGAAATGGCCTAAGCAAATCAGCGAAGTATTTAAAAATGCAATAATTTCCACTTGATGAAATTTGGAGGGAAGTGGAGTAAATAATACTCCCGGAACAATCTATCTTCGGGGGCATACGGGGATTCTTTCACCATTTGGGATGTTAATTTACCTACTAAAATATCACCCGTCTCTACCCAAGACCCCAACATCACAATTCCATTTTTGGGCATTCTAGTGCGTTGTAGATTCTTATCCAAGACTTGTACCATTTGATGATACCATGTGAATGGCTAGAAACATGTGAAGTGTATGGCTAACCCAATAACGAAAGTTTCGTAAGTTCCTGGAAAATAAGCACTTCAACCATGTCTCAAATTTAAAAAATAACAATTGCAAGACAGCCTAGATTTCATTCGCTAATAGATACATAAATAGTATCAGTAATCTATAAAAGTGAATGCATATTCAAATCTAGAATATATTTAATTTAATGGTTGGGCTATCACTTTTGACTTTTGAGAATAAGGGACAATAGTAATGTATTTGATTGATTATAATTCCATTATTGGCACAAGTGACTAAGCACCTACCGTACTCTATGATGTCACAACCCACAAAATTTGATAATGTCAAAATGTGTGTGTTTGTCACCTAATGTTGAATATATATAGTTAGCATTTGAATTATTTCATAATAGTTATAGAGAAACGGTAGGAATATTTTTGCTTTATTTTATTCGTCAATATATAGACTGCATAGTGATAATGAAATTTCAAAGTCATACTGGACCGAACATGAACCTACTATAATCAATTGACTGTTGAACAAAAGACAAAGATTTATCGATCTTATAGCCCCATTATTAAAATAAAATAAAATTAAATAACAAGATTCATTCCATCTGCTCTATATTGTTGATTGTGGGAGTTTATTTAGGTTCTGCTTTAACATACATATAACATATCAATACATTGAAATTTATAACTTTGTACAATGACCTATCCTCCCAACATGGGATTAGCCCCAAGTTGAATATATCCAATATATATCGCTATAAAAAGGTTATATTATTCTTATTAAAATATAATGCGGGAACATAAAATATGATGGGAAAAGGGAGAATCCTAATTTAATCCAAACTCATTTTTCGTATATTAAGTTCATTAGAAATTAGAGTAACTAACAAATGAAGTGGAATGGGCCCTGGGCCCGATAACATATATTGGTCCAATCTGATTATACGGGCCGACCCAATAACAAGACCAAAAAGAGAAAAATGAAATATTAAGGGCTAAGGTCTAGATAGCAAACATAATTGGTCTTAATTAGTTGTTTGATATCCTATATTACTATACTCTTCGGCCAGTCTTTAATCCAAGCCCATTTTTAAAACACAGTTCTTATTTGTCTTACATAACTTAATGCAGCCCTGAGATTTGTAATCATTTTCTCAACAGTGCTACAGATTATTATAGGGCAGGAGTTTGAAACTGTAGAACATGTTGCTGTAAGTTTGTCACAACACCTTACCTTGGTTGTGTTATTCGATTGAAGGATAATGGGGAGCCTTGTGAGACCCATATATGAATTCATGTGAACTTTTCTCAGTGTTAAAATTATAATTTATTGCTTAATCTATATTTTAAACTAATCTATCAAACAAATAATATGTTATCCACATTTTATATCTTATATATATCAAACAACAAGATATTATACAAATCTCGTATTATCTAAAATACACATTTCGTTTCCTATCTACCTTGATATATCTTAAATCTTCTATCAAACAAACCCTAAAAGAACAAATCCTCTCTCCTCAAATTCCAAGATAAGGCCATTTTCAGCAACAAGAAAAATATTAATATTACAATTAAAATAATACCAGGGACCAGAGTAAAAAAAAATGTGGGGAAAAAAAAAAGAAAAAAGAAAAGGAAAATCTGAATAATGTAACGGGGAAACAGAAGCTCTAAATTTCTAGCATTATGTAAAAGTCGTAGTCGAAGGAATGAGAGAATGGCAAGACATGAGAAGAAACAAAGATGATGGAGCTTAGTTTCGGAGCCCGATTCCAAAATGGAAGCGGCCTGTTTTCTGATCGTTGAATGCATACTCGAGCCTTAGCGGACCCAAAGGAGAGTCGACACGAACACCTACACCGTATCCATATCCACTTCCGGGCTTATTTCTTGCCCCAGCAGGATCACCTGATAGCATGACACGGAATTATGTATACTTGTGCTAAGACTGAAGAGTTTGAAGAGAGATGATTGCACAAAATGAGGAAAATATGATAAGTCTTTTCATAAGAAACATAGATAGATTATTGGAGGAAATCAAGCAGGGATGAGTTATCACAGATTAATGAGAGACTAGATGAGCATGACTTTAAATCCCTCATATCTTCTTTTTCATTAAACTATCGTTGGCCTTCACTCCTGAGCGTACTATGTTATTTTCTTTGGGGAAGAGAAAGCTAATAAGTTGAAATAACACAGGCGAGTTAGAAAGCCAAACCTGGAACAGTCGGTCCTGAACCAAGATCAGTTCCATAATCAGTGAATATAGCCCCTTCTAGCGGCCCCCTCTGCAAAAAATAACCATAAATTACAGCATAAGCACTCACTGTGTGCAGATTACTTGCAAAACCAATAGTATGGTTGATGATATATTATAAAGAAATTCAGCAGCAAACACTAACTAATTTCAAAACCATCAAAGTTCCAGGCCAGGTCAGAGTGTATAATGAGGATAGCCAAAACTTACCACTGGGAATGATATTTCTCCACTTCCAACCACATATGAGCGACCTGATCCAACAGCTCCTTCTTCATAGCCTCTAACACTATTGGTTCCACCGATCGGAAATGCTTCATGAGGGGGAAATTTACCCACCACATGCCCACCAGACAAGCTGTTAAAAACATAAACAGTGATAATCATATATGACAAAAATATTCAAGGTTTCCCAGTGCTTCTAATGTTTCCTTGGAGAAGATGAACTAAAACGACCATCTTACCAAAGAGAAATCTAGCAGGTCCCACAGAAAAACCCTGCCTAGAGCGAGCATTTACTCTGTTGAAAACTAGCCACTCTGGGGACAAAGGGATTCCCTGGTCCATGTTCACGACACACTGCATTTTCCAAATTTAACATTGCAAGAGGATTTACTTGGATACTAATAGTTGCAAAAGGAAAGCCTCACTGCAAATGGAAAGATACTGACCATTGTAGAACCTGGATCACCAGAGCCAGTATATACAGTCTCAAGTTTAGCAAGCAACATATTATCATGAGAGTTTCCGCTGCAGCAAAGACCAAAAGTGCCCAGTATGAATGGAGGGGACTGCAGTATACCCTTTACTTAATTTGGAAACCTAGGTACTATTAGCCAACAAAATACATACCTTGCTGTAAGTGGACTGCCAAAGAAGTCCCTTATAATAGGATTTCCCTTTTCATCACGAGCACCAGCACGCTGGAATAATTGATTGGTCAATCTAATGGAATTCCTCCCATTATATAATTTATTTGAGACATCTATAAAGATGGATATTTGAAAGAGAATGCAAAACTATTCATTGCATACCAAACTACCCTACCAAGGGATCCTTAAGGCAACAAACTCACTAAACCATAGACATGAAGCAAGAGGTAAATTAGAAATTAACGGAATCTTAAATGAATATTGATATGAACCCAAAAGACAAAACAGAAAAAGAGAAAAAAAGAGAATGCTATATAATCTACACCCAAACTCTCGTATTGTTACCTGAAAAACAAGTCCAGCTGTTCCATTCCACTTAGGCCTAAATGGCCTACTATACTCAATTCCAGCTGTGACACGCCCAATTGTAAGGCCATTGTTATTGGGTTGGTTTCCGTGGACTAGTGTTCCTGGGGTTCTTGAATTCTGAAAAGTGTTTCAGAAATAAATTCACTTGGTACAAATAGGACATGCTAAGTGAATTATCAATAGAAATTAGTTGCCTGTATCATGATTGCTCTTGACGTCCTCTTATCATCTCCTTCAATCCAAGGATCAGTGTAATTCATCCTGAATATGGAATCAATTTGCCCCCTCTCTAATGATAGATTAATTTTCTGGTTCCGTCCAAACAGGTTTTTATGATATATTGCTATGCTGCAAACAAACACATGCAGCAACTTTTTTTTTATTAGTAATTAATAATTAGTATGGTAATAAGGCTACAGAGTAAAAAAATTTAATAAGGCAGCATTTTACTATTGGATCAGATCATCAGAATATCCTTAAAAACCTCAAAAATGCAAGAGATCATTTCAGATAACGAACTGCTAAGTGCTAATTGATTACCTCCCTATTAGTCCAGCTAGAGGCCCACTTGTTATTCTGCAAAGTAAATCAATGTGGATGACATTAACAACAAGCAGAAAGAAACCACATTAGAATTCTGCCAACTGCATAAATTGAACATTTTACTTACCCACTTGATATTCCACCACCTCCAGAAATTCCTCCTCCGCTTTTACGCTCAACAACATTCATTGTCAAATCAACCTTGCCAATTTCTAAAGCATTACAGACATTAAAAATGGAACAAATACTGCATCTTAACATCTGGAAGCAGACTCACTAATCACTAAAGCAAAGCATCAAACGGGATTTACCACTAGATGGCTGAGGAATGATACTAACATCATCCATTACTCCCATTGCCAGCACTGTATCGACATCTCTTTTCCCCTGAATCATACTGTACACCTACATGACCAACAGTGTAAAACTGAATTTCCAATCAACAACAATAAACATTAGACAGAAATGTCACATAAAAGAATCTCAATTATTTTTCAACTCAATATTCTGAAAGGGTTTCTGATATTTGTCACTAACTTGAGATATAGCTTCTATGAAAATAAATAAATTGGTCAGGGACTCGGACGAACATCAAAAGTTGGTAGGTTTCTTTCAGAACAACTGTAGAGCAATGAGATTAGCCTCTGGACTATGGTTAAAATAAAATTTATAAAACGTTAATAATAGACGGGAGTCACGGGATAAAGCATTTCCCAAGAACCTAAACCCTAAATACCTGTCCCTTCTTGGTCGTAAGTTGTCTGAGTATTGTTTCCGGCCTTGTTTTTCCGACAGTTGGCTCACCACTAACAGAAAATAAAGGAAGTCAAGAGATCATACAATCACATATTTCTGCACTTATTTAGTAAATATTGAAAACGAGTTACATACGTCTTATCAAGGAAACGTATGGAGATATCATTGACCTCGGCTTCTGAGGCTTGTAATTTAATAATACCTCCAGAAAGAATCTCTACTCCTGAAACCTGATAAGAGTGATACAAATAAGAAAGAAGTAATGCAAACAATAACTTATAATCCAAAGAAGAGAAAACAAGCATTACATTCTGCCAACCAGGGGAATAAACGGCCAAGAAATTTATTGCAGGTAACAACATGTACAAAACTTACCATGCCAAAAAGACCTCTTTCCATGTACCAATTATCAATGGAATTTATCACTTCGTCCAGACGCCTTACATTAACAACTTTTCCTGCATAACTTGAACCAATGGGGTCTAACATCAGAAACCTTGAGAAGTGTAAGGGGCAACTATTTTCGAGTAAAAGGTAAAAGCACGAGAAAAACGCACCATATCCATCACGAAATGCATCCTCTATAAACTTCGTCGGAAGAACATTAGCTCCTTCACACACCAACCCTTGAAACTCTTGGTTTTGTTCTACCTTATGAAAAGATACATTGAAAACAATAGATCATGTATTTATAATCAAAACAAAAGCATAACACTTGATCAACTAGCATTCCTCCCGAAGTGATTAATTACCTGAAAAATCAACCGAATTCCATCGCGGGTGTCGACAGCGACAGGCATACAAGACATGAAATACCCACTGGCGATAATCCTGTGTACATCTTCCTGCACCTCACGAACCGTGAGAGCCGAATTCGCGCGCGAAGCTTTTAAACTGTTTAGAGCTTCGGCTTCCAAGTCCTTCCTTTCAAGCTCCTCCCCATCTTTGTTCCTCACTAATACTTCGCTAATTAGAACCCTCTCTTCCTCGGTGGGGCGAGTATTGCTCACATTCTTCGACTGAGTCACATCGCCCTTGTACTGAACCATCGAGCCCGCCTCATCTCCGCCTTTCGACTGCGTCGACGCCGGCGCAGAATCCGAGTCGGAAAAAGCTAATGCGGCGGAGCAGAACAGCGGGGGTTTCTTAAACGCCGTGTTGAAAATGCGATTCCTCTTTATATTGCGGTTGAAGAAAGGTTGATTCTTTAAGAATTGGGAGATGAAATTGATCGGATGAGACTGAGAATCCAGATTGAAATTAAAATTGAAGGGCAACTTGGCAAAATTGCTGCGCGCGGAAGAAAAGAGGGAGTGGCGGCAGGGAGGCGGGGAGAACGGCGGGAGCTTAACGGCGGAGGAGATGAACCTAACGTCGTCGGTTTTCGCCATAGTCGACGCCGAAATCTCGGACCCCTATTGGGGTTTGGGGGGTTTAGAGGGTTTTATGGATTCCGCTTAAACTGCGGTGGAAATTTCTACACATAATCCGCCATTTTCACTCTGAGCTAGGATTTAGAACTATCAGTAGTAGAAGCCAAACTTTTAGGGAATATTTCTGTACATTATAGTATTTTGAAGTATGTAATATTTGATGGATTAAATATATGATCAAATTATTTTCATTTATTAATTTCTAATTTATTATAAAGATTTAGTGAAATATTAAAATTAGAATAAATAACTCTCATTTTATTTGAATGATTATTTCAATCTTACATATATTGATTGGATTAAAATTAATATAAAATAATTTAAAAGATTAAAATAATCTTGAAAATATTAATCATTAAAAATAAATACTTGATTAAATTAGATTAATTTTATTTATTCAACCTAATCATATAAAATAAACATTTTCTTTGGGAAATTTGCTATTTATTTCGTAACTGATGCCATTGTCAATGATATTTCAACTTGATTTGTCGATTATTTGAAGCTACGGCAAAACTTCATTTCGATCAATTGATTTCCCTCATTAATTCATGTGGTAGTTATTTACCGAAAAATGACCATAGTAACTTTTAAGTTGGAAGAGATCCTCCGAGCTAAAATAATCTTGCCTACTAAAAGCAGCCAAGAAAAATTAGCTACCCAGTAAAAACGGCCAAGAAAAAATATTACACGTGACCGCAAAAGACTGTTTTTAAAAAGACTGTATAACATGAGAAATTCTATGGAATATGTAAATATACTACACCCATCACTTATATGATAATATTTGATTAAATTAATTTATATCAGTAAAATATAATAGAACTCCAAAGAAGCAGAGTGATTCAGAATTCTACAGCAATAGTTCAAGTGCATAACCGCCCAAACTGAACCCTCATTTTCAGCCTCAAAGATACAAATTTCACAGCTGACGGTATGAATCTAGAACTGCCACCTGAATAACAAGAGTGAAATATGCCCCAAATATAAACAAGACGTTCCCAACATACACATCCAACATTCCAAATGCAGTCGGATTTTACCACCAGTACATAAATCTCGAAAATCAGTTGAAAAAGAAGAGACTACAGATATTTTCAGTAGCTGTTAGGCCTCGGCTGAGCTAAAGGCACTTTATTGAGCGGGAGACGGACAAGAAACACAAGCTTCGCTTTAGTTTGGGGTCATAGTTCTAGCATCACCCGTTCTCCGTCAATACCAGTGCCCAGGTTCATCTTGAAATGATATAGCATAAGAATTTACAGTTTGTTCGATGTATCAGTTATCCTTTTCATGTTCCATAGGTTGTTTAGAAGAGTCGTCCTCTGCAGCATGAGAATCTACTATTTTTTCAACAGTTTGGTTCCCTTGTGCGGATTGTGAAGGATTGGTGGCAGAGTCTTTTGCATCAAGGGATTCTTCGTTTTCAGTCTTGGAAGTATCTGCAGGCTCATCAGTGGAGGCTAGGGAATCAGCCGTTTTATGAGGTTGATCCTCTGATTCCACCTGCAGCTCACCATTGGGTAAGGATAGGAGTTGGTCTGCATCAGATGTGTTTGCAATATCCAAGGGTGGAGGGTTTTCAAAAGAATCGGAACTTTCCCTCCACTCGACCCACTCGGGTGGTTTGTCAGACGAACTAGTCTCACTTTCTATGGGACACTCCAACAATTTAGTAGGCATGTCATCTACAACATGTGATTTCTGTTCAGAAGGTTCAGATGCGGCAGTATCTGCCAAGTCCTCATCTTCCTCGACAACGACGTTATCGGCTCCTCCAACACCATCATGACCTTCGCTGTTGGGGGATGAAGAAGCAACCGGAGCAGTTCCGTGCTCATCAGAGGTTCTCCCATCTTCAAACGCAAACCAATTGGAGTTTGAAAAGAGAGATCCGCTGTAAACAAGATCATAAATCAGCATGAACATTTCTATTTTGTTAAAGAAATAATTAATTTAACAAAGGATGTAAAAAATTTAATTTTCAATTTCAAGAAACTACAGAAAGGAATTCAATGGTACATACAAGTTCAACTACTTACCTTTCCTGGTCATCTCTCAACCTAAGTGATGAAATGACAACTTCAGCAGATTCATCGTCAAAGTAAACATCCTGAAAAAGTTATTATAAGAACATAATTCGAAAAAAGATGAAATTTGACAAAGTTAATATAATAAAAAGGACAGCATATAAACACTGATGGAGGTACAAAAACTTCCATATAGGAGGTAACCAACGTAGACACACATTAGAAACTTCAATAATCAATTACAGAAGAGGGCAAGTAAAGGAAACTTTTCACCCATAACACACACCAGTCTATCAGCTATACAGCTCTTACTTAGATGAGAGAATATTTCATCCCATTAAATCTCCCACTGAATATAAAAAAGAAAAGCATCTACAAGTAAGTTTAATTGGCTTTCATAATTCATTAATCTCCATATCCCATAAGTTTAATTGGCTTTCATAATTCATTAATTTCCATATCCCATCCCTTTATACTGACGTTGAGAATGTGGATATATAAGATCAAGACATCCCCACACACACCATAGCTAAGAAATGGAGAAGTCGTAATTTGCAACAAAGGTTTCAGAACCTAGCCATTTCTTTAGAAAGATAGAGAGAGAAGAACATATCTCGGAGCAGCAGAAACAAAATCCTCAAGATATTCAATATCAATAAATTTTCTCATCCATCAACCAGTGAGGACCCATCTACAAGTCACTCAACACGATACATAATTAAGTCATAATTAGTCATGTGAATACCTCATCATCCCTTTCCATAGAACCATGAGCCTGCAAAAAGCAAACACATAGCTATTCAGCCAATGGTACAAAGGCTACACTTTTAGCCTTTTGAGCATCTATGTAACTTCTAATCTTCAAGAGACAACCAATGACAAAATAGAACAGTAAAAGATAAATAACATAAAACAAACCTCCTTGATATCATCATTACTGTAGATTCCATATCGAAAGGCCTGGCTCAAGTTATTTGCCAATGCTGCAACATCATAATCTCTATCTTGGTAATCATCATCATCACTATCTCTATTCTGATCCTGAAGTGCAGTGGGCCTCCTGCATAATCAGAACGAATGTTGTGTCCATAATATGAGTTTGAGAGTTAGCTAAATAGACTATGCAATTTCAAAACACTGTAGTCCCCGAGGAATAATGCTGAAACAAAACCATCATTAAGAGAGAATCAGAATGGATGGAGAGAAGAAGAGTGCATGGGCATAAATGCGACACCCAGAACAAAGTCACTTAATACACCAATGCAAATATTTCCGTTCTCTCATAGACTAAAGATTCAGGAGAGATCCAATTTAGTAACACTAACCCGCACGCCCACTGGAAGACATTCTCCACAATATTGCGCTTAAGCAGGACATTTGTTTGCCAATCAACCCAATCACTATTCTCCTGCCAATGAAAAGGTAACATAGAACTTTTCAAAAAATATATCAGAAACTCAACAGCATTGATGCCTTAGCAAGATTCAAAATATACTGCCATTAAAACTCTCCTTGAGTTGTTATAGTTATACGGGCACTCACAAGGATACAAACAATGCTACTCGTTAAGATATGTGGGTAACAGGAAAAAAAAAAAAAAAGGAAAAAAGGAAAAAAGGAACAAAGGCCATTTTAAAATTAAGAGTTTATAACAATACAATATTGTAGATAGCTTTAAGCCAACAGAGCAATATCACCTAAAGTTAAAGATAACCACGAGCCAGGAGCCGAGGTTGTGTGAAGGCAGTAATTAAGAAACTAACGGAAAAATGACAACAGAAAATTGGGCAAACCTGCAGAAATGTCTGTATGTCACTGTTGTTATTCCCCAATTGGACAAGTTTATTAGCAATGCGGGTTAGGTGACCAATATTCCCTATCCTGTGTGGTTTTCTTCCCTCCGAAGATATAGTAGGCTGCAAAATGCATTAATAAAGTTTGACTCAAGAATGATTGATTCTTTGCCTCACAACATAGAAAGCCAAACAACAACAAAAACAAAAATATTTTTGTGATGAAAAACATAAGAGACGAATGATAGAAACACCAACAAGTTTTAACTGTAGTATAAAATAGTTACCTTGCTCGTATCAACAGTCAAAGTGAAGTTTTTTTCTGCTTCAAGAATCCTCCCAACAAGATCACAGGCATGAAGCAGGTGTTCCACAAACTGAGGGTTCTTACTCTCAAGGCAAGATAGTACGATGTGTTCCACATGGGAGTGCAAGAAATTATTGTATGGATACCTAAAAATAGAGAGTAATCAAATTCCTCAATCCTCAATAGCAGTTATTAGCACTAGCATAAGCTGAAAATAGGGTAATTAACGTACTCGAAAAACAATTCCAGAATACGCTTCACAGCACCCAGGCGAATCAATTCCTTTTCTGCAACTTCACTGCTAACAGTGACCAAGACTGAGATGAACTCTATAATCTACAAGATCCATCATTGTTCAAAATGAGGTTTTGGTTCAGCAGCATTGATAATTCTTTATTAAGACATAATGTTGAATATACCAGAGATGCAAGAATGAATTTAAATTGCATCTGCAGCCAAGCGAAGTTATATATAGATTGCACAATAAATTTGCAGTTATTTGTTGGATACAGAACATACCCAAAGAATCAACATCTGACAACAAACATAAAATGATGCTCCTTCAGCAACAAAAGTTATACCTTCAGTCGATGTTTTCCTAAAGGGGGTTGCAATTTTCCATAAGTAGTTAGCAAGACATGATCCTCCAATGAAATATCCAAAAGCTTGAGCAGATCACCTGCCAAACAAACCAGTATACAGTTATCAAGCCAATCCATAATGAAGGTTTGATAGCAACTAACATCACACCTTTCAAAGAATCTATCCAGATAATCGTATTTAAATAGATAAAATAAACTAAGAGTCATGTATTTTTGTTGTAACTTAGTAATCAATCCATAATGGTCTAGACAAAGAAAAGGCTGAATCTTGTATCTTTAAGGTGCTAAATCTTGTTGATGTTATTATCTCATGTATCTTTAAGGTGCTAAATCTTGTAATTTCTTCTCTCCCAATTCATCAAACATTTTTCTGGAGTTGGGAGAAAATGCTACTATTTCCCAAACCAGATAAGTTCTTGCAACTATACCAATCAGAAATTGCTCGATAACTAGTTCAACAATAAAGTGAAATGTTATTGTTTTTAATATCTGCAATTTCTTAATATTGGGGAATGTAGCACCATTTTTGACTGATTAACTTTTGCTTCAGGTATGAGAAGCATTGCATCAATATGAATTCTTAACACTAATCAGAAGAATCATCCACATACAAATAAGTGAGTCATGCAAATGTAAATATAGCTGATTAAGCCCCCCAACAAGAGACAGAAACTTGACTAAACTGATAGTTTGATTGAGTTCACAAAATTTTAATGGCCATGAATATAAAGCTGATGAACATGCTTCATTGAGTACAGTGCAGTAGAGGTAATGCCTAGTTACTTGAAAAGCATGACATCCACTTTAAGAGAAAAGAGAATGTTCTTCTCATACTTTCTGAACAAGTTATCAGTGGGTTACAGCTTATTTCTACTTATGGTGCATTCACCAGCATCGTTCAAGTCATGTACAAGTAATGAAACCCGAGAACTAACCTAGTCCATCTAGCATGCCTCTGACAGTTTCAGGGCTCGCAGCAGTTCCTGATCCATGTGTCATTTGACGGGTATACATGTAGTATGTTCCTGCAGTCAATCTCTTAGGGTCTAGCAACGATATACAGACGGTCAGCAAGTTAACCAAAACAGATTTTGGCCGTGAGTCCTCCAGAGCGTGTCGGAACAGTCTTTCGATGAAACTGTGACAACAATCAGTTCCAATCAAGATAAGAAAACAATGTGATGTGGGAACCAAGAACCAAAATAGAAATAGACAATTGGACCTCGGAGTGGAGATTTTTGAAGCTAGTCCTGGCGGAGCATATCGAGTGATTGCACAAAGTGTTTCTGCAGCATTAGCATGTACTTCAGGGCAGTCCTGCAAATAAAAATTGCACACACATCAATACTTCTGTGAAGGAAATCTTCTTAGGGAATTTGGCAAAAGAAAATAGGTAATGAGCAAGAAGGTTTTCTTTGTCGAAGTGCATTTATTTAACTTCCCCCACCCCAATACACAAAAAACAAAACAAAGGAAAAAAAACCCCAAGAAATTAATAAAACAAAATTCAACCAAACATATACAAATAAAAATACAAGACTTAATGAATATATCTGCATTTAAATTCTATGAATGAATAGCTTGTGCTCCACAATAACAAAGGATAAATAAGCAAAGAGGCACAACTCTCAGCAATCAAAAATAAAGTCAATCTCAACTGATCCACACACCTAGATAACCAAACTCAAGGGTAAAGAAGACAGCAATGGAAAGTCAGGTTATACATGCTTACTGAAACTTACAGATGAACTAAATTTGTCAACAATCATTTCCAGCACATCCATATCTTCCAACCACTGCATAGAGTCCGCACAGTTGGTGTAAATATGTTCATCAGCGCCAATTAGACGAATTAAAACCTGTTCAACAAGAAACCTATTAGTATTTTTAAACAAATATACCTAGTAAAACTGTAAAAGAGAGGCATAAGTGAGGATAAAGGATTGCATAACAGCATACCTCCATTATAGAAGTGATTCCAATTAGGTCAACTAGCCTTTTAATGATATCCTGATGAGCCTGTAAAACATTACATAAGCTCCTTGGTAAATGCCATATAGTACAAGGCAGTAAGTAGGATGATGAATTAGCCTCTAAGAGGAACTTAAACTCCTGCATATTACATTAAACCAAAGAGTAATGGATTCTACATTTATTCAGAATAAATATCTAAGATTAGAAATCATGAGTATACCCTGGAATGACTGAAATAAGGTAACATGCTGATACAGAAAAATATGATATTCCCAGCTACTTAAAAGTTGATGCATTTAGGAAATTGGAAGTTCTCCAAAAACATGAAATCTCACCAGCACTTCTCTGTTTGGAAGGACTCAAATAAAGAGAGAACATGTAAACAGACTGTACAAGATAGAATTGTTTCCATCTCAGATACAAGAAAGAGAGAACTATGCATAATATTGAGACATTAACAAAAAGGCTTAAATTATGTGGCTTTATGTCAAACATAATGAGTACAGCTTTACCAGCACACAAACGTAACAGATTTATAAATACAGTTGAACTCACTCGTATGTAGTTCATTAGAGGAGTTGTCTTCCGCAGCAAGAGGCACACGACAACCTGGAACATCAAAGATCAAGGCATCAAACAACCCAGCCAGAAATAATCAAAAAACCTATATGCAATATGATTGGTCATTTGTAGGTAAATGTACCTTGCTGAAATAACCAGCCAACAAAGTGCTATGGGGACGCTCAGGTTCCAAAAAGAAAACAGCAAGTCCATTAACTGTGAACCAAAAGTAGGAGGTAACTAGTGAAGTTCCTTATAAAGAATTTCTAAAATTTGAGAGAGACGGAACGAGATGACCGGAAAGAAGAAAGAAAAAAAGACAGCATTACAAATTCCAACCTCCTCATCCTCTATCAAGGCCTTAAGTATTATATCAACCTCACAAGTGAAAATCTCACAAGCAACGAACGGAGACCTGTCAGAAAGAAAAATTACACAGGTCTTTTTAATTTGAAATGCTCTATACAATTTTATTGAAAAGATTTTGGTGTGCAGACAATTGGAAACAAAAATACACCTAGAACATCTACGACACGTGCTTACTTGAATGTTCGTTCTTTTTCAGCACCTTCTGGAGGTTCTTCTACAATGTATTGAACCAGTTGTTTTACTTGAGCTCTTTCCCGCAAACTGCAAGAAAGCTTAGCCATTAACTAAAGGTACAACATCAAATAACAGGGTGCTAATATCCTATTATTACCAAAAAGTAATGACTGGGACATTTTTAACAGGAAAATATACTTTCAATGATTGCAGCAGAGAAGGAAAAACAGTTCACTTTTAGTGATCAATCACGAATGCATGAAGAATAAGTTGCTACACAAACTACTTAACTGAGAATCAACCATACTTCCCTTCACATCTCATCTTAATTCAACCTAACAAATTCTTTCAGCAGCATGAGTTAGTGAGCATTTCTGCCCAATTACCGTGTAAAACATTCATAAGAATTCTCTGGAGTGAATATGTACTTTGAAAAGAAAAAACATATGATAAACTCAATTATGAACACAAAAATATCCCACTCCACTTCCGGCACAATATTATGATTAGAAAACACAACAAAGAAGTGGAATATAGAGGAAAAACAAATTATCATAACAAAATTTTGGGGTAAGTGAAACTGGATCTCACAAATTAATGAGGCGGCCATTTAGAGCTTTGCATTCTTGAATGATTTCATCCTCATCCAATAGCTCCTCCAGTGTAAAACATCTTTATCCAATAAGGTCTCCACCTGATATTAACATAATAAGAAAGCAATAAACAATGTATACTCCATCACCCCATATTGTAATGCGTGCTCTAATCGGGGTTTAAGGGTGTGCATGACTTCATAAAAGAATATTTCTTAATTCTGACCACAAAAGCACAACACGATATCCATGACAACTTATATAAGGATACCAATATAAATCAAAGGCTTGCAGTCAAAGTCTGAGAAGAGTAAATGAAAGACAAAATGTCTTCCCAGATCATCCTTCCACCAATAAATGGGATAATAACCTGTAGGAAGCATGCAGCTTCCCAATTCCAAAGCTAGATGATCGAAACCTATTCTCATGTGCCTAAGCAATCAAACTGAGGCATGTTGCACCTCTCATTTCTCCAGTTATGTTCAAAAGCAAGACTAAGAAGATCACTGAACTAGCTCCTTCATCCGGATTTCCTACTTCCAAATTTGAGTAAATTGTAGCTATTTCTTTCTCAAACAACTATGGTATAAATTCCACGATGGAATATCCCGCCTAGCCCATGCAAAATGGAAAATCCATCGTACAGATAACGCTAGAAGGACTTTAGCAACGCGACAGCAGGAAACTCCGTGTGAATCTATTATCTATAAAACGTATAAAGTGGCACCACGTGTGGCACTCTACTGGGCCAATGTTACATCGCCCTGGACAAATTGCAGGCAAGATTAAGTTTGATAAATAGGACCCATAGCATCATCTCCAATCAATAGAGCTCCATACAACAACTCCGCCACAGCACATTGGCCAGACAAGATATGAAATCATGCAAAATTCCACTGGAGTCTCGCTATTATAAAACCCCATTTTGACCCAACAAATCTGAACAGCAATCCAAGAAACGCAGAATCACCCGGCAGAATGAAATCCAAAGTCCAAGAAACAACAGGCCAACAAGATTGGATCCAAGAAACAGAAAAAACTATGCAACAAACAACACAACTAATATCTCTTCGAATAAAGAAAGATCGGGGGCACTCACTGGGGATGCAGTGGAGAGACCAGCCATGCGCCAGAACATGTTGAATTCCCGAAGTGCAGCGATCGAATTGCAGGCTCCTACTCAGATCTGTCCACTCAAAAACCCTAGCTCATACACCCATCGCCCCCGCTAAGACTCCGTATCACAATCTTTGATTCAATAAAATCCCTGAAATTTCAACCAAAATTAGTCCCAACTCACGAACTTCTTGAAAATCCAAGACACTAACACCCGCGGTTTCCTGTATCGGATACAATTTCGAAACAAAATTTCACTCACGTGGAGAGATAGAGAGAGAGATGAATATATGAAACACATTACCTGCGCTGCGGGTGTGTGGGAGAAAATTTGAGATTTTTTTTGGAATTTACAGAAAAAATATATCAATAAACCTACCATCAAAACGGAAAAAAATATCCGTTGTTCAAAGTTTTGATTTGTATGTGCTTATTATTGCCGCATGTGTATTTTTTTGACTTATTTTATGTGTATGGCAAGAAAAGGACGGTGAAGCTGTGACGTATAGCAGCTTGCATAAATAAATTATCTATACTTAATTATTACTTAGTTAACCTAAATTTGGTACCAGACAATTTTATTTTGTTCGGCAATTTTTGCTAGTAACAATTATTCTATAAACTCGTTTTTTCTTAGGTCTAGTTTTTCTCATTGCATTTTATGTCGTAATAAAAAAATTATTGGATATTAGTTTATATGTATATTATTATTTAATGAGGTCATAAACTCATTAAGTGCGAATTAAGAGTAATGAAGGGAATATTAGTTTTCGAGGAACTGAAATGAATGGAAGTTTGTCAATTATGGATAATGATGGTTTGAATTGTGAATTTGTGTAGTTGCAACTTTGTTTTGTGGTTGTTGTTTGAATATAATATATGATATGATGTGATACTATTTTTAAAAAATATATTAAATGTGTATATTTATCTTCAAGGGACATGGAAATTGATAGTATACTGGTAACCACTGGGCGGCAAAGATCGTACGATATATAATGGTAACATTAATTTCATTTTTATGTGAATCGGTAGAAGACTCATCGACCAACTACAACTCTAATCGCAATTGGAGCGTAGAAGATTCGGATCATATCTAAAGAATCCTTATGAGAGAAGACTTTGTATTAGAGTCTAACTCTATTTGTATTAAGTCAAACTCAATATGATGGTATATAAATAGAGGCTAGATTAGAGGGAAGAGGGACATCTACACTCAGATCGATCACTTGATCATCTACACTCTTTGTAATCGCTTCTTACACACTCAATGCACATATACTCTATTGCTCCGTGGACGTAGATATATTTCAATAAATCGAACCACGTTAATTCCTCGTGTTCATTGCGCATTTATTACCCAACGAAATTAAGATCGATCACTGGCGCCGTCTGTGGGAAACCAAATTCTGTGTTTTCGATCAACTTTTTCTCAGGTAATCAATCAACACGATGAGGAATGCACGAAGCACTACATCCATGGCTGTTTCCGGCAACAATAACGGCGACAAAACGCGTCAAACGCGGCCCGGGAAAAGCCCGATAAGAGATACGACCCCCGAAGGACACGTTCAAAGTCTAGATGAGCGAGGCAACCATATCCTACATGAAGAAGAAGACCACCACAACAAAGGAGGTCGCAACAGCAACAGAGAGGAACCCCAAGCACCGCAGTGGAATCTCGACGAGGCGGTTAAACGGTTCCTCGAAGAAAATAAGGAGGTCTTCCTCCAGTACCTCAACCGAGAACAAGGTCGGCTTTGGCACGAGGAAAAGGAGGTTGAAGTCCCATCTAAACTCGAGACAGCCCGGCGAAGTCGATCCCCCAGCCTTCAGATGTTAGACACTCGTGCTGCGAATAATACCTCTACACGAGTCGGTTTCCAAACCGATCGTGTAAGGGATGAGCAACGTGGGACAGGTCGTCGTGATTGCTACGAGGTCGATCCCCATAATTATAACAAGTCCGGTAGACGAACTCGGCATCGCTCTCCGGGATACGGGTTCGATGGATACTGGAGGATTATTACCCCTTTCTTTAACGAGATACTCCTCTCCCGGACAAGTACAGGGTGCCAAGTATCACCCCCTATGAAGGACTGCGGGATCCACAAAACTTCATTTCTCAATTCCAATACAACATGATCAATCAACGTCTCAACACCATCCACATGTGCAAGCTGTTCCCGAGTTCTTGATCGACAACGCCCGCGGTGGTTCGACAGTTTACCTCCGGTAGTATTGGATCTTCACCGAGATCTAATGTAAGCCTTTCATCGAAGGTTCTTCCAAAAGCGAGTCGAGACCACATCGGCTCATCTCCTCACAAATGAGACAGTAGAGGTGAATCCATCGCGACTTCATGACTAGGTTCATAAGGAGAGCCTAAAGTCGAGGATGTGAGCGATCTCCTCATTATCTCGGCTTTCCATAACGGCATCTTGCACAGGGCCTTATCTGAGGAGATCGTCAGTATGAGCCCACTGCTTCGTGAGTCGCGCGCATAGCGATCGGTTCGCCAAGGCGGGCAAGCAGACGAAAAAAAGGCTGCAAAGCTCGGCAAGTTAGAGACCATATGGGAAGGACCATACAGAATTAAAGAAGTCATCGGAAAAGGGTCATATAAGCTCGCCCATTTATCCGGTACGACGTTTTTCATTAATAAAATCTTTTCTTTATTTATTTCATCTGTCTTGCATATTTCATTTGTCACTTATGCATAACACATTTTCCACAGTACCCTCTACGGAGGATGATAAATACCCTCTACGGAGGATGAAAAATACCCTCTACGGAGGATGATAAATACCCTCTACGGATGATGAACAATACCCTCAACGGAGGATGATAAATACCCTCTACGGAGGATGAACAATACCCTCTAAGGAGGACGAATTACCCTCTAAGGAGGACGAACTACCTTCGTTTAATTACGAGGACGAATTATAAACGCGCGTGAGGGGACCACCCCTATCGATAAAACTCGACAAATAAGGAACCTATACCTTCGTTTATTTCTAGGATGAATTACCTTCGTCTATTTCGAGGATGAATTACCTTCGTTTAATACGAGAACGAACTACCTTCGTTTATTTCGAGGATGAATTACCTTCGTTTAATACGAGAACGAACTACCTTCGTTTATTTCGAGGATGAATTACCTTCGTTTAATTCGAGAACGAACTACCTTCGTTTATTACCTTCGTTTAAATACGAGGACGAACTATCTCCGCCTCAGCCTTCGCCGCCTCGGCCTCCCGATACCTGGCCGCCTCCGTCTCGGCCTTCTGCAGGCCGAACTCGGCCTCCCGATGCTTGGCCGCCTCCACCTCGGCCTTCAGCAGAGCGACCTCGGTCGTAGCCGCCGCCGCCGCCTCATTGCCGCCTGCCGCGCGCCTTCCCTCTGGCCGCATCCCGAGCCTTCGCCGGCCTCGACCACCTCGTGAACAAGGAGGTCTTCTCGTCCTCCAAATCCGGGTGAAGCAGTGGCGTCGACTTGGCGAGCGCCCGGTAGGGTGAAGCTAGCGACATACGACTTGGCAAACGCCGACGCGGCGAAGCAGCGGCGTAAGACTTGACGAATGCTCGGCGGCGAAGCGGCGGCGTCGACTTGGCGAAACGCCTCGGCGGCGAAGCCAGCGACATCGACTTGCGAACGCCTCGGCGGCGGCAAGCGACGTGTAACCGGCAAAACGCCTCGGCGGGCGGCGGCGACATACATCTTGACGAACGCCGGCGGCGAAGCCGTGCGACGTCGACTTCGGCGACGCCTCGGCGGCGGCGAAGCAACATACAACCGGCGAAAGCCTCGGTAGGGTGAAGCGGCGGCGTACGACTTGGCGACGCCTCGGCGGTGAAGCAAGCGACATCGACTTGGCGAACGCCTCGGCGGCGAAGCGGCGGCGCATAACTTGCGCATAACGCTAACGCCTCGGCGAAGCGGCGACATACATCTTCGGCGACGCCTCGGTGAGGCGGCCAGCGACATCTGACCGATAGATCATCGCACTCCACTTCGCGGATCAGCGAGTTTTGCGAGACCTTGTCCCATCCATCACGACCTCACTTCTACGTCTTTTGGGGGATATGATAGGATCGGCCAAGCGTCGTGCCCATATAAATGGGCCCGACATTAAGCTCGGCTTATGTGAGTTCGGCCCAAGAAGACTCATCGACCAACTGACAACTCTAATCGCAATTGGAGCGTAGAGATTGGATGCATATCTAAAAGAATCCTTATGAGAAGACTTTTATTAGAGTCTAACTCTATTTGTATTAAGTCAAACTCAATTTGAATTAGAGTCAAACTCAATATGATGATATATGAATAGAGGCTAGATTAGAGGGAAGAGGGACATCTAAACTCAGATCGATCACTTGATCATCTACACTCAGATCGATCACTTGATCATCTACACTCTTTGTAATCGCTTCTTACACACTCAATACACATATACTCTCTTGCTTCGTGGACGTAGATCTATTTCAATAGATCGAACCACGTTAATTCATCGTGTTCATTGCGCATTTATTACTCAACGAAATTAAGATCGATCAGAAATGTTTTGGTATTTTGATTTCACCTCACATAGAATAATACTATTTTGGTAAGTGTTAGACATATAATAGTGGAAGTCGAAAAGAGACGAGGATCCCTGCAGTAAAAAATTGTTGGTAATATTTGTATTATGAAATTATATTATACATATTTCTATATATTTATTTTTGTATATCATTTCATAGTAGTACTAAAAAATTGTTACATCTATTATTAAATGACACTCTTCCAACAATAATATTTTTTAACAAAAAAAGCTTTTATATTTTTAAAATGTTGTTACGGATTTACTGATATTATATTGAGAGACCGACGGAGTGATAGTTTTGTCCAAATACTTCAAATAATACTTTTCAACAAAGCTGGAGTTTTGTTGAAGTGAAAAGCATTTATTTCCGGACGAGTAGATGACTTCGACGTGGAAGAATGTTTTATGTACCGTTTGCAATAGTTTGTTTCTAAAATAAAAAAGAGGTGGTCTCATGTGCGCGCCCGCGCACACTGAGACCACCTAATTAATTAATTAATTAATCAATCTCAATTAAGTAGTTAATTAATTTTAATTAATTAAATCTAATTTTGAATAATAAACTCTAATTATGAATTAATAAACTCTAATTTTGAATTAATAAACCCTATTTGGAATTAATAAATCCTAATTTTGAATAATAAATCTCAATTTTGAATTAATAAACCCTAATTGAAAATAATAAACCCTAATTTTGAATAATAAACGTTAACTTTGAATTAATAAACCCTAATTTTGAATAATAAATCCTAATTTTGAATTAATAAACCCTAATTGAAAATAATAAACCCTAATTTTGAATAATAAACGCTAACTTTGAATTAATAAACCCTAATTTTGAATTAATAAACCCTATTTGGAATTAATAAACCCTAATTTTGATTAATAAATCCTAATTTTGAATTAATAAACCCTTATTGAAAATAATAAACCCTAATTTTGAATAATAAACCCTAACTTTGAATTAATAAACCATAACTTTGAATTAATAAACCCTAATTGTTAATTAATAAACCCTAATTATGAATTAATAAATCATAATGAATTAATAAATTATAATTAAAAAATTTAATTATCCTTAATTGCTATATTTAATATAAGTTTTTGTCATAAAACAAAAACATAACATTAAATAATAAAATAAAAAATCAGCAGCGTATGCATACCACACGGTCGCAGCATACAAGTTTTTACCAATAAAAAAATAGTTTGAAGGATACTCGTCAAGTTTAGTAATATAACCAATGATTTGTGGATGAAGGTTTTTCAATTTAATTTATATTTTCCCAATGTAAATACGTAATGTCACAAAATTATCGCGATTTCGGCATGTTTGGTATTTCTTTGCAATTGATGGTTTATAAAACCTAAGATATTAAATACTTCGAGCAACTAATAAATAAATGACTATGGACATTTAATATAAGTATATATACTCAATGTAAAGTTATTTTTCATAAATATATTTTTTATATCATGTGGGATGCGTGGTGTAATTAACACTTCCCTGATCAATTCCGTTAGATTTTTCTTTAGGAAATAATTCTATTAGTTAAAGAAATTTTAATGTACCAAAAAGCACTCCTTTTTCTACTTTTGTTTAGAAAAATAAATAATAAATATTTTGCACCTTAATCATTTCACCTCCATCTAAACAACAAATTGCAAGCCTAAAAACTAAAAGGATAGTTTAGGAACAGGACCAAAAAGGGCATCCGATTAATTAATTTCCACTCCAACTATAAGGCGATCCAGCTGGCATGTTCTGATTGGATACAAGAGTCTCACACCAAGTAGAACTGCTGTTGCTCCTCCCCAAACACGGCGGAGCCGTCGCAGGCGAAGTTTTGCGGCGCTGCTCCGCTCGTGTAGATGGCAAGAAGCGTGTCCTCTGTAGCCACGGCGCCATTGGACGAGAGGTTGTTGACGGCGGAGGCCCCGACGCGGCGGGGAGAAGCCGTAGTGGAGCAGTCTCCCCCGCCGCCCAAGAAGCTGCAGCTCGGCGTCTTCGGTGCACTCCTTCCGCCACCGCAGAGTGGACACGAAAGCGCTCCCTACAAATTGTAGCAGTAAATAATTAATATGAAGAAAACGAAACGCAACACAAACGGAACCCTAGCTAGTAGCATGAAAATTTACGGTGAAGGTGGAAAATTGTGGAGCGGTAGGTGGTGCCGTCAGGGTCGACGGTCCATCCGGCTTCCTGTGCGAGGTGGCGGAGGACCTAGTTAATGTTGACACGGGGGGCAGTAGCCGCCCGCTGTGCTTGCGGAAGATGTTGGTGCCTGGTGGTAATGGAGCGCCGCTGCCTCTCTCTCATCTTCGTCCTTTCTTTCTCTAGAGCGATCCTCCCATTAGCGTTAACTCTCTCTTGCCCAACCTCCTTAATCATTAATCTCTCGTTTCTCTGTTTGTTTTATTATTTTCTGACATCTGTAAGTACTATCAATATTGAGATATTATGAGTTATCCTAGTAGCAATAGGTATATTGAATTCAAGTATATATGATTCAAAAATATTAATTGCCAAAAAGTTCGCTATATATTATCAAAAGCACAGAAACAAGTTTATTTATGAATCGAAGCCAATCTCCGATCTTTGCTGGGGCTTAGCTTAATTGGACTTTCAGTTGGGATATAAACATATGTACTGAGGGCCCAATAATGGGGCCGAAAACCTAACTGCACTAGGCTATTCGTAATTTCAAATATTTATACCGGTTTCTTTTATGAAAATAAATCTCCTTTACCCATTTATATGGATTCTTTAAACTAAAAAAATCGAAGCAGGCACATTCAGAGATGTCATGCAGGTTTATCTAAATTATTTTAAGGGGAAAAAAAAGCATGTCTAGACAAACCGATAAGGAACTCAACACAAGAATCTAAAAGCTAGGTAGCAGTTGATTTTTAAAGTTCATCAAACTTGGATTTTCCATCAACAATGCTTTATACAACCAGTTCTATAAGGAACTTGGTAACTTTTCTAAATTCCCAGCAATGACTAATTCACCATTCACATAACTATAGTAGTTTGTACAATGCTGAAGAAACAGCAAGCGACAATCTTTCACGGATCACCACAGCACATTTTACACTAGTGGCAGGAGTTGAAGAAACAATGAATACAGAGAAGCTGTGTGCACTGAATTAAGAATAGAAGAAAAAGGGCAGGGGGAAAGCATTACTAGCTATCCCTAAGCAACTCGAGGTCCGGTCTCCGATCAAGAGCTTCAATGGCTGAGTTATCAGGAAAAGCATCTGAATAGGTTGCCGCGATCTTGTTCTTCAGGATCCTAACAAATAAATTTTGAGTCAATCACGCGTTAGCTTTCAGAAAAATGTGGCAAATAAGACTTTCCACATGATGAAATTGTATAACAATGATAAGGATCACATATTTTTGCAATTTTCTTTGGGCAAGCCTTTAACCAATCCTTACTTACCTATGACAAGGAGTGTTGCTGATCTTTCAGCTAAAACCTAGAATTATATGCTCTTATTTTATGTTATATGAAGTTCACTACATAACTTGTTCCAGTCTTTTTAATAGACACTATTTTAGATTACGGGTCAGGATTGTCTGGGTATTATTGAAGAACACTTATGAGTGTAAGCAAATAAAGTTTCACTCATGTTATTCGGCTCTTCACACAATTCGAGCTTTGCATAATGCCCATACAGGATCCTCTTCTTGAAATTATATGCTTGAGGAAAATCTCAATGATATGGTAACCAAGTTTAGACAAACAAATGTTGAACTCAACTTCTCCTGCACTTTTTGATAACAAAAGACAGAGTTCTGTCGTACCATTAATCTAATCCATATTGCTAAGGAGCTTCTACAATCATCGTAAACAGATTTACAGGCCGAGATCCTTTAATATCCTTCGAAGAATATAAAGCTGGTCTGCCCTATCTAAATTTAATCCTACTATGTGAGTTATATTTTTTGTAAATTTCTCAAAGAATGGTGAAAGGTTTCTTACAGGGAGCAGACTGTCATCAAAACTGAGAGAGCAACGAACTGACAAACATATGCAATTGAAACAGACAGGATATCGTGATAGTAGACCGAAGAAAAGGTTCAATCTGTCGTTAGCATGCCATCAATCATCATCAAACACAGCTACACCTTTCACAAGCTCTTACATACCATCATCAAACATAAATGTCGTTCAAGACCTCTAAAAAACTCTTCTTGTTCATTTCTCAAAATATTTCTAGCTCATCCAAAAACAAGGAACACAAGTTCCTGCTCATAGTGCATACATTCACTTGTATATCTACATAACTTCTGTAATTAATTAAATAATGAAAGTATCGAACGATGAATCAACCTAAAAACCATCATTTTTAGCAGCGTGGATGCATTGTAAACTTAAATTGGGGAAAATTGAAAATTGAAAGTCGAAAATGGAGAATTCAGCATACCTTAGCTTCTTAAAGATAAAATCCAGGTCCGATTTCATGGACCGCAATAGGCGCGTGTTCTTAGCAAAATCATCATGGACTTCCGTGAAGCAATTCTGCGAATACTCATTGAAGTGTGACAACACCGCATTACTGTCTTGCAGTCTTCCCAGTCTGCATATTAACTCTTAGAACCACTAATTGCCGGCAAATTTCTGGCCGCAAAAACCAATTGACAGAAAAGATTAATCGAGTAAAACACTAAGAAGAACAACCTATTGTTGGTGTCTATCTATACATATCCATACGTACATACATGAGATTTTGTGATTGTTTGATCGAATCCAAATCTTGCAAATCAAGTAGTGTTCTAAACTCCTCCGAAATTTCGCTGGATGCCGCTTCTATCGACTCGTTTTCTGAAGCCGCCATTTTCACTATATTTCCTTTTTCTTTCTCGTTTAGGTAGCGTAACTGCTTCAGCTCATTGCCAAAACTGGCCCTTACTTTCGGGATGAAGTTAGTGGGCTTGCAGTTGGGCTGGAATACAAACGCAGTTGTTATGTGATTTGTATGGGTATTGATATGTAATTTTGCATATTTGGGGTACAATTTTAAAGTAGTTTGAATGTTGGTAGTCTAAAATAATATTTTTCTAATTAATTTACCATGATGTTTGTATATAATTAAACTAATTCATTTAAAGATGAAAAGCAATGTAAAATGGAGCTAACAAGATGCTAGTTCAGCAAAAAATATCTAATACTTTCATCGTCACCAAAATTTGTTCGTATTTTTTTTTTTTGGTATGTCCTCCAAATTTGTTCACTTTCTATTACTCATGAAAACTACTTTATAAAATATTTTCTACTTATTATCTTCATTAAAAAAATTATTTATATCTTTCATCACCATGGTTCAACATTATCTCCACTTATTATCCTAAATAACATCACTTACTTACATAATCTAACATTCACGACTCGCCATAATTAATGTAAGACTATATTATTATGAAACACTTATTTTACCCACAAAATATGATAATTTTTATTAAAACTTGTACGAAATATTTATAAGTTCATATTTTGGGACTAAGGGAGTATAATTTGAGAAATTTTACCAACTCCACCTTTTTATCAACCAGCTAGACCGTAAATTTGAATTGTTGAGGCCAGGCAAATAAAATCCAACCATGTCATTTCAATTATGCAAAATCGTTTGAATGCGATATTCACCGAAATGGTAGTGGTTGACTGTCTCTTCAACGGCGTCTGAGCCTGACACAATAAAACACCTATAAAGCAAACTCTATATTATTAATCATTTCCATTTCTTGACCTATTCTAAGAAAACAGTTGTCAATCCATCATAAACAGTTCGATATCAATTAATCGAATTAAAATTTTTAATTACTAGAATCGAATTTTTCTAAATAAATGGAATCGAAATTAAATAGTTTTAAATTTTCAATTAATAGAAAATCAATCGGCTCTAATGATTCGATTTTCAATTAATCGAAAATCAATTAAAATTAATTAATTATTTAAATAAATAGAAATAATAATTAAAAAATTGAAACTTATTAAAATAAATAAAATATTTATTCATAATATTTGTAGTGATTGATGTATATACTTATACTATACTTACTCTACATATAATGTGCATAAAAATATAGAATGAGGCCATAAAGCTAGGGGTGAGCAAAATATCCAATAATCGAATAATCGAATCGAATCAAATCGAAATATCTAATTTGGTTCGGGTAAATCGGTTATTTCGGACTCGGTTATAACCGAAATATATTTCGGTAGTATGGTTTTCGGTCGGGTATGAGTTTTTTTACCTGAATATCCGATATCCGAAATTTATATTTATATACAATATATTAATATTATAATTATATATATAGTTTGTCCTAAAAAAAACTACCTAAATGATTCTATATTCTTCTACTGAGTCGCGCCGCTCACAACCACTCCACAATACATTTCTCTCAACTCTCAACTCTCAATTCTCACCACCTTGCTCTCGCCACGTCGTCGTGACGACTCGTCATTGATAATCGCTTCGTTTGGTAATGTTTTTTGAACTTTGAACTTATGAAGATTGTTAGTAATGAGTTGTTTAGTATTTGACAATGTTATTTATAAATATTACAAACTAGTTATTTGTGGATTATTATAATGTTTTTTGTATGTTTTTGTTTAGAATTCAGAATCAAGGAAAAAATTCGGTTTAACCGAAATATGCGAAATAATTTTCGGTTATTTTAGTTTGGTAACCGAAATTATTTCGGTTTGGTTCGGATATCATTTCTAAAATTTCGGATATTTTTTTGATCATACCCGACCAAATACCCGAATACTCACCCCTACATAAAGCCTACCATTACATAAATACTTTCATATTTTGAATGCAAAATTATATTATATTTCAAAATTGATGCCATGTTCTCCAAGAAGTGTGCTCATTTTAGTGTTTTCGAATCTTTGTTTTCGTATTTAATGAAAATTATGTTGTGAATAATTGTTGCATGTGGTCATTGTTCATTGTTATAAAATCTCCAGATTTTGCAATATGAATCAGGGGGAAAGCTTAATATAATATAGGCACGTTTCAATTCCGATCAAAAATTGTGACGTCCCTATTGTATTCAAATGGCACGCTTCTGTTCCAATACTATTGAACAATTAACTTGGATAAATAGTGATATTTTTTCCTTTATGTTTCTATGTTATGTCATATCTTACTATTTTTTTAATTTTTTTGGTCAATTTAATACAGAAATTTAAAGGTCGCGTCACGGTCGACTCGAACCCGAGACCTTTGATCTCGGGCATTAACCACTCTACCACTAGGCCAACACTCGCACATGATGTCCATTTAAAAACGAACATACATTTTTCATTAGATACTAATAAATTTAAATGTAGAATACCAATTTTATGTATATGTAAATATAAAACTAATATCTACATATGCGGAATGGGTGAGAATGATCGAATTACCATGAACAATCGACATGCGGTTGAGCGAAGGGTGTTTGGTGAGTTTATAAGCTCACAAACAACTTATAAGCTGTTTTAAACTTAAAACAAACATAAGGCTTGTTTTGGAGGAACTTATAAGCTCAGCCAAACACCCTCGAAATCTCATGCCAATAAGATAAAAATATATATTGTAGTCTAATTCTTGTTCAATAAACCCCATAAAATCTTCTAAACAATCAAGTTCTCCCTATTATCTTTGCCTGCATGATCATTTTGCTTATACATATATTAATCTATATTAATCTATATACACGATATCTTATTAAAATTACTATAATAATAGATTGCAATAACACATTCGATCTAGGAAGCTACAAAGCCTACTCTTTCATCCTCATAAAGAGAGAAATACAACTGAGCTACAATGCTTGCTTGTGGTGGTAATTGCTTTCTTATATATTTGAAACATAAATCAGTCATGTGATCACATATATATCATCTGTTGGAAGGCCAACTTCGCAATTCATCATCCAATCCTGCCGTGAGATTTGATAGAAGAAGAGGCAATAACACGGGAAATAAACAAAAGCGGATAATGATAATACGTTTTTCACAAGATTCATTATTGTGACTTTTATGCTGTGAGGAATCTTGATTTGAAAAATAAGAAAGAGGAATTTAGAAAATTAAGAATGAAAAATACTTAAAATGCCACATAGGACCAGAGATTATACGATGCCTCCAATATGTGATTACTCATGATTTGTTGGATATGAAGGGATAACAGTGATTCGTCTTTTCTCATATAAGAAATTATGTATGTTTTAATATATCAAAATATCTAGACCACTATTCTATATAATTCCATATTCCATATTTGTTTCATCGATAATCATATCTAAATTCACCTAAAATATAAGCTTAATGTGACACCATAGCCTTTTTCTTGTCAAACAAAAATGAGCTTGCAAAATTGATCCGAAGCAGCAGATTAAAATAAAATAAAAATGGGTAAAGTACATAATGATTGTATTTCTGCAATATATGGCCATCAAGAAAAGCAAAGTAGCCAAAATTTCAACCCATCCCACCGCAAAAATTTAATTTCAAAGTTTGCTCCCACAAGACACCACAGAAAAATAATTGCATCGATAGCTGGTGGACGAGGATCTTTAAGAGAGAGCTTTTTGTAAATTTGTAAAAGTGTGGGGGTTTTACGCAATTATCAGTAAATGCTTATTGCGTATTCTAAGCAATCGTACAATGAAAAGAGGATTCGAGTGCACGCTCGTCTGAACAAATTTCAAAAGACTCAGAATTTTTTGTAATATGGACAAAACTAAAGTGGAGAGGGATGGCCATTTTCTTTTTCTTCTTATTTTTCTTAACTCACGCAATTGTCTGTTATTGTAAAAATTATTTCGATTGTTGATATGAAATAAAAAATAAAAAAATTACTGCGACATAGTGTTTGTGCATTTATTCATATGACAAAATTGATTCATAATTTACAAGCGTGGTTTTTCTATCATGTTTTGCTGACTATTACACAAAAATATGAGGTTTATCCAGTGTGCATCGTAGATAACGGGTTCCCCATGATACCAAAAAAAATAAAAAAAATAAAAAAAATTGATTTGTCAAGATTCAAGAAAGGAGAAATTTTGATAAAGCGTTTGGAAAATTTTACAAGTTGAAAAATAAAGCTTTTAATACCCAAACTATTAACTTTTTAATGAAAAAATCTCAAACTATACATAATTACAATTAAATATACGAATTATTAGAAAACTAACAATTTCAAAGTTCAATTTTTAATCATATAATTTACATAGCTCAATATACATCATCATTTACAAGAAACGTGTTAGGGAAACACCATTTCTTTGATGCTAGCTCATTTTCGCTCATGCCACCATTTGCTAGCCATGTAACTTTTTTTGTAATTTGAAAATCGAATTTTGAGATAATTTTGTTAATTTGACATAGCTGGGGTATTTAATCATTATTATATAGTTTGCGACAATTTTATGAAAAGGTCAATAACAGTGGTATTAAATTGTAATTTTTCCTAAGAAATTAAAACAACTCGTCATTGTATAAACTGAATCCAGTATCCCTTGTACTCGTTATTTTTATTAATAATATTATTGTGATTTCATTAAAAAAAAAAAAAAAACTAAATCCCGTATAAAAGTAAAAAATAAAACGCCATCATTAAAGGGTATTTAATTATAATATCAAAATTTGAATGAGTGGGTTTTACTCGAATCTTATGGAATCGCTCAAAATCATTAAATTTTAAAGCAGTGGTTTCGATTACAGTTCTGGTTCCAGACCCGCTTTAGACCCGGACCATTTAAATCCATAGTTTGATGGTCCGATTTCGATTCCAGAATCAGAACCAATACTTATTTATTGATTTTGGTCCGGGTAAACCCGTATAATGACAAACCTAAGTTTAAATAGGATTATCAATTATCTAGTTTTATACATATCGATTTGAAATCATTAATAGTCTATTAAATTATAAAGCAACGATTTATGTTCCAATTATTATTTTGATCTGATTCTGATTCCAGACTCGCTCAGATCCGGACCGTTTAAGTTCCATAATTGATGGTCCAAATCTGATCCAAATACAATATCTAAAATAGATCAGTTATAAAATTAAAACTATTACTCTATCCATCCACTAAAATCGTTCATTTATTTTGATGACACGAGTTTTAATAAATTGTAATGAGTGTAAAGTAAATGAATACAAAAAGGTATATAATGAGGATAATAAATGAATATATTAATGAATATTGAGTGTAAAAAGATGGGTCATAAGTGGGTTTTTTGTAAATAAGTAGATAGATTTAAGATAAAAATGTAAAATTGATATTTTAAAAAAAAAAGTGAATATTTTTCATAGACGGATCAAAATAAAATTAAATACACGAATTTAATGGACGAAAAGACTATTTATTTATTGATCTTGATATAAATAAAATTCATCCATTAATATCCGTTGCAACTGTACTAATTCTTTAATCAAATGTTCTTTAATCAAATGCCTCTGGCTAGTCAGTCTCATCCGTTCTATGTATTAGGCCGTAATGAGTGACGTTTCATACTTTTATTTGGTGCGAGTGATTTGATGTATCTTTCGCATTTAATGTTGCTAGTAAATTTGTTTCCCAATTCATCTCCATTTATTTAGAGAGAGGTGGGCATTGGCAGCAAGCTTTAAAAGTGGCTCGATTTTCAAATGCTGCAAAAGGAAAGTCCGCCAATTAACTCCAAGAAAGAGTCAAGTTGCCATGCCATGCCAAAGAATACCCTTCCCATCAATGTCCATCACATAAACATGTTTATCATATCATGCCATGCATGTATATACTCCTTCCGTCCCCTACAATATCGATTTTGGTGGCACGAGTTTTAATAAACTGTATTGAGTATAAAGTAAATATGTATAAAAATATATGTTATTGAGATAATAAATGAATATATTAATGGATAGTGAGTGTAAAAAGGTGGGCTATGAGTGTTTTTTGTAAATAAGTGGATAAGTTTAGGGTAAAAATATAAAATTGATGTTTCTAAAAAATGAAAGTGAATATTTTTTATGGACGGACCAAAATGGAATTAAATGCACGAATTTGGTGGACGGAAGGAGTATTATACTATATCCGGCCCAATATTCATGTCACGTTTCTTTTTTACATTTAGATTAAGGAGAGTTATGTTGTGTGTATAAAGTAATGGATGACACGAAATTCGAGATACTTTTTAGTGTAAAAAGTGTTTTCTTTTTTGGAAACGGACCAACCTGATGGGACAACTCAAAAAGAAAAACGTGTCATAAATATTGAGACGGAGGGAGTATATATTAAATTTTATTTCGTTATCAAATAAAATTATTATAATATAATAAACTCTAATAATTTATTTCTAAAAATTGAGGTTAAAAAATTATACTACCTTCGTCCCGCTCTAAGCAGCTCATTATTTTCGAGCACGTAAATTAAAAAAAAATTGTGTTTTATGTATAAATAATATAATTTACAAAATTCAAGGTATTTTTATGTATAAAATAATTCATTTTTGGGCATGGATAACTTAAGATGAGATATTCCAAAAATGAAGACGAGCCATTTAGAATCGGGTGGAAGGACTATATCTTAATTATAGAATAATAAATAAAATCATTAATTATTTACTTGAGTTTTGAAATGCAAACATAATATATATCCTATAATTTTAAAATTTAATTAAAACATAATTGATTATTTTATTTTATTTTATTTTAAAAAACTAAAATTTGAGAAATGGAACACCAAGGGGAACACCTTTAGATGGAACAACCTAGAACCCAATTGGTTAAAAATTACTTTGGAACACGTGAATCCAAAATAAAGGTAAAACTCATAGCATGTTTTAAGTTTTTGAGGTTAAATGTTAATTTTTCACGTTATACGGAATTGAGTCAACTATTTACATTCCAAAGTGTATTAAAGTTATACTTTAATACATCTTGACAAAAATATCACGAGTTTCGTCCGATTATTTCAGTCCTCAGTTAATTTGCAACCCTCAAATAATTTAATAATAATTTTTTACAACTAAAATTTGAGGTTCTGGTTGAATGTCTGAAAGCCGGGGGTGAAGCACGCATTGGTAAAATAATTTTACCAACTAAAATAATTTTATGAATATGCACCCGGCTTTGGTAAAATATAAAATGTCTGAAATATTTGAGGTTTAACGTATTAAAATAATTTTATACAACCGGGCTTGAAAAGAGTATTGAAATTCAAATTCAATTAAGGTGCAAAAAGGGTGGACTTAATTGAGATCGAGATCTGAAAAGACGTTGATGGACGTTAGAGGGCAGGTTTGTTAATTAACAAAGCAGACAAAACTTATGGGCTTTTTAGGAATATATGCCTTACAAAATTGTCCAACCCTACAATCAAAGTTGCTCTCTGTTTTGATTGCGTGAGATAGGGGTGAGCAAAAAATCCAAAATCGAATAATCGAACCAAATCAAACCAAAAATCAAATTTGGTTTGGTTAATTATTATTCGGTTAATTTGCTTAAAACCATTTTAAAATTGATGAATTCGGTTTCGATTGGTTGAAAAAATTAACCGAATAACCGAAAACCAATTATATATATATATATATATATATATATATATATATATATATATAATATTATTTTTAGAATTATAATTTTAATATATCAATACATATTCATTTCTCTCTCCCAACCTTTTATATCAATATGTAATATTTATAAAATATAATATTACTTATTTATTATATAACATAATTAATTATTTTTTGCAAAATACTTTGTATATATAACATATAAACATATTTTTTTATAGATTAGATCAATATAATATTATCTATTTACTTTTGGAAAATATAAATTTTTTGTTTAAAATTGGTTTAACCGAAATAACGAATTATATTTCGGTTATTTCGATTCGTTATCGAATTAAATTCGGTTCGATCCGGTTATTTTTCGTCCAAACCGACCGAATAACCGAATACTCACCCTAGCGTGAGATACTCTTCACTATCGTGTTTCCTGTTATTAAAAATGAGATATATTAATACAGTACACAATATTTAATAAAGTAGTATTCCATGTCTCAATATTCATAAGACGTTTTTCTTTTGGATTGTCTCATCTCATTAAGTTGGTTCGTTTTCAAAAAAAACACTTTTATACTAAAAATCGCCGAATTTCGTATCAAGAACTATTTTACATACAAAACACAACTCTTCTTAATCTACGATAAAAAGAAATGTCTGATGAATATTGAGGCGGAAGAGTATAATAAATCATCCCTTGACGAGTATTTATGTGTCCATTTATTATTTGATGCAGCGACGCTGTGTGTAGACAATTATATATAGGTAGTTCCTCAATTTTATTACAATTATATTCGACTGTCAAATTAAATATATAATAAAAGATAGAAAATATATCTTTATAATTTGGATAAATATCAATTTAAACTCTAAACTATACCTATTTTATCAAAATATCATAAACTTTAAAAATATCATTTTAAACCCCAAACTACTAACATTTTATCAAAAAATCACAAACTTTGAGAAGTATCACTTTAAACCTCAAACTGTTAATTTTTTATCAAAATATCTTATATCAATTTTAAGCTCCTGAAATTGGATGAGAAATAGCTATTTCTGAAAATTTCTAGCGTGTTGAGTCAACACTCAATTTCTGAAAATTAAACGATAGAACGTAATTATCTATAATGTCGATAATATGGATATTGATTGATAATTTTGTATACGTTGAAATATAAAATAATATTTTTTATGTATGTATGTAAAACACACATGGGGCAATGTTTGGGGTGGGGGCCAATGTGAAGATATTCTGTTGGTTGGTTCACACACACACATACAGACACAGACACAGAGTAGGCGCAGCGCAGAGATGACTTCACGAGACCCATGCATTTGACATCGACTCTCCCCTTTTCACTACCTGTTGCTTTCAAAACCATACCTTTTTTCAATTTCAACATCAAACAGTTCAATTTGCAACCAACCAAATCATCAGTTAATAGTAGTAGTACCCACCGATATCATTCTGCAGATTTTGCGTCACAACCTCCAAATTTTATTCAATTATCATAATTACTATCATATTAGTTATATAAAATATCAAAGGATTGTCCCTCTCCTGTTTCTCTATATATAGCCTTGGTAATTGACTTATAATAAATCAACTCTTATTCTGGATTTCCTTTGCATGGTCTATTCATGTGAAGTGAGCCGGTGACTGAAAGTTACAAGTTAGAATTCTACCAATATGTTCAAGGACCCAACGAAACATACTATTTCACACTGATCAAACTAGACCTATAAATAAATTCTAGCATTTTATAAATTGCTATATACAAAGCATTAAAAAAAAGCTCTGAGAAAGATGATTAACAAGTACCAACTTCCATTAAACATAATAGTAGGCATCTCATAAGTTCATGATCCCTCTCAACATTTTGTCATGCAAATGTTCTAGAAAAATCAAAGGTACAAATAACTTAAGCTGCTGCAACTAGTGCAATGTCATTTCACAGACTATTTCTTTACACAAAAGACCAGTTCATGAACATGAAAGCTAGGCAGTGATTGGCATCGTTGTCGTTGAGGACCTTCCATGCGATGGCTTGTTCATACGAGATGGGCCTGCCCATGCTCGAGACGCAGACTCCGGCTGGCAGATAGGCGAAACCCTAAAGAAAAACAACAGTGACAAGTAAACCTAGCTGTTAAAGAACACTCACCACAAACAAAAAAACAGTAGGTAAGTAGTAACTTACTTGCTGCATGATCTTGGAGAACTCCGAGAGGAGAATTTTTCGACCAGCTTCGTCTAGAATCTTCTCCAGCATTATGTCCTGAAGGGCGACTAGGGTCGTCTCCAGCATGTCGAGCCCTGCCTGGTTTGCAAATGTGAAAACTGCAGAGGCCTGCAATATGTAGCCGGGTTTTTTAAATGATCAAAATAGATATGAACACAGCGAAATGCAAAGTTTAACAAGAGAAAATGACTAACGTTCATCTTAACAGTGCAGCACATGATCGCATCGCTGTGGTGCCAAAGTTGTTTAAGAACGGCATCGCCTGCTGGTGAGTCGGCCTGAAGTAGTTCTCCACCGGTGTGCACACTGCGATAAGTTATTAGAATGATTATCAAATACAAGCAAAGTAATAAAAACCTCATTCCTCGTGAATCTACTAAAGGTTAAAAGATACCTATAGCTCCTGCATATCCATTGTGCCAATGTCACGGCCTCCGGTGAGCCCGGAAGAGGCTTTGGTACCAGATCTGAGCTGAGTTGAGACGGGGCGATGGCCATGGCGACTCTTTGAACTGAGGCCACAATGCTTCGTACATACTGACGGGCCATAGCAGCAACACTTTCTTGATAGTGATTTTCAAAAGTGAACTGGAACGCAATGGTTAGGACAGACCTAAGGTTCTGACCGCTTGTATCAGCTTCACCAGCTGCGCGAGCTCCACCATGTCCTACCTCGAGGGCTGAAGCCAAGTCCAGCGTTCGAGTTGCTGCAGGACCATCCTATATCATAAAGATGACAGAATAATAAATGAGTAAAACGAGTTTGTAGAATTTAACCAAAAAATTCAACACATAATCGACAGAGAAGCTAGCAAGGAGTAGCACCCAACTGATTTAGGTTCCAATGGAATGACACGGAAACCAGATGGCAGCAAAGGAGCATCATCGCCAAATGATTCATCTATCGGTGCAAAAACAAGCTGAGCACAAGCCCCAGTGGTTGTCTCATCAATCCCGCTGCATAGCTGCATCAACACATGGTTATATTGAAGAGATGAACACCATATTCAGCATAATGAAGTAAGTATATGATGTTTATCAAACTGATCTGCAATTGTCATACCTGCAACAAGTACATATCTCTTGACAAAGCTATGTCTTCTGGGGAGAATGCATGACCCTCCAAACGAACCACCTCCAGAAACTAAAATTTGAAACCAATTATTTCACGGATTGCCATAGAGAAATAAAATAGACAGATGCAGGAATCAATGTGTACATAAAAGGGTACCTCTTCATGTTCCACTGTCTGCGCCAGAGGTAAAATGACTTGACTACTAGGAAATCCGGCGGGCTTTGAACAAGGAACTGCATAAGGACTAGCTTTAAGAGAAGCAGCTGAGTACACATCAACGCCATAATCAGCCCACTCTGAACGATGCTCCCTCAGAAAACGAACAAGTAAAGCAGGGGGCACATTCTGTAACGAATATAATTGAGTGATGCTATCGAAACTATCCATCCAGAGTGTAACAGTAAGCTATAACGTAGACAAGAGGTCGTGATGACAATGGAAAAGAAAAGTAAATGAAGATTACTGACCTGGAGAAGCATTGATGCCCGTGCACAGAGGACCCCCCCAAATGTTGGGAGCATTGACAAATTGTTATATCGAGAACCAAGAAATTTGCTTGGGGACGAGTTGATAGCAATGGTTACATCTTCCACCCCATCGCTGCTCATTATAGACCATCCATCATTAACAAATCCATTGACAGCATCATTGAATCCCCTAAAAGTCATTCACCAAAAGCATGCAGCATGAGAAGAATAATCGGATGAAAATGTGTAATGAAGGTAAGGTAAACATAAGATAATAGCAGAAAAAATTACAACTCACCTGCACAACCTTTGACTTAATGCCCTGAGAACAGCAGGTTGGCGACCACCCGAGTACTGGACCTCCCCATTGGTTTCTTGATCTATTTGTCTTATGTGACGAAAGCCTAAACATACAAAATGATTAATCTGCTACAGTGCTATGTAATAGAAGACAGAACCGGCACAAACACAAAAATGCGAGGCAGATAACACTCACAGCCATAGTCATCTTCTGCGCTAGAATTTTAGAGGATTCATATAGAGGCCTCAAAACTTCAGGAACACTGCAAGCCTGTTACAAAATAAGACCCATTCGACATGGGACCAGTTGAATGATGACCATCAAAATGTAACAAGTTGAAATGCAGTGGAAGAGCTGGACGAAAGACCCTAAACATTGTTGGGTGAGTTCTTACATCAAAGTCAATGTGATCGACAATGTGGATAATTGATCCACCACCCTCACATGGTCGGATCAGGTATCCACTTGGAAGCATTTCAGCTCTGACAAAGCAAGTAGCAGGAGGCCCAGCGGACCACCAGTGGAAGATGTTAACGACCTCTCACAAATCTGCCAAAAAGGTTTTGCTGTCAATAGAGGCAACACCTGCTGCTGGCATAATGCTTGAGATTGCCACATAATACTCGTCCTGCTTTGGTGTTCGGTAAGAGAAAATTAATCTGGAACTACAGAAATATATAAGTGCTAGGATAAGTTACCACTAGACTGCCATCTTCCAAGCTACTAATATATCTTAGCGTCCAAAAGTCACGAGCAGATGCCAATGTTGTTGGTGCATATACCTAAGGAACAAAGTGGCTTCCTCAGACATTTGAGAGTTGTTAAGCTATATAAATCACCTAAGGCCAAAGCTACGTAGAACAACATACAGAATTCCATCACAGCAATTGTACCTGCATATATACAAGCTCTATAGTCCCTCCGTTTCCTGTGGGAATTGCACTTGCTACATCAAGGCAACGACAGTCACGGAACCAAGAGAGACGATCTTTGAGAATTTCAGCAACCTGCAAAGGAAAGTTAGTCAAAGTAGAATTCCAAATGTGGAAAAACTTGCCACAGATAATGGACAAAGTGAGAAAAGTTTGATTACTACCTTCGTGGGTTCAAGACTCACGAGGCCACAGGCTCGCGCTACACCACTACAATTGCGGGAAACAGCAACGATGCCAATAGAATCCGGACCAGGCTGAGTACATAAAAGAAGACATGTTACAACCTAGCGCAAAAAAATATAGAAGACAAACCTAGGCATTAAGAATCATTTACCTTCATCCCAATCATCTGTACCCAGTCGACAGCAGTTCCAGTAGCCTTACCAAGGAACTCTGCCAGGGTCTCCTCAGCAATTGCGAGAAGACTAAGAAGACAAAATTCAAACAAAATAAAAGAAGCCAAATCTGTTAAAACTTATCAGAACGGCCAACACATATGCAACCTGTAACATTAAAATTATTAAGGAGCAGTAAGTTTAATTACCCAGCTGGGCTATTAGTATCCTCTGAGGATGCTGAGGAGTTGGGTTTTGTTGTTGTTGCTGACCACTCATGACCACTGAGTCACAGCTAGTATCAGTGGTCGAGCTAACCTGTCAGAATACAAGTAGAATGAGTTCTAAGTAACATAATGACAAGACACAAAGACAGCTGATTATATTAAAACTATACCGTGTAACATAAACCAAAACTTACGGTGTGCAACTGCTGACGCATGTAACCATTTTCATACACCAGATGCGAGACCTGTTTCTGAAGGCGGTCATTTTCTTCCATCAGCAGCTTGTTCATGGCAGTCAGCTTCCGATTGACTGTCTGGAGACGAGATGCTTCTTTCCTCTGTTTTTCCCGGCATCTACAAAAAAAATATAAAAAACCACCTGGTCATTGCCTAATACAACTAACTGCAACACGATTTTTAATGATCTAACACATAAAAAACGACTGAAGATTATTCACCAAAAGCAAAAGAGAGAGGCTAATCAATTTAAAAACCAAAAGTACAAACAATCTGATTGGAGAGTTTATCATAAATGTATCATAAATAAAATAATTGACAGAAGTTAGACAGGACCAAAACAAAACAACTTTGTGAATTCCATCTTCTAAAATAATTACATCTTACAACAACTGCCCTCGAAGACCTAAAACAGTTAATGTTGGAGAGTCTTAGAAAAACAACAAAAGCAAAAACCTGAAAAGTAAACTTCTTAATGATGACTACCAACTGGAATAACTCAGTATTGTTCAACCCCGGAGAAGGATCTGATGGACATCTATTTTATACAAGGAAAGGGACAGGAAGTGAAGATAAAGCCACTACTCCAAAATGATGAAGGTCCATCTGGAACATATTGACTGAGCACTAAGATCTCAACAAATGGCAAAAAAAAAATCAGACATCGATTCCATGAAAGATCAGAGATTTATTCGCCATGTAAAAGATTTAAGACGAGCAAGAATCGTATTTCAAATACGAATACGATTAGTCAAAAGACTCGAATGAGCCCTCAATTTCTCCTAACGAACCATGTACAGGATACTTAAGTTATTCTGTTTTATTTCCCTTTTAGATGTCCAAAATAAATAAAAACCCGGCATTTTTGGGGGAAGAACTGAAACTTTAGGTTCAGAACCGCTCTGAATTCCTATTTCTATTCTAAAGACGAAAAAATGAGAAGCAGAAGAGCAACCATGAGATGCAAAAAATAACTAACACAACCATCTATTACCTCAAGAAGCCGTGCTCGAGAGGGGGGAAAGGAATAATGTTTTCTTGCTTTAAGAGAAGAAAAAGAAAAGAAAACATACATCTGAAACAGATAGCAACTCTCATTCACCAGTTTCTTTCCCAAAACACTAAATCTAAATTGAAGAGGAAAAACAAACAACAACTGCAACATTCAAGAAGTACTCAATGATGAAAACCCACAGAGAACTTTCCAAATCCTTAAAAACTTCAAACTCGTTTGTCCCAACAGCCTTCAGAAACATGTGTACCTGCGGTTCTGAAACCAGACTTTGATTTGTTTAGGTTCAATGTTAGAAAGAATAGGGCACTCCCTAATGAGTTGCTGCCTCCTCAAAGAGCTAGGCTTCGGACATTCAGCGTAAACCCTCTCGAGAGCATCCACTTGCTCCGGCGTGTACCTCACATACTTGCTCGCATCCATTTGCTGCTGCTTGCTACTACCACTGCCGCTGCTGTTACTCTCCCTGTGCATAGAAAGCGCCATTCAACACACCCCCACAGAAAGACTGAATCTTTAGTTAGAGTAGCTTGTCGGAGGAAAAATAATGGCGGTTTAGCTGGTTGCATGAACAGGCAGGCTCTCTTCACACAGAGAGCCTACTCTCTCACTCATCAAGATTGTGGTTTTTGTGTCGTTGGTTTCTTCTTTTTTGTGAAGTGGAGAGAGTATTATCTTTATCTTTCCTCGCCTAAAGGAGAGGGAGATGTAGAGGAGAGGAAGCAGGACTGATGTTGAGGTAGTGTTGTTTATTGGAACAGAGGTCCCCTGGTTTTTATTTAAGACCCCAATCTCGAGAAATTCAGAGAAAATGAAATGTGGAGAGAGAGAGTACTGTATACAGTCAGATGAGAGAGAGCGTAGATAAAGTTACAAAACCAACCCATAGAAAAAAGAAAGAGAGGCAAATCAGAAGAGGCAAAAAAAAGAAGGGAAAACAGGACAAACTAATTCCGATTGCAAAATACACCAATAATTTTCATCACTTCATCAAATCTTCATAAACGATTAGTTCTACGAGAGGCAAAAGCGATTAACTTCTTTGAGGAAAGCCCAGATTTTTCTTTAATCTAAAATTCAGAAGCTGGGTCCGTAATATCATCAAACACGTTGAATGCATATAATGATTTAATTCCCAGTTTTTATTACCCAAGGGTATTGACATTTAATAGAAATTGGGGGAATAAGAAGTGTACAAACATGGAAATATTAAAGAAACACAAAACAGTGAAAAGATTGAAGATAGTAAATAGAAGGCAGAATGAATACCTTTATTGGAAGCAGACTGACAGGCCCATTTTTAGACAAATAGAGCTTGTAGCTGTTAAGCCTGTAGCTTCCTCTCTTGGGGAAAAATATTAATTCAAATAAAGTGAACAGAGCCAACCCTCTCTCTGCATTCTCTCTCCCATTTGTATGGTGAGGAGAAATGGGGTATGAATATGGGACATCTGATGGATGCTCCACCTCCATGCATGTGGTATCATGCATGGGAGAGGAGTTATGATGATAGAGCAAATTGATATAGAATACGTGTCTTATTTAATTATTTCGCCTTCTAATTTAGTAGTATTCAATATTCGAATTTTATAAGAATAAGAGGATGGAATTAAACTAAACTAAAAAATCCAAGCTACAAATCCACAAACATAAAATATTCAAACATAAAACACAATTACATGAGCAATTTGAAAAACCCAAAAACAAAATATATTCCCAACAACAAATCAAATTAATTGGCATAGCAACGAAAATAAACGATATATGCTATATTTACAAAGTTGAATCAACAAATGACAAAACTACGGGTTTATTCTACCAATGCAAGAGAAAAAACACAGATAAATAAGAAAAAACCTGCATTTTCCATAGATATTGTTTCTTGAATAACAATTGAATTCATAGAGATTAAAGAATCGTTTGGACCTTAAAATATAGTTTCACATAAAATATAAACTAAGAAGTTACATAATGATTATATCAAATCCCTTAAAATAAAAAAATAATCAAAAATAAACATATTACAAAATTACTAATATATCATTAGAACTAATCCAACGAAATTTAAGTGTTGCATATATAATTATGAAATCCGGCACATCTTAAATTAATATGGTCTATTGATTTACTAAAATCAATTACTTATATTTATTCTTCTTTTGTATAAATACTTACATTCCTACATGATTCATCATTTATAGATATATAAGAATTTATTCATGTACATATGATCCTTAACATACATAAATGATAACAATCATATCCATTAGATTTAAAAATCTAATGATTATTTTAAGTGTGCATCTCAATTAGTTATACATGCATATACATATATACATTATTATATAAATATATATTTATGCATCGTGTCATAATTTGTGCGTTAATTTAAAGCGTTCATATTGATATTCAAATGTTGATATTTGTCATCATATTTACAGTATAAAGAGTGTCAACACAATAACCACTCCCACTCTCTCTCTCTCTCTCACACACACACACACATATATATATATATAAGGATGAGTTATTATAAAAATATTTGTTATACTATAAACGTGAGAACAATACATTCTTCATGAAAATTACTGCACTAAACAAAAATATTTGAATTTTCGCTTCTCATGGGATTCGAACCCGGGTGATGCACAATACACTCATCGAGCAAAGTGACGCATCACCGTAGATTTTAGTGATCTAATAGCTAAAAATGGTTCTCACTTTAACTAAGGTTTTTATTTGAACCTACTCCTATATATATATATATATTTGAAGGAGTTAAATGTAAATATTAGTACATATCTTAAGCATTGTAAAGATTTTAATTTATGTATGCGTGAACTAAGTGCAATATTTATTGTCTTAAAAGCACACAACACACATACGTGTTTCTGTGAGTGAGCGGTAGATTCATATTGTGCATTTTTTTTATAAATTCGTATGTATAATAGTACCATTTCGTGCAATGTATTTCAAATAATATTGGAATGAGAATGAAAATATATATTTTATTTATGAGATGTATTGTAGGTATGACCTATGCTTTAGACGGCGTAGCTGTGTTTGTGTTCAATAAGAAACATTATAAGAGGCATTACAAAATGCAATGTGTTCGTGTTTTTCCCTAATGTGTCGTTTCAGTTACGTAAATTTGTGTGACCGTAAATAGAATGAATATCCAAATCCAAACACATACTCAATGTTTATAATTTGACTTTTAGTTCAAATTTTGTGAAACGGTTTGACACAAGATTCAGTATACAGTATACTTATATGATGACACATTTTTTTTATTTTTTTTTGATATCATGGATAATCCGCAGCCGCTATCTTGGGTCTTGATTTGGGTAACCCCACGTTCGCGTGCAATAGCGCGCAAACCACATGCAACAGTTAAACCACACTGAAAACCCAGGTGTGCGCCAAACCCATAGAGGCGTTTGGTGGGGTTCAACCGCTGACCTCCTACCATGAGGCCCACCTTAACCATTGAAATGTGTCGCAGGGACCATGATGACACATTTTAATAACACTATGGGTGGTTCAACCCGAATACCCGGTTATTTTAGCGAATTGTATTTGAAGGTGGGCCAATACTACGGATATTAGAATAACTACATGGGCCTGACAGGCCCACATGGTTCGACCCACAAAGAACTGGGAAAAAAAAGTTACGACTCTGTTTGTAAATATGAAAATCAAATGCATACAATTAATTTATGATAATTATTTTTATAGTTGATTATTACAAAAATAATTGAAATTATTCAAGGTCCAGTATAATCATAGAAAACTATAACTCAGCTTATCTAGTTCTAGAAAGCTACACTTTCATATCATGTACTCCATCTTCATATAAATAGTACTCCCTCCGTCCCACCTAAAGTGTCTCATTTCTTTTGGACACGAGTATTTATGAGAAATGTATAAAGTAGTTAAAGTGTTAAAAAGTTGGTAGGGCCCATACTTTTTAAAGGGATAATTATTTCATAAAATGGAATGAGACATTTGTAATGGGACAACCCAAAAAAGAAAGTTGGACATTTTAAATGAGACAAATGGAGTATTTTATAGTAGTTCCGCTTATAGAATACAAATTTAATATATTTCGAGAACTAAAAAAACTTAGTTATTTAGAAAAATACCCATATTAATAAAGTAATTGTCAATGCATTCTCTACCAAGGAAACTGGATTATAAGATGAATTATTGCTGTCCCAGCATGCTTCCATAAACATGATATCATTATTACGTTTTCATGCACTAGTTTTTTAGCTGGAAATGGGACCCACGATCCACTAAACCATGTATAATTTTGAAACAATTACCTTAAATTTTCATAATCATCAGTATTCTAATCGGTTGATTCCTCCTATAAGATTCATGTCAAATGCATTCGATTGCCCCTATAAAATTGGAACACGACTTGATATTAAATTTTTTTATAATTCTCCTAATAGCTACTAGTAGTTATCATTCATGAGTGACTCGAGTATATACTAAATTTATAAAAAAATCTAAATATAATCAAAAATTAAGTTATGGTATTTTGGGATTTGTTTATTATAGTATGGCGACACGATGACAATTTGTTCATGATGAAGATGAGGGCCATGAACTTTCGACAAAAGTTAGACGGCAAATATTTTTGAAATTTAGAAAAAAGTATAGGGGTCAAACTATATAAGATCACAAAAGTTGGGGCCAATTGTTGTTTTAAAAATATTAGGTAAACAACAGAAAGCCCTGCCAGAGGGGTGGGCCCTATGTATTGGATTGACGGGTGCTATAGATTAGGATTAGTGGGAAAATCGAGATAATTAGGCAACTTTAACTGAAATCAATAGGAAATTAAGGGCAAATATAGAAGCATGTGATTTCTATAAAACAGTGGAATAAATAGGCAGGTTCATGGTTACTTAGCAATGATCACGCTATTAAAGCTACGTCGGTAGCTTATGTATTTGGGTTGTTATTCAACGAACTTTTGAAAATTTTAAATCGAGATACCAAAAAAAAAAATCATAATCTCATGAATTATAATCATTCCATCCCACCTAAGATGATCACCTTTTCTTTTTGGGCTATCCCACCTAAGACCGTCTGTTTAATTTTTAGGAAATAATTATCTCTTCAAAAGTTGTGGATCTACTTACTTTTATCACTTTATACCATTCTCCTAAATAATCGTGTCGAAAAGAAATGGACCGTCTTGTATGAGACGGGGGAGTAGTTCACTACTTAAAATTACAAAATTCTTATTATTAATATCACAAAACTCTATTAGTTTCATTTGGGTCTGTGAACGACCCAAGTCAGATTAAACTTATGAGTAATGAGGTGGTCTCCTGTGCGCGTCCGTGCACAGTGAGACCACCTAATTAATTAATTAGTTAATCAATCTTAATTAAGTAGTTAATTAATCTTAATTAATTTATTAAATTAATTCTAATTAAAATTAATTAATTTAATAAACTTTAATTGTAAATTAATTAATATAATTTTAAATTAATATATCTTAATTTTGAATTAATAAACTCTAATTATGAATTAATAAACCCTAATTTTGAATTAATAAACCCTATTTGGAATTAATAAACCATAATTTTGAATAATAAATCCTAATTTTGAATTAATAAACCCTAATTGAAAATAATAAACCCTAATTTTGAATAATAAACCCTAATTTTGAATAATAAACCCTAACTTTGAATTAATAAACCCTAACTTTTAATTAATAAACCTTAATTATTAATTAATAAACCCTAATTATGAATTAATAAATCATAATGAATTAATAAATTATAATTAAAAAATCTAATTATCTTTAATTGCTATATTTAATATAAGTTTTTGTCATAAAACAAAAACATACCATTAAATAATAAAATATATAAAAAAAAAACAAAGTCAAAAACTGTGTGCGCGCACCACACGGTCGCGCGTACACAAGTTTTTGCCATGAGTAATATAAGTGAATCAAATTATAGAACAAATTATTTTTAAAAGAAATAATACGGATCTTTTTTTATTAGCTTTAATAACTATTATCAGATGGAACTTGAAAACGAGGCAAATGGATTCTTAAAATCGCGTGAAATGATGTGATTTAGGAGGCTTGAAGATGACACCCCTTTTTACCGTGTATGATAAAATTAGAAAGCTTGATTAACACTTTAATAAAAGTGGTAATTATTAAATAAAACTAATATCAAAAGGAGTTAAGGTGTTGTTTGGTTACTCTAGAATTCATTGTGAAAGTCTACCACCAACCACCATACAATTTTGTAATACTTGAAAATGTTTGCCACCATTAACATACTATATATTTGTATTGTGCCTTCACTCAAAAGAATCCTAAGTGGTAAGAAAAAGTAATTGACCTTTAAATTTTTCACTGGGTTGACAATTTTAATAAAGTGTTTCACATTTTCAAAAGCATCCAAAGTAATGTAGGGTGGGACTAACGAGAGAGAGAGAAGGAGAAGGAAAGAGAGAGGGCTGATAATTGGAAATTTGAAATGTAAAATATTATCTTTCTTAAATATAATATTTATTCTCATTTTTATTTATGTATTATAAAGATATATAATATTATATTTCATTATAATTATCAATAGTTTGGAATACTTTTATTTATTTTCAGATTATTTGTGTAATTTATTATATTTATACATAGTTAAAAATATGTTTTAATAATCAATTAATAGTTTAGAGTAATAATTATAATTTTCACAGTATATTTAATTTAGTTTAAAGAAGAAAATATTAGGGGTTGGGGAGGTTGGGGGTGTCCCACATATGGGTCAGGCCCACTTTCTGATGTTCCCATCCCAATCCCATTGCGTGATTTTGCAAAATTAAAGACAAAAGTGCTAGTCGCTTGCAAGCCAAAAGGGCTGGGCCTCTCCTTTTCTCATGCACCAAAAGTGTGTGTCTCTTTTTTTTTTTTTTTTTACCCAGCCACTACTCAGCCAAGACCCAGAAACCCACTACGGTCACTGTCTGACAGCACGCAAACCACACACGACAGAAACCACACTGGAAACCAAGTGTGCGCCAAACCCATAGGGGCGTTTGGTGGGGTTGAACTCGTGACCTCTGCGCGAGGCGAACCCACCTTAACTATCGGGCTGTCCTGGGGACAAAGTGTGTGTCTCTATGTATATGTATGTGTGTGTGTGTGTTTGAGAGAGAGAGAGAGAGAGAGAGAGAGTTGAGCCTATTTCAAGCCCCACCATCAACCTTTCTCCATCTTTCTTAAATTTTCCACACTTTGCTTCCATTTTACATCTCTCTCTCTCTCTCATACACATATATGACACCCACACATTGTAATAGAGATTAGATTTCATGGGATGGACAGAGGAGAGTGGGGTCCATTCTTGAAATAATAGGAGTTGTAAAGGTGAAGAGCCGAGATGGATGCTGAGAGAGGAGAAAGATAAAAGAAATAGAAAAACCAAAAAACTTTATGGCAGTAATAATAATAGCAGAAAATCATGGTATAATACTTTGCCATCATTATGAGTGATACCAAAGATTATAAATTTTATTTGTCAACCTTCTCATAAATGGAACAAAAGGTAATCAAATTTTATGGTTGAGAGTGACTCTTCAAGTTATCAATCCATCCAATCCCCTATTTGCATTTCTCATGGCAAACTTTATTTTATCTTTTTTTTTTTTTATGTTTTTGAATTCTTATATTTTAAATCTTGGGGGTTGGGTGGGGGTACCTTAAAAGGTTAAGTAACGAAGAAAATATTTTCCTATTTTGTACAATTATGTGAACAAGGTAGTTGACATTTAAAACCAATTTAAATCATTAAATCCTCTATCTAATGTATATTGGTAAAACATGTTAGGTAGGATCTCATATTTCTTGTATCATTTAATTCATAGATTTTACTCCATAAGTGTGCAATACACATAAATGCAAAGTCAGATGTATGGATGCAGAAAAATAATCTTCATGAATTATAAAATTGGAACTTTTTCTACAATAGAAAGTGCAAAGGGGGGAAAATTCAAGGTTGATTATTTTAAAATATCACAAAAACTCATGTCAAGATGTCTGTATTTACGAACACATTTGCATAAAATAAAAAAATGTCATTTACATTAAAGAAAAAGCGTCAGTGATTACAACCTTTAGATATTTCAACATGAGTCTACTTCTTAAGAAATTTGGTTACCAAGTAGGGTGAAGCGTTCGGATTTCGGTTCGGATTTTGCTAATCCGAACCGATCCGCAATCCGAATTTTGTGAAAGAAAAATCCGATCCGAATCGAATATCCGAAAATACGAATCAAAAATCCGAATTTTTATATAAAAATCCGAACCGAACCGAAAAATCCGAAATTATGAAAAAATCGAAAATTGAAATAAATTTTGTTTATTCATATATATATTTATATTGAATTCAAACATATTTAAATAAAATATTATGTATATATATAAATTATATAAAATTGGATTTTGGATTTAAAAATCAATCCGATCCGATCCGAAAATCCAAAATTTTGAAAAATTTCAATCCGATCCGATCTCAAAATCCAAACCGAATTTTAAATTTCGGTTTGGTTCGGATCGGATATTCGATTCAGTTTTTGCTCACCCCAGTTACCAAGACCTAGGGTGAGTATTCTATATTCGATCGGTATAGCCAAAAATATCCGAATTAAAATAACCGAAATTTTAGAAATGATATCCAAACTAAACCGAAATAATTTGGTTACCAAACCAAAATAACCGAAAATTATTTGGATATTTCGGATAAAACCAATTTTTGTCCCGATTCTGAATTTTAAACAAAAACATACAAAAAATATTCTAATACCCAACAAATAAATAGTTTGCAATATTCATAAATAACATTGTCAAATACTAAACAACTCATTACCAAAAATCTTCATAAGTTCAAAGTTCAAGGTTCAAAAAACATTACCAAATACGAACAATTCATAAAAGTGCTACAATCTTCTCAAAACATCAAATTTAAAGTTCAAAGTTCATAAATTCCAAGTTCATATTCTCCAAATCCAAAGCTTCACAAGCCTACAAACACAAATATAGAGTTACATAAACAAAAAAAATTCGGGCAACTATGTATCATTTAGGTTTAGGGCAACTATATATTTTAATTATAATATTATTATATTATATATAAATATAAATTTGGTATCGGATATTCGGTAAAAACCTCATACCCGATCGAAAACCATACTACTAAAATATATTTCGGTTATAACTGATTGTCCGAATAACCGATTTACCGAACCAAATTAGATATTTCGGTTTGGTTCGGATTCGATTATTCGGTTATTGGACATTTTGCTCACCCCTACCAAGCACCTCTAAATATGCTCCTAGCATGATAACTGATGTTTATCGGAAGCAAGTCAATAAAAGTTTGTACTTAAGTAATAAAAAAATAAAATTTACTTAGTAAATACATATACGATCAAGGGAAAATTTCAAACATATGGGGTACCTCTAATGTCACTGTAGACCGCATCAACATAAATAGAATAATATGCAAAAAATAAAAATGGAGAAGCAAAAATACCCGACAAACAAAACTTGAGGTCAAGTACAATCACAGTAGCAGCAAATATATTGTTTTTTTATGATTATTGAATGAACAATGGGTGGAATGAAGAAGACAAGAATGCATGTCTCAATGAGACAAAATCTAAGAACAACAACTTGGAAATTTTGGCAAACTAGAAATGATTCAAGAGAAGAATAACTTTGGAAGAGAATTTTATAGATAACATATTATAATAAAAAACAAAAGTGAGGTAATAGTGATTGTGTTGAAAATTTGAAAGAGGCAGCCTATCTATTCCATCTGAATTTGGTTGATTGAGAGATAATTGGCATATCATGTTTGTTCGAATAAGACATGCAACACACTATCATTATCTTTCACACTTTCCTCAACAACTCTAAACTAATCACAAAATAGTAAATCTCACCACAAATTTTTACGACCCAAAATTAGTAGCATTTATCGTTTAACAAAGTTGACACGTTACTCACACGACTTTCTTTTCATATACAGGAAAAAAAAATCGAACTTTTTTGTAGTTAGGGATATTTCTTCAGGCCAAAATGGCGGACCGAAATGGAAATTAACAATGGTAGAGCCCGTTTTTGTTGAGGCCCAAATCTAAAGTAGACCGGAGCAAATTGCAAGCCCAATTACACACATCGCAGAAAGAGAGAGAGTGAGAGCTAAAACCACGAATAGAAACCCATTCGAAGGAGAGCGAAGAAATGCAAAAGCATAGCGAGGGAGACAGTGCGAGAAGGCGCTTCACTATTCATACAGAGATTGTTGCAACAAGAAGCGTGTTATATGTTCGCTCTGGATCCAGCGGATTTTGTCGTTGTTGTTTAGCTTATTCAACTCATTTCAATGCAATGTGGTTCTTGATTGTCGTTTAAATTTGGTGTCCGGTTTATTTATTGGTTGGGATTAGGGGGATTCTGTTTGGGGAAGAAAAAAAATGGAATCTTGAAATATAACTCGTATGTTTGAGAGATTTGATTGGTGTGATAAAGAAAATATGCAGTGTGTTATTGCTGAAGATGCATTTGTGTGTGGGTTGGATTTATTGTAAGGAAATAACAAGGAAAAATATCGAAAAACGGGACAACAGACGCAGTTGTCCGCCGTGGCACTCACGATGCTTTTCCTTTTGCTCATGCTTCCGGCAGTCGAAGTTTTCCTGCTTCTGAAGACGCCAATTCACTGGGTATTTGAGCATCGCCTCTCCAAATGTTCATCTGTTGTATGGAACTTAATACTATCTATATTCTTACGTTTCATATTTTCAATGTGGATGAGTCTTTTCCGTTTCGTCGTGTTTGACGAAATATTGTTCACCGAGAATGGTAGCTCGTGATGCTGAATATAGAATAAGTGTGGGGTTGTTCAGTTACCTTGACTTTCTTCTTTAGTCAATTAACATCCCTTTTTGAAGGTTCGTGTAACTATTCACTGTCTTTCAGAGCCTCACGATGGTTAGGACTTCTCGTGGGGTAAGGCTGCATTATGCAAAAGTTTGTCGATAGGTATATGGTGAGAGGTTCTGAGTGCACACTGTCACAGGCCTATTTCATATTGTTTAGACACAAAAAATTCATTATTTTCAAATTTTGAAAGTATACAGGGTTTGGATTATCAGTGTTTGAATCTTTGTTGCACTCCCTAGACAAAAGTTTGGATTGCGGTTGCAGGGGTACAACTCTCTAGGATTTGGATGGCGTTGGTTGTTGAGATTGTTATGATGCCATGACAATTATCATCTTTGTCGCAAAACTGGTATTTCCTCATGCTTTTTTTGAAATTGAAAGCTTTAGGAAGATATGCATACATGCGTGGTTTAGGACTAGAGTGTTCTAATGATCTTTTTACTCATGAGTCATGATCGTTCAGTATTGATGCCGGGCTAATCTGAAATATCTTTAGCGTCGCACTGATACTATCATCATCTTGTAGCCTCGGGACGGTCTGTGCACTCGAGATCAATTCCCGGGCATAGGTGCAATGGGGAGTATTCCAGCTTCATCGCCCTATCCACAGTTGACAAAAGCTAACTTTATAAGGATAGTAGCGACCTGCACGGATGGTGTATATAGCGACTGCCCGGCTGTCTTCGGCATGGACACTTTAATGCGCCATGGTGGCATAGCAAGAGCATCCACTGTATTTCACAATTCCACTGCTTCACTCCTCTCACCGCACGATCCAAGTTCACGATGGTGGAAGAAAAAGCTGCTAAATCAGCAACCGTATCTGAACTCGGCGATCTTCCAGACGTCGACTCCATCGCCAAAACTCTCTCAAAACCTAGCGGAATTCATGCTCTGGAGAAGAATGGAGATGCTATGTTTTTTTTGTATGTGAGTGGATAGTAGGTTTGTGGTTCATGTAGAAGTCGTGTCTACGTTTTTAGCTAGCTTTTTGCTGAGTCAGCAGTTTTCTCTTCCTAGCTTTAGCGATTACTTTAAATAGTGTGAGCTAACACTGTTGTATTTGATTTTTGTACTTTTCCTGTATCTATGCATAATGAAGTTCTTCCTCCAAATTTCTTCTTCTTCTTTACATGCTATCCCATTATCTGAAGAGCTCGTGCTTGGAGTGCTCCGCTACGGCTCTCTTAATTCGAGTTGGCGGCCTAAATTCCATGTGGATTTTGCAATATCATTACAAAAAAAATCCATATAATTATTTTATATGTATTGCAATATTATTAGGAGACATTTATGTATATTTTAGGATTAGTCTAGATAAATAAAAATAGTATAGTTTAATACATTATTTACTTTGATGATTGTAATCTTGAGATATAATCTTGAGATATCTCAAGATACTTGATAATTTTTATATCATTTGGACTAATTTAGCTTGATTCATATTTCATTGAAAATATAGGATTGAAAAAATTCTAGTACTGAAGATAAAAATACTCAATCATATATTCTATCAATAAAGTAAACATCTCTTTACTTTTGCAATGTATGGTCTGAGAAATGATCATGACCTCCCAAGGAGGGCCTTGTATTATTCATCTAGTTTTATCTTCTTCATAAGTTTGAGATTCTAACTTGCTACACGACCTTTTTGGTAATAAGATTCTCCTTTTGGCAATATTGACACCCCTACAGCTAGAGAAAGCTTGAGTTGCATCATTGCTCGAAAAAAAGAGAGACGAAACTGGTACACCAACCTGAAATTCACATCTGCTGAAACGCTCCCTACAAAAATCTATAACTGAATGTACACATACCAAACCATGACTTAAAATCTATGAACCATCTTAATGAATCTGCCAAATTCACACTAGATAGTTTCGACTGAGCTACTTGTGTTTCGACCTGTTTAAGCTACATCTCCAGGAGGCAATCTTTGGGGGGCATCCTTTTCGCTATTGAGGTTGATGTTGTCATGATATTTCTCGCTAGATTCCACATCTTTCTTCTTCTGGCTGTCGTTCTTTTTCTGGAAACGACCCCCATTTCCTCGGGCTCGCCTCAGTGCATGCAAATGTCGAGACTCATGCAAATATGGCTGCAAGAACTAATCAACTATGAAAAATGCCGTAATTGGGATAGGCTTGTTCCTAAATGTCACCTTATAGCTGAAGTTGCGAGGATTATGAATCAAATTAAATGCAATGATAAAATAACTCATTACTACCTTTCGAGGTTTGGAAAGTTTATTTTCAGACTCAGCCTTTGCACGAGATTGACGACGACGCAAGATGCCATGATATTGTTTTGCATTAACAAAGACGGGCTCCTCAACTGCTTCTGACGGCAATGGCACACCAGCTTGCTGAATTCCCATCAATTGCAGATGTACCTGAATTAAGTTGAGATTAAGAACACCTGGAAACTTCTAATAGGACGAGGAGACAATCATAACAAATACCATAGGCTGCGCGGGATAAGGTTGCGCTGGATAAGGCTGGGTCTCGTAAGGAGCAAATATACTCCTGTAGTATGGGTCGGGATATGGGTAAGCTGTTTGGGCCTGCAAATGTTAAGAAATTCAAGTAAAATAGGGAACCAGCATTCATCAGCAATATATAACTGCTTGAACCTAAAATGACATCTACAGATGATTCCAACTCGTCTTAGATTAAAAAAAATATGAAATTATTGTCTCGAGAGTTTCATCGAGATAGTGATGCAGCACAGATACTAACGCACTGTGTAATAAAAGAAACAAAAAACAGATGATTCCTCAATAAGATGGCAATACTTTAAGTTCAGCAAGATACAAAGGGGCTCAAACTCATAACACAACACAAGTAGCACCATATATAGTAACATTACATTTCCAACTCCAACTTGAGCAGGAGATGCATAGTGCATTCCCGGTGATGTAATACCGGTGTGACACATCCCTTTTGCTGGAGATGAGGGCTGTAGATAAGACTCTGTGTGCTTTTGTTGTTCATCAGCCTCACTATTATCTGACAATTATTCATATCACAAAAACTAATAAGGATTTCTAGACAACAAATGGCAAAACAGAGGGCGTTAATAGAAATGGCAACATCAAGTTTAATACTACTTAGAAAAAGGTGACCATGGAGGATACGAAGATAAGCAACACCAAGCTGCTGAGTGCTATCTCTGCGGCTCTGCCTAGCTAGATAAGGTTTTAACAGGTCTCACCAAACTAATCGATAGATGCCGTTTTCTATACAAACACATACCATCAGTAATGTATGTTTACTTCAAAAAAAACTGCAATAGTCCCAATAAATGCCAAGAGGCACGAACTTAGTCCTATGCTCTAAATGTCGATTGGTTAAAACACTATAAACCACCAAAACATAGTAGCAAAGCAAGTAATTTCTTCACTGCAATTTACCTGAAAGGCTGTGAACGGAAGATGTCATAATGCTGAATGATGCACGCGGCCCTGCAATGCAGAAACCCGAATACTATAATCACAATTAGGCGTCTAAGACTAAAATTAATATGAAAAACGCATAAAAATAAGATGAACTCAAACGACACCTCAGCACAAACATACAGGTAATCTTCAAGAATTTTCAATCAATAATCAGCTCCACCAGGATTTCAATCACATTGAATCGGCTCAATTGAGACCAGAATTTTCCACTAAGATTGAGAAATAATCCCCCTATAGAAAGAGAAAGTTCTCTTCTCCCCCTCCCCCACAACCAATAGAAACAGAGAGGTAAAATCAAACAGCAAAATTGAAACGAAAGAGATTTTAGATTCGGTAGAATTGGAGAAGTGATGTTTAGGGTTTGAGATTACGAAAATTTTACCTGAGTGAGAGGGAACTCGATTTCACGGAAGTTGCCACACGACCAATAATTCTCTCCTTTCTCTCTCTCCGCCCTTACTTTCTCTCTCTAGCGCAGTATATTGGTGGAGATCTTATTCTCTGCAGTTGAATGCAGATGGAAATTGTTGTCCGTTTCCGAGGAGCGAGAAAAAATGAAGAGTCCAATTTTTCCTTTTTACCACGCATGCACTTTTGACTGCCACGCTGTAATTCTCTTCGCATACCATTTATGTCTGCGGTAATTTCGAGAAAATAAATAAAATTTTACGGCTGCCCATAAACCAAATACGCATGAAATCGGGACAAATTCGGGCTTGCAATTTCTTGAAAATCTAAAAGTATCGACTATTAAATTTAAATAAAAATGCAATCACACTAAATAATTTTTGGTATATTAAGCTGAGTTCCAAAATCTAAATTGTATTTATTTATTTGAATTGAAAAGAAATACCATTAACTACAGTCTACAAGATACGTGGCACCGGTAATTCGAATCTCAAGTATAATTAATTAACCCCAAGTCGCGTTAAGTAACGGGAATATGCGAATTTGTTCGAGCCAAGCGATAGCCAATCAGATTCCACCACAAATCCGCATTGCAAATTGATTGGTGGAAGTGACGGGTGACAGTAGAGGTGCATAGGCCGCCAGCCCAGGGTATAAAATACACATTTTATATTGAGGCGAAGTGAATATGTGGCGGAAAGGGGTGTGGTCCATGGGTTTTGGCAGCCAGATCTGAGCTAATCTCAGCCACTATCTTACGCGGGGCCCGCTTTGGGTCTGTTGAATAATCTATGCAAACTCCCGAGATAGATGACCTCATACGATATTTTTCAACACAATTTGTGGCTGTATTTCAATTGAGTGAGGTAAGTCAATGACGTCTTAAGAGTTGTTGTTACTTATATTCCATAATCGATTTAAAATGTTTCACTTTATTTTTTGAATTATCATATTATAAATTTCTTATTCTATTTTATAAAGTAATTATTCTTTTAAAAAATATAGATCATACTCATTTTTTATCACTCTAATTACTTTATATATTTCTTTTAAATAGACATATCCAAAATAAATGAGACATTTTAAATTTAAATGGAATGAAGGAAGTCTTAGTTTAGAGTTGGATTATGTTTTCTATTTCTGTTACGGTTTGGAATTGGTTGACATATTATATATGTATAAATACTCTCCATTCTCTATGCATTATGTGATTTACATTTACCCCATCCATATAACTATCACAATTGTGCACAATGAACCGTTAGAATGACTTTAAGTTAATGGTGGATCTACAAAATTTAAATCGAGAATATATATTTAGAAGAAAATTCAAGTTGTGGAACATCAATTCAAAAAACAAATTGAAAGCTCTTTCTAGATTATTTTTTATAGAAAAAAAAATTGTAGTAAAAAAACTTGATCAAAAAAGACTCACTAGATCAAATATATGTTGTTTAAGATCACGGTCATTAATTTGATAGCTCCCAACTATAAATAAGAAAGGAAAATGTAGGTAAAATCGAAAGAAAAGAAAGAAAATGAAGAAAATTACACTACTTCTGTCATCCTACAAAATAAAATAAAGTCACAATTAGTAAAATAGTTAGTTTTTAAGATAAAATAAAAATAAGATATTCGTAAAACTGTTAATTAGGAAATAGGGTATATACTAAATTTGTAACATAATTTGCAAATTTTAAATAAATGATATGGTCCAATTCCGACATCAAGTAATTATGATTTAGTGTTCTAGCCGTTTAGGTGGTTTTCATGTTGATGGTATTGGTAAAACCAGAAAATATAATGTAAGAACGGAGAATTTTTTATTTTGTTCATTTTCTTTTTTAGATTTTTCGCCACCTCCTCCTCTCCCAATTAGCAACCGTCATTGTCAATCGAACCGAGTAATCTATCACGTACCGAATGATGCAAACCGAGGATATGATTAAACTATATTATTTTATCAGCATAATCACTCAAACCAAACACCCTCAAAGTGTATACTCGGAATTACTATATTCTTTTATCTTTCTCATCAAATGATGGGTGATGGCGGTAGATGGGGCACGAGTTACCTTACTCCAATAACTACGACATAAAGCAATGATAGTGAAACGCATGGCTGGACCAATGTGGCGATATCCGAGTTTCGACGATAGGTTTTCTTGTGCAAAGGCCGCACACCTCCATAACAAAGGAAGCCTTCTCCATGTCTTCCGCTTAAATTGCTAAATGCTTGCCTCCTACATAAATCATATTGTGTTTGTAGATGTCGTCGACCAAATATACGTACACCAGAAGTAGGTATTCTGATATAGGTGCATCGGAGGTAGAAATTCAGATCTCATCTCCCATTCTATTGTTGCAGCAATTGCCTCGCTATTTCGATGCACCGTGCAAACATCCAAATCCACGGCCGCCAAAATCACGCCCTGCAGATTGCAGACAGTTTGCTTGGAAGAGTCGTCAAGCCGAGTAAACAACATGTTGATTCACGGTCGGTAATCCAGTAGTCCTTGAACCTCATAACGAGATACATTCGCAATTGCTCTTTGTACCCCCTTTTTTATTTCTGTTTGTTAATAATACAATTTAGAGTTGGATTGTGTTTTTTTTAATATAGTGATATGGCTTGGAATTAGTTGACATATTATAGATGTTTAAATTTTTACTCTCGACTGTTCGTGTGTGTCACTAATTTATCTCATTTTTATAATTTTATGAATAGTGAAATATTAACTCTTAGTTTGTGTATGCCATCCGAATGATCTCATTTATATAATTTTAAGAATAGCAAAGTATGAACCTTTAGCACCACTTGGGATCCTCTATTGCTTTAGTTTCACACTCTGTATCTCATTATTAATTTTTAAAATGATTTTTCTTCAATTTCAATCTTATGAATTGGTTTAATTTAACAATATTTAACCAGGCTTAATTAAATCCAAGTAAACTTTATAATTGTGTCTATATTTAACTTATATTAAATGATTATTTGGGTTGAGTATTCTAAAAATAAGGTATGATTGTTATAAGTTGGGTAGATTGTTCTCAAAACACACACACAAGTAGGGCTGGGAATTTGGGACCAAGACTCGGGAAATTCCCGTCCCGACCCGAGTCCCGACGGGATTCGGGACCCCGAGTCCCGAAATTTACGGGTTCGGGTTCGGGACCGGGACCGGGACCGGGAAATTTATATGTTCGGATAGTGAGTCCGAGTCCGTTCGAAATTCAGTCCCCATTATTTGCCCCTTGGTAGCATGCATAAATTTTCCATTCCATATTTCAAACATCATAAATTCGGGTATTTTGAGATTTTCGGGTAATTTGGGTTTATGGGTAATTTAGGACTTTCGGGACATTTAAATTCGTGATCGGGATCGGGACGAGACTAAAATTGAACATTTTGGGATAAAGTCCAAGTCCCGATCGGGACAGGACACAAAAATACAAATTTTCGAACTTGGGACTCGGGACTGGGACGGGTATCCGGTCCCGTCCCGATTCTCACCCCTACACACAAGTCTCCTTCATTTTGTTTCAATTTGACTCTTACTTATTAAGATCAGGCTTCCAAGGTACAACAACAATGTATGTGGTTTCATCTGTCATTTCAACAGAGTAAATGTAATCCACATCAAACAAATAAATATATTGATACAAAACTAACGACTTTAATTATAAATCGTTCGGAAACACTAACTTAATCAAACTTCTTACAGTCTAACAAAAACAATAAAAAAAGAAAAGAAAAGAAAAGAAAAGGAAGAGATAAAAAATCATTCGTGAACGAGGTGGTCTCCATGCATAAATCCGTATATACGGATTTGATCTTTCTTTAGTGTAAATGATATTTTTTTACAATGTAAATAATACTTTTTAAATTATAAAGTAAAAAACAAATGATATTTTTTTTAAATTAAATGATACTTTTTTAATAACAAATGATATTTTTATGTGTCCCGTTGTGCGAAATGATACACATGAGTTTTTGTATTCGTGCATTGATTCCAATGAGAATCATCAAAGTGATCAATCAAAATCACAATTATTGATACTACGCCAGCATGCCGGAACTTCATATTCCCAAACTATCTTTGGAAAATATAGAATCCCGATGTATATCAACATCGTATGCTGGGTGATGATGGCAGATGCTAAGGATGATAATTGATCTGATCTGGATCCAATCTTACTAGGTTCAGATCCAGATTCGAATTTTTTTATTTGGATCCGGATTCAGTTCAACTTCATTGGATTGAAAGAAAATTAGATATAGACTCAGATTCGCAGAGTAAAGGGTCTAGACCCGGATCAACATATTTTTCTACTAAAATAAATCATAAATCAACTATAACTCGCGATATATAATAATAATAATAATAATAATAATAATAATAATAATAATAATAATAATTAATAGGGCGACGGGTCATGAGGGGCGAATTTACATGTTGTTAAGGTTGCTTTCGGACATCTTAAAATTCTAAATAATAATAATAATAATAATAATAATTATTATTATTATTATTATTATTAAATTTCGAAGATGTCGCCGTCAACATTCTTTATTTCTGCGTAAATCCCTCATCATCCGTCATCTCTTCTTACCGTACAAATGTCAGATCCATGGTGGGAATTATTCCGGGATTTCTTTGGCATAATGAGGAACCGGATAGTCCTTGAGGCTCACACCTATGCGGAATCGCATGTAATCTTCATATCCATCTTCCCGATTCGATTCGATCCGATTCGATTATTCTCTCGTCGCCAAACCTTCCTTTTACTATCAACTTAATTCTCGCCTCGAAGATGAATTTCACCCAATTCGAAATATTCAAACGCCATTCACACAAAACAGAATTTTGTGTGTGTGTGTTTAATTTCAAAAGAAAATCCTTCGCATCCTTGTATAACTGAGGAATGGATTGAGGAGTTTGAAGTTGGACTATGACTAATTGACTATAGGATTATGAGAAGATAAAGAGTACAACGAGTAGAGAAGATAGTCTATGCGAACCACATCCATATATAAAATAAAATTTATATATAAAACAAAACTTTGATCAGAGGAAAAGTGAGGCATTTATCTGAGAATCTACATTTAATCTCAATCACACACTACAGAATTTAACCCATCAATTACAACACACACACTTATAGAGAATAAATTGGTGGCTAACTATGGCATCACACTTGTCAATAATAGATCACACCACAACTTTCATAGCTTAGACATACAAGAAAATTAACAACAATAATAAATAAAATCTTTCTGATTTTCCAAACACCACCCAAATATTGGAACTCTTATCACCACAACTAGGGATGTCAATGGGTGGGTTTTATCCGGATCGATCTGGAATCGTTCAAAACCCATTAAATTTTAAAGCAGCGGTTCTAGTTCTGGTTCCGATTCCAGACCCGTTTTAGACCCGGACCGTTTAGATCCATAGTTTGATGGTCCGGTCCGATCCGGATCTGGTTCTGGTTCCAAAACCAGAGCCAATACTTATTTATTGGTTCTGGTCAGAGTAAAATCCGTCTATTGACAAGCTTAAATTTAAATAGGTTTGTCGATGAGTAGTATTATTCATATCGATTCAAAATCACTCATAACATTAAATTATAAAGCAGCGATCTGGTTACAGTTACGGTTACGGTTCGATTACGTTCCGGACCCACTAAGATCTGGCCGCTTAAGACCGTAGTTGATGGTCGGGTCCGATCCGGATCCAATGTCTAATGGTCGATTTGAGCGAACCAATTCTTATTTATTGATTACGGTGGGATAAAACCCACTCGTTGGCGTCCCTGTAGCAATCCCATGGTGGTAGTGGTGATGAACCTCGACATGTATTCACGAAATTGGAGTATGGGATTCAATTATGTTTGCAAGTTTGATCAATTTTTGAGATGACGAATTTTAATTATTTCAGATAAAGATGCCTATAACTTGGAGCTAAAATTTTCTTATTTGTAGAGAGGTCGATTATATGATTATATCAAATTAATTAAGATGATCATACTTACTTAGAAAGGAGTCAGGAATCATCCTTTACGAGAGAGAGTCCGGAAAGGAAATAATTCACGAAATGGAATATATGAAAAGGACAGGCCAAAAGATGCGACAAATTGTAGTTTTCAAGTTATATTTAATTAAAAAGATTTGTTAACAAAAAAAAACGAAAAGAAGAATGAACTTTTTTTTGGACCTTTTTATTGTGATCGACTGATTATTGAAACGGAAGATTTTGGAAATTAAACGGAAGTCAAATATATATAAACGAAAGACAGAATATGAAAAGGAAAGAAAACGAAAACATGATACGAGAAAAGGCTGTAATGAACTCGGAAGAAACAGTTGTTTTTTCGTTGAACGGCCAATGGCTTCTCTCTCTTCTCCCTCTCTCTCTCTATCCTGTTCTGCATCAATAAGAATTAGTTCTTTCTCCCAAAACAAGTTCAAATCTTGACAATAAAAATTCTTCTGATTACATTGAAGAAAAGGTAATGAAGAGCTCCCTTTTTCACTGTCATTTCAGATCCTTTTCTTTTCCAGCCATGTAAAACTATAGATTGTGTCGGATTAAGCTATGTTAAATCGTGTTATGCCAAGTGATTTCGAGTTTCTTAGTGGATTGAGATTTACGATTGAGATCAGAAGAATTTGATTTTTCCCACTTGCTGCATATTTTCAATATTAGTTTTTTACTTTTCTTTTTCGAGTTTATGGATACAATTTGTAGTTTCTGGAATTGGGTTGTGTGGATTAATCTTTTCCGTTCTTTAATTGGAGTTGGGGTTGGGATATTTTTATTCATTTATTACACTTTGATTTTGATTTGCTTCATTGGAAAAATAGTATAATTGAGTTTAATTGTGGAAATAATTGATGGGCTTATGACTCTGCAGGTTTTGATAATCATAGTGTTGTTGTATAATCGATTTGTGATAAGAAAGCATGAACCACCACCATCCATCTGCCATTGGGAGACAAACTTCAGGTTTTCATTTTATGCATTTTGCAAATTTTAAAGAAATTTGTGAGCTTTCACTTAATGTTGTGAGTATTTTTGTAAAATTTGAATTTTCTGATTGACAAGGAAGTTGTAATTTAGAGGAAAAAGGTTGAAATAGTTTCCAGAAGCTAACATAGTGTTACACAAAGAAGAGATTCACCTATACTAATAAGAAGTTGTATGGACATCTTTCTCGATTTTACTACTGTTCATGTTGATTCATTCTGTTGATTTGTCATAGACTGTATTTATCCTAATTTATGCCGGTTCCTGAAATTGTGTTCAGGTAATAGACCATTGAAAGATCTTTTGGCTCGACCTGATAATCGTGTATGTGCAGATTGTGGTGCTCCCGACCCAAAATGGGCGTAAGTACCTCATCGAGTCTCTATCTTTCTTGCTTTGTCATTTGGAAATAAATTGTACTTAGGAAATGATGCTAACAGTAAATTAATAGTAATTTCCTTTTCTGCATAACATCTTGATTTATATCAATCAGCATGATACAAGAATACAACATATTGGTCTTTTGTCTTTAAAGTTCTTCAGAGCTACATCTTCCCAGGGAACAACTATGTTTAATGTATTTGTTTATTGGAGGCTCGAAAAGATATTAGAGTTCACTAGTTTGTGTATATTTGTGAAAATTTTCATTTACAGCTCATCAAATATAGGAGTCTTTATATGCTTAAAGTGCTCTGGTGTCCATAGAGGCCTCGGTACACATATTTCAAAGGTGATTTCTTATAATCATTTTCTGTTCCACAGCATGCTTTCCAAACTTTTTTTTTTGCCCAAGTTAATTACCTACTCGCTTCTCTATCCTGCAGGTTTTGTCTGTGACATTAGATGAATGGTCTGACGATCAAGTTGATTCCATGGTCGAGGTTGGTGGAAATGCATCTGCAAATTCCATTTATGAGGCTTATATTCCTCAAGGGGTGTCAAAGCCTAGGCCCGATGCTGGCCCTGAGGAACGCTCTCGGTTTATCAGGTAGCGTTGTATTTAAAGTATTGACAATTAATCTCGTTTGTGCCCCTGAATTAACAAATAACTAAATATTACTTTTGAGATTTTCTTGGTCATTATCAGTTGATTTTTAGAGTCCTGGTAGTTTAAATACATATGATTTATTTGTATATTTGAAATTTTTTCTTAAATTTTTCTTTTTAGGTCGAAGTATGAGCTTCAAGAATTCTTGAAACCTAGCCTGCGAATTCTGTCAACTTCTTCAAAGCACTCTTTGCGAGCAAGTATGTCTGCCAAGATTTCAGAGAGCTTTCGAAGTTCAGCTTCATCACAACAGTCAGTATGTCTCCTCCTTCCACTTTTGGGATGACCTTAATTTTTTCATACGAAACTCAGAGTCCCAATAACATGATAGGATTTGTGCTGATCTATTATAAATTACATAATTACGAAGCCAACGCCAATTTTATTGCAGGAAGGCATGGTGGAATTCATTGGAATGTTGAAGGTTAAAGTACTCAAAGGCACGAATTTTGCTGTTCGTGATGTGCTGTCTAGTGATCCATACGTCGTTTTGAAACTTGGAAAGCAGGTCAGTAAATTGGAACTGCTTAATCTGTAGAACACTTTCATTTACTGCAATTCCCCCATTTTTATGATGGTGAAACCACATTTCTTCTCATTCATAGAGAGTTCAAACAGCTGTGGTGAAAAGCAACTTGAATCCTGTGTGGAATGAGGAACTTATGCTCTCCGTTCCACAAAAATATGGACCTATCAAGCTGGTAATCATCATTTTCGCTGTGCATTGTCTGCTAAAGCTCATCTTCTTGCATGATCTGATCTTGAAAGTTGAAACTGCCAAACGTTTGTAATAATCTTTTCATGTCTGAACCACAGGAAATTTATGACTACGACACGTTCTCTGCGGATGATATAATGGGTGAGGTCGAGATAGACATTCAGTCGATGATAACTTCTGCTACTGCGTTCGGGGATGTTGGAATGTTTGATAACATGCAGATCGGGAGATGGCTGAAGTCGAATGACAACGCACTCTTAGAAGACAGCACAGTGAATATTGTTGATGGGAAGGTGAAGCAGTCAGTATATTTGAAGCTCCAGAATGTAGAATCTGGAGAAATACAACTTGAACTGGAGTGGATTCCTCTTGATCAATAATACATATATTATTGTCTTTATATGTTGATATCGATTTTATTTTTAATTTTATTTTCTCATTGTCATTTGAAAGATAAATATTTAAAGTGTATCAAGGTTTACCTGACTCGAAAACATTACGTTTTGTTGTATCTTTTGCCATTTTATTTGTATCATTATTAGATGTGACGTGGGATTGTACATTTATGGAAGTGTAGACCAGAAACTTAATCTATCAAAATTTCTGATGATTCGAAATGCAATTATCAGAAGATCGTGTGGTGATTTGCAATTTTTTATTTGAATGTCAAAATCTTGTTCAAATCTATCTGTCCGATTCAAACACAATCAAGTATAGTTTGGAATTGCTTTATCATTTATACTAAGATTATCCAATTAGAAAAGGTGTATGTCGTGTAGATGGTACGCAGTATGCCACGTGTTAGGTCAGTTGGCGCATTCAACGAGGGATGAATTTCTATTTTACTTTTTAATGTAAGAATGAGTTGTTTGTCATTTACTCCCTTACTATATCAATTTAAGTATATCATTTGTGGTTATTACGAATTTTAATAAAATAGTTGGTATATTATTTGCATGAAAAAATGATTCTGTTATAGGTTAGGTTGTAAATAGTATAAATAATATTTTAATAAATAAGAATTATTGTGAGATTGATAATAATGAGTAATATTCTTAAAAAAATAATACTTTTTTTGTAAACGAATAAAATAATTATGATATACTTATCGTAGATTGATGAAATATAATTTTTTGATATTACACATATTTTATTGAAATTCACATGGTGTCCTCAATAAATTTCCTTGTCATCATAAGAAAGAAAAAGAAAATCCACTGATAAATAAATATACATTACCTATATCTAGACAATGGAGTCGGGCAGTCAGGGGACTTGTAGCGATTCTCTTTTATCTCACCTAAAATTAATTTAAATTGGAAATATTTTACATGTTCTCTCTCTCTCTTGTAGAGTGATTAGAATTTGTATTTGTTGATTCAAGAAAGAAAGAAAAAAGTTACAAACAAAATAGGAGATAAAATAATGTAATGGTGAAAAATCTGAATGCCTGAGATATTATTCTATTGGATTGGAAAATTACTTTTTCGTTGAAAAGGAAAAGAAAAATCTTAATAGAAAAATTTATGTTCTCTTTGTTATAAATGATTCGTTTTTCTTTTTAAACCGTCTCAGTAACAGTGGTTTATTTTTTGTAAAAGTTATTTTTATATCCCGAATTTCATGAAATACATTACTTTACATATATAACACAATCTTTTTTAATCTATGTATCAAAAAGTAACTAGCTATCCTTAATAGAACGAAGAGAGTATATATTAAAAAAAAGTATGTCAAAAAAATAGACAAGCAATAGTTTTCCTGTTTAAATGCACTGACTATATACAAAATAATATCATTATATTGTGTTATCTATTAATTTTTATATTATACGCCCCCGGCCACGGGCCCACGGCATCCGATGTACTACGACGTTCCATCGTATTACTACTCACAATGCATGATAAATATATCACAAAAATTCTTGTACACCGTCTGCACCGTTCGGATGGACAAAAATATCATTTGTCATTAAGAAAAATATCATTTACACTAAAGAAAGTATAATTTGCTTAAGTATCATTTACAGTGAATAAAAATATCAAATATCATTTATACTGAATAAAAATATAAAAGTCTACATGTATAGACGGATATAAGGAGACCACCTTTAAATGTATTTATGTTACCATTCAATTTGATTACTTAATATTCAACATATATAAACAAATATAATATATAGAAAATATAACAAATAATATACGTAAAAAATCCCATACCATTAAACTCTAACAATGTTTCGTCTTACAAACAATTTCTGACGAGATCGATGTATATATATACATATAAATGTGTAGAATGTACAAACGACATATATAAAATTTAAACAAATCATTTATATTATTATACGTGTGGCCAAGCATATATTCTGAAATGATAAGATCACGTAAGCATCTATATAATTCGAATCACTTTAATATATAAGGGCTCAACTCTTATACGAAGACATGAGCCCTCATAATAATGGTCACTAACATATACAATATCGTTTTCTATTTTATTGGAACAATTTCGATTGTTTGGATCTGGACTGTCAGATCTAGGTAACAGCTATTTATCTTGAGTCTATCATGATGACTTGATGTTTTTATGCCATGATGTGGTAGTATACATAGGTATCCCATATGTGTGTTTGGATGATTAATATACTTTTTCTGTTCCATCAAAGACAACTCATTTCTTTTCGGCATAGTTATTTAGGAGAATGATATAAAGTGATAAAAAGTAAATAGGTCTCACAACTTTTAAAGAGATAATTATTTCCTAAAAATGAAAAAAATCATTTTGGATGAGACAGTCCAAAAATGAATACATGCTATCTTGAGTGGGACGATGAAGTAAATAATTTCAAATAATTAAATGATTTACTCGAATCGCTACCATATGCATATCATATAATGCTTATTTAATTGTTGTACACCATAATAAAACTTATAAACGAAGAGTTGGGCATTTGAAAGAATTAAAAATGAATAAAATAAAAATCTATATAATATAAATAGCTACTACCAATGATAAATTGCAGGCTCCTATTATATTTGAAGTGGCACATTTTCATTCTGGTGCTATTGATCAATACATTTGGCAAGTAGTTGGTATATTTTTTGTTTCTTTTTATCATATTTTCGTATTACATGTTATATGATTATTAATATACGTTGTATCTACTGAATAATATATATTACACATATTTGTTTGTAAAATGTGATAACCAGTTCATCTTTCCAAATATGAAATTAAATATATTTAAAATATATTATATTACATAATATAAAGAGAACTAACAAATTTTTCATTCCCATGTAGTAAAAATAAAAGAGTTAATCTATCAAAATATCAATTTTGATATTACAAGTTAAAATAAAAAATATCCATTGGGTTAAATTTTAACTAATAACTATTTCTTTGACTTAAAATACTTCATTATCTTTGTAGATATATGAAATTCTCAACCATTTCAAGAATTGTTACTTATGAATTGTCCATTTTATACCTGAATTCAACAATCGAAGGGAGACAACTCATGAATTGTCTCTTTATATCTAAATTCAAGAGTCGGGGAAGGTATGAATTTTCTCTTTGATACAATTCAAGAGTAAAAACCAAGTTTGATCTTGAATTCAAGTAAAAAAAAATTAATTCAAGAGTTAATTCAACTGAAAGTCTTGAATTGTTGGCAAAATATGCTAATTCAAGATTAAAGGTAAAATAGAAATAATGACTATTTTTTTAATATAATTTTTGTATAAATGGTTTTTTTTTACGATAGCGAATGAATATTTTATTAGTTATCTCAAAATAAAAACTAACCACCCCTATAAAAAAAAGATAAAACTTGCAATTGTTACTATTTTACTCTTATTGTTGAATTAACCCAATTTACCTAGTTGAGTTGAATTAACTATTGAATTAGTCATTTTTTCATTCAATTCAAGCCTAGAATTGATTTCACTCTTGAACTTAGGTATAAAAAGAACAATTTATGAGTTATCTTCCCCTTACTCTTGAATCTTGGTATAAAGAGGCAATTAATAAATTGTCTCCCTCGAGTCTTGGATTTAGATATAAAAGCAACAATTCATGAACAATAACTATTGAAATAGAAGCAAGTTTTATAAATCCACAAAGATAAGAAAATACTTTTAACTAATAGCAGTGCATATCATACGAATGTTATGTATAATGACATGTTTCAAATTTATAGATTTAAATATTCATATTCATGTATAACTATAACTTCATAAATTGTAAATTTGTAGTCGGTAATGAATATTAGAAAAAAATATTGAAGAACAAATACCTTATGCATCGCACAGGTGAAATGAATACCAAATTAATTTTCATTAATTTTCATGAATACCAAACAATTTATAAATTTATTGCCAACAATAAATATTAGTAAATACCCCGTACAATGTACGGGTAAATTACTGGTAAGGTAAAAGTTAACTTAAACGTTTATATTATGTTGAGGAATAGAAAATTGATGTAAAAGAAGAGAAAATATTTTTTATCAAGCAGTATTTATCCTCTATTTTTGCACAATTACATGCATGTTTACTTGACGGTCTATAATTTTGAGTTGATGGTAAATACTTGGATATTTCAGCTCGATATAATATCTAGGAATCTTGATTCTGATAAACAATTGGCCTAACCGGTTAATGGGCTTTATTTGGGCCTTCAAACAGCCCTCAATTGGGCTTGAGTAAAAACGCCAGCATACTTCTTCATCTACCATCCCTTTTGCTTGCTATTCGATTTATAGAGTAAACTAAAGTTGAAGGCATTGGATTGAAACTAATCAGAACGTTAATATGGTTACATCATTCGAGTGGATCTCCTACACTTTTAGAGGGTGTTTGGCTGAGCTTAAAACTCTCAAAATAGCTTATAAGCATCAATGCTTATAAGCTATTTTTGAGAGTTTTAACTCAATAAACACCTATCAATCATGAAAAGCAAAAAAAAAAAAGAATAATTTCTCCTCATCAATTGGTGTTTGCCAAATCAGCTCTTACTTCTATCCACGTCAGCACCGTGCGGAAGACCCGCTGCACAACCTCATTGCTCTCGCCAATCAACTGGTGCCAAGCGCCGTCGTATATCTTCAGCGTCTTGTCCTTGCTGGCGGCGGTCTCGTGCAGCCGCTTCGCCCCCTCGGGATCGCAGATCACGTCGTCGCCGCCATGTAAAATCAACATCGCCACCTCCAATTCACCGCACTTCCTCTTTACATACTCGCACATTCAGCAGCTGTAGCGCCGTCGCGGCCGTTGGCCGCCCGCACGTCCTCCGGTTAGGGCTCCTCCCGCCAGCCTCCTTCCACCCTCCCTATACGACCTGCTCCCGGCGGCGGCGTGATCGCGATCCTCCACGTCGGCGCCACGAAGGCCGCCGCCGGAAGCAGCTTCTCCAGCGGCCACACCGGCGAACTTCCTCGAAACCTCGCACATCGCGCCGCTGAGGATCAGCCCCCGCCACGAGACCTTTTGCCGCAGGCAGACCAGGACGGCGAGGGCGCCGCCGAGGGACTCACCGTATAGGAAGTGAGGGAGCCGCGGGTGGCGGCCGCGGGCGGAGTCGAAGTACTGTAGGCAGTCCTGCAGCAAGGGCTGGATGTCGGTGATGTGATCCGGCGGGCCGTCGGAGAGGCCGTGGCCTTGTAAGTCAAGGGCGCAGACGAAGAAGCCGGCTTTGGCCGCGGCCACCGCGTTAAGCTCGAAGAGCCATCCGCTCTCCGAGGTGTAGCCGTGGATCATGCCAAGGAAGGCTTTGATGTGGCGGTTGGGATCTGCCGGCTGCCATGATTGTGTGAAGATTTTCATGTTCTTGTTGTTGATCATGAAGCTTTCTTGGTGGAGAATGTGATGTTTGTTGTAGAACTCCTTCTTTGTTAGGTTGCCATAAGGGCTCTCCTCATTGGCTTCATGAATTGGATGAGCCATCTCTCTCTGTCACTCTCTCGACTGAAGCTACAAAGGACAACATATAAGGGACTACGTTCTTTATGATTAGTTGGCAGCGGCTCTCCTCCCAACTGTATCTACGGTAATGAAAATAAATGAATGTTTGGATTATTTTAAACAAGGGACCATCGCCAAATCACCTATGTTGCACCTTTGTCGTCTTTCGTACAATTAAAATGTGACTTGAGACGAATAACTAAAAGACGAACCCTTTTCGACAAAACAAATGAGTCCGGTAGTTACTAAAAACCAACCCAATTGATTATTTGATTAATCGAATAATCGATTTTTTTTAAAGAAAACATTATATATTTTTTCGACTTTTCCAAATCTTATTGGTTCAAATCCAAACTTTTTTTCCCCAAAACCTTCCAACCCTTGGTTGGCAATCCATAAAATCTAAATCATTCATCAATTCACATTAAACAAAAAACATACACATATTAGAAGAGGTTTGGGCCGGGGGCACTATTAGAATTTAGGGCTTCAATTTTTCTTCAAATCTCTGTTTGATTTGAACTCAGAACTTGGATCACTCTCTCGATTCTCTCTGACTAATTTAATAAAATTAAATTTAAAAAAATATATATAGTTTATCGGTTATCAGTATACATGTCTCGGTTAATTGGTATGATCGATAACCAATTTATATAAAGGATGGAACCCTATACCAAACCGAAACCGATGGAATCGATTATTCGATTAATCGACCTCGATTCGGTTTTGTATTTACCCAAATAATCGAATCTGAATTCTAGTCCCTAATTAAAATTTAAGGTCTGAAAATGTACAGTTTAGGCTCAGAAGCCCATGCGTCAAAATAAAGCTTCCAGAATACACTAGCTATTCCGAGCCTGATACCAAAAATTAGCATGTCTCGAATTCTGACGACAACCCTCCATTCGATCATTTGCTATCAAATACCAATCAACTACTCCCTCCGTCCGTCCCCGTATTCCTTCCTAATTTTTCTTTCTGGGACATCTTCCAATTTTTTTTTCTATCTATCTATGGAAATTATCTTTCCAATTTTACCCTCAATAATATTCTTTATTTACACTTTTTACCACCTATGGTCCACCACTATTTCTCTTTTCTATCCTTAACAACCTATTTATTTACACCTTTTATCATTTATGGCACATCACTAACTAATTTAATATTATATTAATATGGTATCCTATTTCATTCACAATACCAACAATTTTTATTAAAACCCATATCCAAGATTCTTAAGAAGTAATATGAGGGACTGAGTAGTATTTGTTATTGCTAATTATAGATCCTGTTTCAACCCTCAACCACTTGAGCTGGTGATCAAACATCAACATCAAACAACTAATTATAACTATGTCTTAATAGGTAAAATGCTGTGCAACCCCATAGCAGTATATAGCTGGCCAATAAGTTTGAACTGCCGCCATAAATTTTGTGAGGTGATGTGGTAGTTTCCGTGCCTCATAAAAGTCGCCCTTTCCATTTATGTATTTGAGAGATGTGCAAAGCTACTCCGTGGTACTACCTTTGACGGCTTTAAATGTCTTGTTTTCTACCCTCCGTAACTCGGACAACATTTACCTCAACTGTAAAATTTCTCAGGATTTCACAACAGGGGTGCTCTTGGAAAAGGGCATCGACAAAATAATGAGTTGGTCACCAACTTTCTCCTTCGTCCACCAAAAATATTATACAATTTTTATTTTCTATTTTAATACATCATTCTACTTTATCTCTTTCTATTTTACCCTTAAAGTCTTCACTTTATCAACTGAAAATGCATCTATCAACTATTTTCTTAATACGTATACGGGTCAAACATATGATATATTTTGTGGACGGAGGGAGCAGCTTTTATTTGGTTAGACTCAATTTTCCGTTTGATTTTTATTTTCTATTTTTGTGTTGAAAGATTTAATTCAAAAAATGAAGTCTTTCCCTAAGAAGAGAATAACAAAATTAGGTGATGAATCCTAAAATTTATCATGTTCCCTCATTTGATAACTATACCCAACTAATTCATCAACACACAAATGAACATTTCTCTTTATCTTCTTGAACTCAACTTCTCATGATTTATGTAGCAAATCTTTTCAAAGCAAAATTGTGGCCAACGGATCTTGGGGTGAGTCTTCACTTCCTTCCACTAACCCATTTATGAATATTATCGGATTTAGTTTCTACAATCAATCGAGGAGTTCGTCTTTTCCAAGCATCCCGCAGTCCTCTAAGCAAATTAGAGCTTCAACTTCATCAATGGTGGGATTTGAGATCTTCTTTGAAAAACCCCATTCCTAATCACCATCAATATTTCAAAGTAAACCCCAAATCCCCCCTAATCCCATTTCTGGCTTACAACTTCCATCGACATTCAATTTGCTCCAGGTGGATTTCGGTTTTTACTAGTATTCAATATCTTGAACCAATTTGGGTTTTGTACCCACTTAAAATCCAGCTTAGATTTTTGATTTAAAACAGGAATTCACCAATGTTCAATATCTTCACCCTTTTATCTTTCTCTATTGTGTTTGTTTCCTAGTTTTTTTTTAATTTCATATTTTTATATATTTTACATTGAAAATATTTATATATATAAAAAATCTTACGTTGCGTCTCATGTGGCGCGAAAATCTATCTCTTGTTGGTTCGTGCTTGGAATTTATGATTTGAACTATTGCATCATAATGTACTATGGGGTGTTTGGCCGAGCTTATAATTTCTTTAAAGCAAATTATAAAATTGTTTAAGAACATAAGTTCAATCAATGTGTTTGACAAATTAAGTTATTAGAGAACATAAGTTTTCAAAATAAGCTTTAAGAACTTATAAGCTCTATTAAAAAAAAGCTCCAAAACCCAACTTATTTTTTAATGATCTTATAAGTTACAACAAAACTACAAAAATAACTCCTATATATTTTTTTATTTCCATGTTTACCCTTGTTATCCAAATACTTTAACATATTATAAGCTCTTAATACATCTTATCTTATAAGTTTTTAAAACAACTTATAAGTTGTTGGAGCTTATAACTTTCTAAAATAAGCTTAGCCAAACACCCTCTATGTCTATTCTCATGGTTGGCTCAAGATCTTGAAATTTCTTTCCCTTTTCATCTATCACGTTGCTCATTTTATATTTCCTATATTCGTTATTTATTTATTTTATATTTTGGGTTAGTGCCAAAAAATAACTGCAAAAATAGATTTAAAAAATTGACCCCAAAAATTAACTACTCCAAAACTCTATTTTATTCCATCTATTCATCCATCAAATACGTTCATTTAATTCCATTTTGGTCCGTCCAAATAAATGTCCACTTTCTTTTTTTGAAAACATCAACTTTATATTTTTACCTTAAACCTATCCACTTATTTACAAAAAATCACTTATAACCCACCTTTTTATATCCACTATCCATCAATATATTCATTTATTATTCTCATGACCCACCTTTTTACATCCACTTATTTTACACTCATTATAATTTATTAAAACCCGTGCTACCAAAATCAATGAATGAATTTGGAGGATGGAGGTAGTAATAAAGTCAATATAGGGATTAGCTCTACCACACATGTTAAGAGAAGGAAACTAGCAAGTTGATACAATTTGTGATGAGCGGTGACTGTGTGAGATGTCTCCATTTTGTAGACGCAATGTCATCTGTGGCCATTTGGTTGAGTTTCTTTGATGATGGTGCTCCACGCGAATAGTGCAGCTCCAATGGCAGGTTCGACCTTAGAATATCACACAACACCGTCAGGTATAGAGCAAATTGGAAGGTGCTGAGAGAAAGCAAGGAGACTATAGGAATGTATAAGTGCAACTAACCTTTGGTCTTATAGGGCAAGCCCCTGGGTAGGCCTTCAAAATCGATTTAGTAACTTCATTTCCTATATCCCACCTCTTGTTGGCTTCAAGGACCCCACCAACCATAACAACAGGGAAACTACCATTTCCATCTGCAATAATTATAGGTCGAATATCAATATGACAAGGAGGTATGTCAAGCAGTTGTGATCCACTTAACATTCTAAGATTTCTGCAACTGAAATATGTAAGATCCATTCTTGTCAATGACTGAGCAACAATATGATAGAGCATGAGACTTTAGCCCTTTGTTTCATATGAATATGATGTAAAGATAAATGAGGACAAACCTTCCCCAGCCAAATGTAGCCGTCGGACAACAGCTTTCACACTCAGAGCCAATTCTTGGACTGCGTTTCTCAAGATCTCATCTGCAATCTGATCACCAGCTTCAGCACAAGATACCACAAGAGGAACTAGCGCTGCAATTCTGGCCCAAGAAGAATCTGCATAGGTCCACCTAAATTCAAATAAGCAACAAAATAAAAAGGATGCTGAAACACATGGTTAAGAAGTGTGATACTCATTGTCAATTCTCAAGTAACAGATCAACTGATTTCATAATACACACGGAACTACTCTATCCAACCCAGCAGAGAGCAGGAATGGGTGATAATGATGATGACGCCATGGAACTGTTCTGTATATTATAAATAACCTTGAAAGTTGAAGAACAAAATAATTGACCCCTAAAACATAAGTGAAACAGTAGCGGTCATCCCTATAGGTTTATGCCATACTTTTATACCAAGATATCTAAGTAGGGTCCCTCATGAACTCAACACCCAGCAACAAAACAAGTCAGAGACTCAGAATTGATTAGTGTTCCGCGAGCATGTGCGAATCTGATGTAAAAGCTCTTTAGCTCTGCACATGAGTTCAGAAATATGTTTACTTGACCAGGGGAATGAATCTTTCATGGTCAGATGTCGGACAATAATAACACTGCAGTTGATTTATAATGAGTTTGAGATAAGGGAAGGGTGCTGAAACACAGGCAAAGGTGTATTCTAATCTGTGCCACATAAGAATCAAAATATCATCACGAACTCACTCATTCCAGTTCAAAAGCATTTTAGAAAGAGAGGGGGGGGGGGTGTCTAACTAAATCTAGAACAAAAACAGACTGAATTAGTCTGTTTAGCAGCAGCAACATGGATAGCATGCATAGGGGATAAATTTATGCAGAGACATACCCTATGATTTCATCTGGAGAGGAAAGACCTAGCGACTGCAGAATATAATTTGTAAGCATTGTTGCTGGACCGCGCCCATCATGAGCCTTCATCACTGCTGTCAGAGCCCGAGAAGCAATTCCATAACCACTGGAAGCAGCAGCAAGTCACTAATCTAATTTACAATACAAAATAATATATATAGTATGTTGAACCAGACTGTAACAGTAAGTATTTTTTTCTTGTGATCATACCTGCAGATCACTAATAATTCTATCACAAATGTAAAAAGTTAATATAAGAGATTGCCATTATCAAGCATGAAGAAGTGAAAATCTAAATATTGGAAGGCAGGAAAAGGAGGTCCATTAGTATAAAATTAACAATCAAGCACAGAGCTGGGGGTCTACAAAACCATCCTTGTGACAAAGGTAATAACCCTAGCACATAACATTGCCAGTATAAGTTCATCCAAGTTTCACTCATTTATGGACGACTTGTACAAACAGAACTCTTGAATATATAAAGGAACACCTGATATAATGGGATATCAAAGGCATCATTCACATTCACTTTTCTGACTACGTTATACTTGTCAATAAAATGGTCATGCCTCATCCAATGTTAAACTACAAAAAATAAGTTCCACAAAAACTCTTGACGTCAACATTCATCAGAACTAATTCAGGAAATAGAGAGTCTCGAGGAGAGTCACCAGTAGATGCTGAATTACCTGCCCCAGTCACCTAATACAGGTCCTGCACCAGCAGAGCGAGCTTCTTTTCCATCTTCAGTAAACCCATAAGCAATACATCCAGTGCCCGCAATCAGAACACACCCATGAAGTCTCCCCATTGTCCCACTTGCAAGAGCTACTACAGCATCATTTTGCACATATATCTCTACATTGCCTGGAAATATATTCCTGAAATAATGATTACATGATCAAAACCAATTCCAAAGATGGTTGAATCATACATCCCAAATCAGCAAAAACATCTGACATGCCTGACATGATTTTGCATTGATAGTTCCTGCAAATTTTGTTATTAATATAAGAAGCTTGTCGCTACATTTCTAATAAAATTGCATCTAGTTAGCACCGGAGTATCTCTGTTCAGTTTTTACTATTTTATTACATTCAGTTAGTTAGATTTAGCCTTATCTAGTTCTCAAACTTTCTCTAGCAAGTTCTAATAACTGAAAAGGAAACGACAAAATCAATGACTAGAGGTTCTTCAGTGTTTCTCACCAACAAAATATAAATATATAATAAAAGGTTTACTATAGTATGCACGTTAGAATCTAATACAAATGGCAAAGCTACCATTAAATGTCTTAATAAGTTTCTATCCAATCTCAAGCACATAGACTTAAGAAGAATTTAAAATCTGTGGTTTACAGTTTCCAGAATTAATTTGAATTTCTCAAGAAATCAATGTACCATTGTATTTCTTTCACCGTTATAATAATATACCCAACCACAATGCACAAGCTTCTGTTCTTATTTGACAGCAACAGACAAGAAAGCCAGATTACTAATCAGTTAAAGAAGACTGGGATTAGTCAAGTTTAACAGAGATGTGATACCTAATCCAATTCAAGACCCTGTCCTGATCTGACGGATGATTGACACCAGAAACCCCTAAGCAAATAGCAAGAACTGCTGAAAGATTCTTGCCAGCTCTAGAAAGAGCTTCTTTTATAACTTGTTCGAGTGTTTCTCTGGCTGCATTTTCTGTAGTACGATGCGAAAACGAAAGGAAGATTCTATAAACTCAGCAATAAAAAACCACAACATTCTCCTCTTCTATTATCCTTCATCGAAATACAAAAAACTTAAAATTGAAAAACAAGCTTCCTAGCTTATCTCCTACAAATATAAAACAGCACAACAGCTAATATACATTATAAAATACCCAAAACAAATGTTCTTCGCCTACAAATTGTCCTTTCAAATATACCAATCAAGGACAACATGGAAAGTATACAGTTAAGAATGAATGGAATTTAATACTTCTATTTTTGTAATTGAACATCTATTTCTTAATAGTTTAAGATACAGAATAATTGTGAATTTAGTGCCGATAATGGGAATTAACAAGTCAAAAAATGGAGGGGAAGTCAAACTTTAGTCATTTCATATCCAGAAATGTGGCGGGCAGAACCAATAAAATTAGATATGCAAATAATCAGAATATATTCGGAATTTCACTGTCAGTGCCTAATAGAAAAATTCCGCAGTCAGGAACAGAATTGCGGAATTATACTATTAAACATGTCCAGAAAAATATAATGCATGTAGCTACGATAATTTCATGTATCCATCGCATAATTTGGAGTACCTCCAACGCTGTTGTGGTTGGAGCAGCCGGCGGCGGCGCGGCCGAGCACGGGGATAGGATCGGGGAATTGGTGGTGGTCGGAGAAGGGGAGAAGCGGCAAACAAACGCACACGGTGGAAGTGGTGCCGCCGTCCACCCCCAAAATCACACCTTCTTCAGCGCTACAACGCTCGGATTCAGACCCCATCATCAATCGTCGATTTTGTGTGAATTGTTACTGTGCTTTATTTTCCCTTTTCTTTTCTTAACTAATTTTGGAATGAGTTTTGCGCGTGTTGTGATTACTCCATTGGTGATGGAGAAGGCGGATGAGTCAAAACGCTGCACGACATGTAGTAATTCCCACCAAATACCGCTTCTTGCGCTTTTGAATAACGTTTTATCTACTTTTGTGAATTTTAGTTGTACGGTATAGAGTGGAAAAAAGAGATAATTGGATCGAAGGAACTGCAGAGGACGACTGATGCGAGGAGCACGCGCCCGTTGTAATTAATTGCGTCTTTTATATTCCTATTCGAGACCCTTTTGTTTGGTTGGACTTGATTTTTTCCTTACCTATTGTGTTTGTTTCTTTGTGTTTTATTATTATTTATATTTTTCTGTATTTACTATATTAAAAATATTAATGCATTAACTACTTTGCAAATTTGTGTGTTTGTGTGATACTATAATGTGTTTATAAATCACAAACTTTTACTGGTTGGAGCCTATTATTTGAGTTACTGTATAATAGTTTATTGTTTCATGGTTGACTCTTAAGATTTTGTATTTTCTTTCCTTTTTATAGTTAGATTGTTATATTTATAGACAAAAATTTGGGTGAATTCCGTCTTACAATGAGCTCACACTTGTTTTTTGTTAAAATACTCAATCCGTCATCTAATTTTCTTCTTAGTTTTCATTTTTGGGACGTCCACCAATTTCATTCCTATCTGTTTATGGTAACTATCTTCCCAACTTTACATTCAATAATATTCTTTATTTACACTTTTTACCATCCATGATCCATCAATGTTTCTCTTTTTTACCTCCAACAACTTATTTATTTACATCTTTTACCATCTATGGTCCATCACTAACTAATTTAATACTTCATCAGTCTCATTTAAAATGTCTCACTTTCCTTTTTGGGTTGTCACATTCCATTTTAGGAAGTATTTATCCCTTCAAAAAATGTGAGCCCTATCCACTTTTTAATACTTTATACATCTCTCTTAAATACTCATGCCCAAAAGAAATGATACACTTGGGACGGAGGGAGTATTACATTATTGTGGGACCCTTACTTCATTCATAATACATTCAATATTTTTTATTAAAACCCGTGTCGAAGATTTATATGACATGTTTGGGGGACAGATGGAGTTATTATATATTAATTATGATGATTAAGGATAATTAGATTTTATTAATTTATAATTAACTTTATTAATTTTTAATTGTAATTTATTAATTCATAATTATGTTAATTCACCTGGTTTATTATTCAAAATTATAGTTTATTAAGTCATAATTAGGGTTTATTATTCAAAATTAGGGTTTATTATTCAAAATTAGGATTTATTAATTATAATTAGAGTTTATTAAATTCAATTAGGGTTTATTAATTTCAATTAGAGTTTATTAATTCACAATCATGATTTATTAATTCTAATTAGAGTTTATTAATTTTAATTAAGGTTTAGTAATTCAAAATTATTTTATTAATTTACAATTAATGTTTATTAAATAAATTAATTTAATAATTAATTTATTTATTCATTAAAAAATTAATTAGGGGTCTCACTCACTGTGTACGGCACATGAGACCACCCCATACTTATCTGGTGGGTTTTGATTCCTTTCCATGACAAATAAAAATAACTAACATTTATTTGATGGCATACAATTTAGATACAATTATTAAAACATAAGCATCACTAATTATGAACATATTCACCATCATTTATAATAATTGAGTTGTCAAATTGTGTAAAATGGAAAAAGTAGTTATCAATAAAAATCTCTTTTGTTTTTTAATCAAGTTTTTTTCCCCGGGTATCGGCTTCATATATACCCTTTAATGACTGTAATTAATTCATAAAGATTTCTCGATATTTTGTAGAAAACAAACTATATAATCCATTTTAAGAAAGAAGATACACTCGGATATATCCATATTAATTAACTGTTAATTTTGAATTAACATATTTTAATTGAGAATCAATGAATACTAATTAAATTTTATTATAAAAGATACAACGAATACATACAAATATTCCTAAATAACTTCGCTTTTTAGTAATTGAGGTATTGATTATAATCTTGGTATAAATGCATTTTAAGTGTCCGCATTAATTCCTCGAGTCTAGTGAAACCCTATGATTGTTAGTATTGTACGCTAAAGTCTAAACCCAAGATTCTAATATCATTTAAAAAATATATTTCAAAATAAATCATAGTGATATATAATTACTCTATTTGTTCATTTTAAGTCTCTTCAGTCGTTATATTACTCCTACCAAAGAAGTACATATAGATTTTTGCAATCATATTAATTATCATGACAAATATATATACAACTAATTATCAAATTCTAAAAATATTAAATAATGATAAGATGTGAAAATATATAACAATTTTGCTTTCAAATACGAACTGTGATGCTTATTTAAAAATAAAAATAAAAAGTGAAAAGATGACGCCTATATTAAAAAGAAGGGAGTATCATTTATACTTATTCCATGTTTCTTATGAGTGTCATCAGCAGTAAAAATTACATATACCAAGAAAATAGAGAAATTTATGTTTGTAATTTTATTAATTATTATGATGAATGCATAAACATAACTAATCATTAATTATTAAAAGTATGAAAGATGTGTAACGGGGAAAAGATATCATCAATTTACTCTCGTAATAATCAAGATGCTTATAAAAAAATAGAAAATAAAAATACAATATAACACACATAAAATAATAGAACGTAAGAAGCTTCTCGAACATTTTTTTTGTGCGTAAGACAGTTATAATGTCGAAAGATACACTCTATATTGACTTAATGAAAATAAAAGAGTTTATAATTATTTGATGTGGCTTCTCCATCATGATTTTGACACCATTAGCTGGTAGTGTAGAATGCATGTTACTTCATAATTATAGATTTTTAAATTAAGTGGATTAGTTAAACCACTGCATTAATTACGACAACAACAATGACAGAAATGTTTCCTACAGAAAGGCCCAAATCAACTAATTGTGTTACGACAATGCCATACAGCGTTGTCTGAGACACTCCACAATGCTTGATCTCAATTATCAAACACCGATGCAAATATATCGCATTGAATATCGAATATCTTGAGTCTTGACGATCAACTTTGTTTTTTTATTGTTAATGGCGAATGAAAAATAATATTTTATATGTCAATTTATAGATTCAGATCATGTAGATATAATCATAATATATATTAATGAAATAATATAAATTACAAAATCAAGTACAAATTAGCGCGTAAGATCAAGTACCCGTTTAATATGTTTCTAAATTATTATTATTATTATTATTATTATTATTATTATTATTATTATTATTATTATTATTATTATTATTATTGTGTTTCTGTTTCGTAATATCCTATTCCCGACATTGAAGCCCTCCCATCCTGCTCCGCTATACCTATGTTGCCTCATTTTTCGATTACCGACGAATTTCACCGTAGATCACTGCCACATCATCTTTCCCGGCCCCTCCCCCTCAAATTCAATCAAGAACTTGTTGTATTAGCTGTTGTGCACCGTCGCCATAATAAATCATTGCTTTATTTCTGTACGCACAAATAAGAAGAAGAAGAAGAATGGGTTGTTCCATTTCTGCCACTTACAAAAATTGGAGAAAAAAAAACTGCAACTTATCTATTTTTTGTGATCTAGATTTAGTACTATATATTATCTGCGCATAATAAACTATTTGATTGTAATCCTATATATATAAGAATTGATTTATGTACATACAATTCTTAACATATATAAATGAGAGCAAATCATGTCTATTAGATTTTAAAATCTAGTGGTTATTTTTAAGTGTGTATCTGAATTAGTTATATGTATATTATACAAATAATTATATATTTGTGTATCTGCGTCATATTTTGTGTATGGAATCTGAAAAGTCTATATTGATTTATCAAGAATTGATATTTGTCCTTATATTTACATTATAAGTAACGTAGACACGATAACCAACACTTCCAATCACAACAACTAAATTCACATCAAATTTAACACAATCGTACAAAATCAATTTAAGTGAAGCTGGCATCTATATCTGCACAGACTGCACCCACCATACCAATTGGTGCTGGCGGTGGATAACTCGGAACCCAGAAATATAGTTTTCCTCAATCAAATAGATTAATTATTGAGGTGGATAAACCATCAACAACTATGAACAGAGAATAACACTACAAAAAATTAATAACAGCAATAATGATAGCCCAAAATAATTATTCAAACAAATGGATTGTTTATTAAACAATTTTGGACCGAAATCCAAATGTTGATACGGGCAAAAAAGGTATCAATATGGAATTCGAAATAATCTCTCATCAATAAAGAATTTCAAATAGGGGTGGTCTCCTGTGCGCTGAGAACCACCCCTAGTTAATAAATTAATTAGTATGTTAATTAATTATTAGTATTTAATTAACTGTTATTTAATATTGAATTGATTTTAATTAAAATTTAATTAGTTTTAAATAAAATAAATGAACCCTAATTTAGTATTAATAAACCCTAACTTTGAATTGTTAATTTTGAATTAATTAACCTTAATCTTAAATGAATAAGTTCTAATTTTAAATTAATAAGTCCTAATTATAAATTAAGAACCTGATTTTGAATTCATAATCCCTAATTGAAAGTAGTAAACCTTAACTGAAATTAGTAAACCCTAATTTTGAATTAATAAATCCTAATTAGAATTAGTAAACTTTAATTGTGAATTAATAAATATCAATTTTGAATTAATAAAACCTATTGAAAATAATAAATTTTAATTAAAATAATAATTATAATTGATAATTAATACTCCTCCGTCCCAACTAACTTGAATTATACTCATTTTAAGTCATCCCAACTAGCTTGAGTCGTTTATAAATGGAAATAATTAAGAAAAATAAGGGATTTTAATTGTAATTAACAGTTAACTAATTGGACTGATTATTGACTAATTAAATTAAATTAATTTATTTTAATATGCTAATTTTAACTAAAATTCATTAATTTATTTATTTAAAAATTAATTTATTTAATTTAAAAATTAAATTAAATTAAAAAATTAATTATTTTAATATGCTAATTTTAACTAAAAAATTAATTTATTTATTTAATTTAAAATATTAATTAAATTAAAAATTAATTTATTTTAATATGCTAATTTTAACTAAAAAACTAATTTATTTATTTATTTAAATTTATTTATTTATTTATTTTAAAAATTAAATTAAATTAAAAATTAATTTATTTTAATATGATAATTTTAACTAAAAATTAATTAATTAATTTATTTATTTAAATTTATTTATTTATTTAATTTAAAATTAAATTAAATTAAAAATTAATTTATTTTAATATGCTTATTTTAACTAAAAAATTTATTTATTTATTTATTTAAAAATTTAAATTAAATTAAAAAATCAATTTATTTTAATATGCTAATTTTATCTAAAAATATATTTATTTATTTAATTTAAAAATTTAAATTAAATTAAAAAAATTAATTTATTTTAATATGCTAATTTTAACTAAAAAATTTATTTATTTATTTATTTAAAAATTTAAATTAAATTAAAAAATTAATTTATTTTAATATGCTAATTTTATCTAAAAAATTATTTATTTATTTAATTTAAAAATTAAATTAAATTAAAAATTAATTTATTTAAAAAATAAATTAATTTATTTTAATATGCTAATTTAAAAATTAAATTAAATTAACTAAAAAATAAATTAATTTTAATATGCTAATTAAATTAAGGATAATTTAAAATAAATTTATTATGTAAATAAATAAATTTAAATGTAAAATAAAATAAAAAATAAAATATATATACCTAACGCTTAAACCACTTTATTACTAATACACTTTAAACACTAAACACTTTCTCCTTAATTCCCGTGCCCAAAAGAACTGACTCAAGCCAGCCGGGACGGAGGGAGTACATCCTAATTAATAATTAATAAAACTTAAGAGTGATGCTATTCGACCACAATGTGGCCGGCCACAATCAACTTTATTAAATAAAAAACTCATTTATTTAATTTTTGATCTATTAAAAAATTAGTTTTACATTAAAACTATTTTATGGAATTACAATTTTGCACCTATTGAATGAAAATTTTAAACTTAAATTTAAATTTAATAATTTAATATTTTTCAGAATATGTGGAAAAAGGGTGTGTGGCCAGCCACAATGTGACCACAAAGATTTACTGAAAACTTAATTATCCTTAATTCTCTAATTAATACTATTAAATGCTGCTTTAGAGTGAGCGCGCGCTCACAGGAGTTTTCGTCTTTCAAATAAAGTCGGCGTGTTCATGAAGCCTTAATAATTAGGCGTAAACAAAAAAAATTGTCAACTTTTTTTGGTATACAATTTGTAACAATAAGAGATACTTGTTCATGAAGGGAGGGAATTATGTGCTATTTTGAACAAGTTATAATGTATGACATTTACTTTGTAAGTGTATAATTGGGATGTAAGCTATTAATTCAACCGATTTATTTTTATTTTGAATTGAAGAAAATGGATTGTGGAGATTGAATCATTAATCTCACTCTTATATAAAGTAGTCACACTATTTCAATTCAACCAAATTATAAAAACACAAAAAAATATGCAATTGTCTACTATTCAAAATATTCGATGATATATTTGTGACCATTTATATTTTTAATACAAGTATGGGTGCTGTGATCCATCAGTCAAAATAAGTCTCTTATTAAAATAGAATCGATATTGGTATTTGTTTTTGTGTTTTAGGTAAGAAAACAGTCGAGATACGGAAAATTGTTTAGTTGCGTACTAATATCGTTCTGTGATGAGGGCAAATAATAATGATATTGATCGATCTTAATTTCGTTAGGGAAATAAATGCGCAAGAACACCAAAGATTTACGTGGTTCGATCTGTGAATAAGATCTACGTCCACGGACGAGAGAGAGAGTATGTATTGAGGTGTAAGAAGCGATTACAAAGAGAGTGAATGAATCTATTTCGCCTAATCTAAATCTATTTATACACAACCATAAAAGAGTTTGACTCTAGTCAAGTCTTTTCCTATTAGGTTCAAGTCTTCTCCTATTGGACTCTTTTAGATATGGCCGAGCCTTCTGCGTTCCCATGGTTGATGGAAGTCTTCTTGGGCCGAACTTGTCCAGGCCGAGCTTGATGTCAGGGTTACTTGTATTGGGCCTGATGCTGGGCGCGGTAGTTGGGCCGTATCCTATCACAACCCCCAAAAGACGCGAGTTTAGGTCGTCTTGATTTTGGGGTTGTTTATGACGTGGCGGGTTCAAACGATATGTGGACATGCTTCAGGCCCGACTTGGTGTGTGTCAATTCCTCTGATGTCGTATATCAAATGTTGTGTTGGCAGAGGCGTCGGCCGAAGACACGTGTGTTTAGCGTGTCTCTTGCCGAGGTGTTATGGCTTCACCGACAAGGTGTTAGGCGATGTCTTCTGGGCTTCACTGTCGGCGTTCGGTAGGAGGTCTTCGCCGGCTTCACTTAAGGAGGCGTTCACCAAGGTCTTCGACGGGCTTCATCCGTCGAGGCGCTATGGTTTCACCCGACGAGCGTTAGTCGAGGTCTTCTACGGCTTAACCCGACGAGGCGTTGGTCGAGGTCTTCCGACCGCTTCACCGACGAGGCGCTCAGCAGAGGTCTTCGACGGCTTCACCGCCGAGGCGTTAAGCGAGGCCGAACACGCGATTTTTGCCGTTGTCGAGTATAGTACACGAGATACGCATTTATCGCATTTAATGTGGCGGCGGTTGGATTCCGATAAAGCGCATAATGGGTATACCTTCCTGATACGCTATATCTCATATCACTTTCGCTTTCCACATTTCTAGAATTTCAAATCTCCTGCGCTCGCGAAAAAGCGGTTATTTTTCGCCATCGACGATTTGAAGTTTACGCCATCTTCACCGATAAACAACGATGAAGTTATGGCTTCCTCTTCTCCCATGTGAGTCGTCGGCGTCAAATTGTGTCCGTTCCTCCGATCGATTCGTTGGTGTCTACTGCTTTTACCGTATTCATATGCCTCTTTCGAGTGTAGTCTGCGATTCCCCGGTGGGGATTGCGGTAAAGTGTCTTCTTTTCTTCAATCTTAAGCATTTCGATATTAGGGATATCTGCTTTCAATATAGTATTCTTCCGATATTGAGTTCGTTGCCCCGTCCTGGAGGACAGGGCTTGTGCCTCCGGATGGTTTTGTTGCCGTGTGTGGCGACAACCCTCAAGGCTGGTCTTCGCCTTCCTTACCCTTATGTATACGTTGAGTTCCAAGAGATGTTTGGCATACCTCTTTTGAACTCTCGCGAACTCATTCCGATATGATCGCTCTAGGTGTCATGCCTATAGCATAATTTTCCTTTGACCTTGGGGCTTGTCCTTCGCTTTTGCAAGCGAAGGCGGCTCGGGGTGGTATTATCTATCACCCGTAGGAAATTCAAAGCAAAGATTAAATCGAAGATCTCAACCGGCGTAAAGTTCTTCTTCCGCCGGTTTCGAGACATATGGAGTTTCCATGGCGATCCGATAAGATCGCCGATGTGTTGTCGACAAGGGTTTCGGTGACTGGAGGAGGCTACCGACAAAATTGACCTTGTTGACGAGGTCTTCTCGAGGCCGAGCTTGCGCCAGGGCTTAGCCTTATGATCCCGCCTCCAGGGTGGAGTCGGTGAAGGGTGAGGCCCTTCTTCTTTTCTCTTTATTCCATGATTATACGTGTTGATGCCGACCTATGTATTTCTGGTAGTGAACATTCTAAGAGAAAGAAGAAAGGAAGGAGCCGATCTCTGCGGCCGAGCCGCCGTCTCGACTTGAAGGATGTCGAGGACATGCCCGAAATGAGTGTGGAGCCTTCGAGATCCCTTCACCGCAGCCACTCAAGCGCCAAGAGGCGGAAGCATGTAATCCACGAGTCCTCGGTTCTTGCGAGGCTGAGTCTGAGATCATTGGTTCCAAGTCGGTACTGCCTCTCTCCGGGGTTTGTACTTGTCCTTATACTTTGTGTAGTAGTATAAAATTGTGTTCTTCCGACCGATGTATATATTGTATAGGGGGGGAGGGGACGTGGCGGCGAGTGTCTAAAGTATCCGATCTTATATCGGATTACTTGAAGCGCCACATGCTAGCTGACGGGGTGGCCGGTATGCTCGGGAGGTGGAGGAGAATACCTCCTCATTCAAGAAATTTCCGAGCCGAGGCTAAGATCCGGACCTCGTCAAATAGAAGCGGCGGATCGACGGCCATTGAGGCGGCGGCAGGCGGCAGGCTCGGCGGAGGCAAATGTATGGCGGAGGCGGCGGCCAGGCGGCGGCGGGCCGAGGTTGCCTGATGAAGGCCGAGGTGGAACAGGTTCGCCGTCGGGAGGCGGACATGGCGAGCTCGCAGGGAGAAACGCTTCGTGCCTTTGCGGAGAGGTTGTTCATGTCGGCGAGCTTCTCCGGGATGGTTTCGGACGCTACCGAGGTGCTTAATAAGCGCCGTCTCGGATGCAATCGAAGAGGTCGCTGAGGACTACCGACACTGGACAAAGCCAAGTATGGGTAATGAGGAGATCGAGGATGATGTCACGAGACGGACTATTTTGATGTGCTTGTCCGCGGCTGAAGGAGCTTCCGTCTTCGCGAACCTTGCCTCCTCCTCGGTTCTTTTGTCCATGCGAGTCTGTTCGCGCCTATCCGTGGATCGGGATCCCGACCGACCCTTTGTGTCGATCATGCAAAGGGGTGGGAGGCAATGATGCTTGAGGCGTCGAGACTCGGTGGTTCCCAAGAGGCCGGTGAACGGGCGAAAATAGGCGGAAGAGGTGAGGCTATCTGAGCTTTATGCGGCGGATGTGGACATGGCGGAAGCTTGGAGGTCGGTTGATCCCCTATTATTTTTTTTTTTTTGAATGTAAATGTACATTTTTTCTCGCCTAAGGGCATATTAATAGAACCACAAGTTTATATGAAAACACTTATCTTTTATTCGGTTGTCGCTGAAATGCTTGATGCTTCTCCTTGGTTGAATCGAATCAAAGACACATCGCGGGCTCTTGAGTTGAAAGAGGTCGAACTCCTCCATATAAAGGCGGCTTGGTCACGTCTGGCGAGTCGATGTCAGCATAGAGCCGCTCGGGAGAGGCGTGACGAGCTCGTGCTCGCCTTTTGAAATTGGAGGAGCGTTCGAGGTCGCCAGGAGAGGCAGGTGATAGTGAGGAGCATGCAATGCGAGGAGGTTATCCACCGAAATGGTGGGATGACGATCCGGAAGTTGAAGCGAGGTTGTCGAGGCTGCCGCTGTTGTGCGAGGTGCAAAGCGCGAATATGGTCGGACCTCACGGCAATTCACTTGGGCGATGCGCTAAATTAAAAGGCTCGGGCATATACAAAACGTCATCGCCGACAACCACAAACGACGAAATGCTTGACGGGATATAGAGGCCTCTTCTTCTGCGGAGCTTCCGATAGAATAAATGAACCGAATTATGACGATCCGGAGTGGCGCGCTCAAGAGAGGCGTGCTGTGCCCTTGAACGACGTGGATCCTCACGGGTCGGCTCAAGCGTCTCGAGTGTTCGAGGTCGAGTTCAGAGCGGCATCTTCAAGTGACCGAGGTCATACTGGCCGGGCCGTAATATAGACCGAGGGGCGAGGTATAGGTAGGATTAGTATAGATGAGTGCTTGAATCCCGATTTTTCTGTGGATTGGCTCGCCTTTTCCCGATCCGCTCCGTCCTCGTAAAATGTAACTGACATCTTTTATTTAATAAGAATGATTTCTTATTGACTTTGTATTGAACAAGAGTAATATCACGAAAGTAGTTCGTCTCGTGAGAATTCCGCGAAATAGACGAAGGAAATCGTTCTCGTCGAAGGTAGGGGTTCTGTTTTTGCCGAGGTCGTCGGGAGGGTGGTCCCTTCATCTACATAGAGAGAACGGCCAAATGACGAAGGTAACGATCTCGTATGTAGGAATGGTTCTGTTTTTTGCCGAGGTTATCGGGAGGGTGGTCCCTTCATCTACATAGAGAACGGCTTGAAATAGGCGAAGGTAATCGATCTCGTATGTAAGAATGGTTCCTGTTTTTGCCGAGGTTATCGGGAGGGTGGTCCCTTCATCTACAAAGAGAGAACGGCTTCAAAATAGACGAAGTAACGATCTCGTATGTAGGAATGGTTCTGTTTTTGCCGAGGTTATCGGGAGGGTGGTCCCTTCATCTACATAGAGAGCCGCTTGAAATAAACGAAGGTAATCGATCTCGTATGTAGGAATGGTTCTGTTTTTGTCGAGGTTATCGGGAGGGTGGTCCTTCATCTACATAGAGAGCGGCGAAATGAGCGAAGGTAATCGATCTCGTATGTAGGAATGGTTCTGTTTTTTGCCGAGGTTATCGGGAGGGTGGTCCCTTCATCTACATAGAGAACGGCGAAATAGGCGAAGTAATCGATCTCGTATGTAGGAATGGTTCTGCTTTCGAGGTTATCGGGAGGGTGGTCCCTTCATCTACATAGAGAGAATCGCTCAAATAAACGAAGGTAATCGATCTCGTATGTAGCATCGCTGCGTTAAATTTACATTCGTATGAAACGAATGTAATCTGACCTCCGTCGAGGGAATTTGTCCTCCGTAGAGGGTAAATAATAATGTGAAGATTAATTATGCATTAGTGACGAGTAGAACTTGCAAAAAATAATATTTTATTGATAAAAGATGACGCGACCACCAAATAAGACTCAGACTCTAAACAGGACTTTAAAGACACGACCGAACAAGACCCGACCCTTGACACTTATGCATAATATCTCTTCAGATGAATGATGTGCCATGCGTTGGGTAATTGCTCACCGGACAATTGAGCGAGCTTATAGGCCCCTTTGCCGAGGACTTCGTCGACCCGGTAAGGTCCTTCCCATGTGGCTTCCAGCTTGCCGAGCTGCGGCTTTGCTGACTTCATTATTTGGAGTCGAGGTCGTCCACTTGAATTGTCGGGTTTTAACACGGGTTGTAATACCGAGCTTCCTTGATGTAGGCGAGGTCTCTTTTCTTCGAGTAGGTCTAGATCACTCATAGATTTTCCCCATTTGCTTGGCAGAAGTCAATGGTGCGGAGACTCGGTACTCCGATCTGCGCAGGATCATCGCTTGGTTCCATACACCAAACCAGTAGGGTGTTTCTCCGCTCGAGGTCCGAGGTGTTGTTGATGCGACCATAAGACTGTGGTAAATTTTCCACCCGAGGCCTTTAGCTCGGTCGAGGCGAGTTTTTAGACCCTTTACGATGGTCTGTTGGTAACCCGGTCCGACCATTTGCTTGAGGATGGGCCACCGAGGTGAACTTTGTTTGATCCAAGCTCTTGACACCAATCTTTGAATGTCTTATCCGTGAATTGTGTTCCGTTATCCGAAAGGAGGATATGAGGATGCCGAAGCGACACACTATGTTCTTCCGCACGTTGAGGCGTTCTTGCTTGTGATTTTCGCGAGGCTCGGCTTCCACCCACTTCGTGAAGTAGTCGATCGCAACAATTAAAATTGGGTATCCCAGTGCTTTACAAAAGGGCCCACAATGTCGATCCCCATTGCATAAGCGGCGAGGGCTCTGTATGGAGGCGAGGTCGGTCTGTGGTAGCCTTGGTACGCGTTCCCATGGATTTGACATTTCGGACACTTTTTACGAGGTCCATTAGTCTTGGAACATTGTTGTGATAGTATCCCCATCGCACGACTTTCTTTGACAAGGCTCGGGTCCGATGTGGCTTCCGCACGATCCTTCGTGTATTTCTCGTGAAACGTAATTAGCTCGGTTCGGACCCAAGCACCTTAAGAGAGGGAGATATGACTTTCAGATAGGACTCCTCGCTCAATTGTATATCGCAGATTTATTCAGATCTTCCTAGCTTCCAAACTTGTCAGGCGGCTCGCCGCCTTCTCCGTGTACTCTCGAATGGGAGTCATCCAATTGGGTTCTTCATCCGAGACTCGTTGACCTCGACCCGTTATTGGCATCGTCTATGCTTCGCTTGGACTTCCTCTCATGGCGGGCTCGTTGATGACGAGGCCAATTTACTTAAGATGTCACCGGCTATTTTGCTCCTCGGATGCGAACTATCCGGAAGTGTGAGAAAGTCCGTTGCGCTTTTGCTTTTCAAGATACTCCTTCATTCTCGCCGCTTTTGCCTCGTATTTTCCCAACATTTGGCTCACGACGACTTGAGAGTCGCTGTGAACTTCGCACGGCTCGTATCTCGAGACTTTGAGCGGCGAAGTCCCGCGATCGATGCCATACTCCACTTCGTTGTTCGTATTTTGAATGTGAACCGAAGTGAGTGGTGATCTCTGCCGTCCGGGCCTGGGAGTAAGATACCGCTCCGCTACCTTTTTTCCGGCCCCGTCAGCGTGAGTTGCCAAGCCTCCTCGGTGTTTCAACCATGGGTTCGGGTTCGGCATCGTCGTCTGGACTCGGTGGGCTTGGTTTTTCGACGGTTAGCCTCGTCGAAATCCGATAGGGCTTGACCTTTGATGGCTGGCGGGGCGAAGGATATATCGTGCTCGCCCGGTTCGATTGCCCATTTCGCGATTCTCCACGATGCTTGAACTTCGTCAATACTTGCCGTGGGTAGTCGGTGAGGACTTGTATGCGATGTGCATGGAAGTATGGACGTAGTCTCATGCGGCATTTACCAACGCTAAGGCAAGCTTCTCCGGTGAAACCTCGTTTCGGGCCTTTAGTGCTCGGTGATAAAATATACCGGGAGTTGACGTCCTTCTTCCCGTGCAAGACTGCACTTATAGACTCGTCCGAGGCGGCAAGGTAGAGAAAAGGACCTCTCCTCTTCGGGACGGATAGAGTGGGAGTTTGGCGAGGTAGCTCTTGAGATCTTCAAAGCGGACTTATGTACATCATCCCATGAGAATTTCGGGGCTTTTGAGTATCTTGAAGAAGGGTAGTGCTTATCCGCGACTTTTGAAAGAAAGCGGCTCAAGACTATATGCACTGTTAGCTTGTGTACGTCATGGAGGGTCTTTGCATCTTCATTTCTAAAATGGTTTGGACCTTGGGCGGGTTTGCTTTTAGCCTTCTCATGAAACCCAACACCCTAAGAACTTTCCGGACCGGATATGCAAACGTGCATTTCGGGATTCGACTTTAGGTTGATTTTCCAAGAAGGCCGAGGACGATCCGGAGGTCGGCAACACATGCGGCTTCTTCCTTGCTCTTGACGACGATGTCGTCACGTATACCTCCACATTCGACCTATGTAGGTGAAATATTTTATCCACCATCCTTTGATAGGTAGCCCTGCATTTTAAGGCCAAATGGCATTTTTATCTGCAAAGACTCCAAAGTCGGTAATGAAGGCTGTCTTGGCAGCGTCTTGCGTCGTCCATTAGGACTTGGTGATATCCTTTATATAATTCTAAGCGAAGACTTCGTATCCGACCAGTAGCGTCGACCTTCTTGTCAATGTTGGGGTGTGATAGCAATCCTTTGGGCAATGTTTATTGAGGTGCATGTAGTCGATACACATTCGCCATCCCTCTCCTTTCTTCACCATCACCGGTGGCTATCCGGTCGGATATTTGACCTCGAGCAAGATGCGTGCTTTTAACGGTGATTCACCTCGTCATGAATGACTTGGTTCCGTTCGGCCGCGAAGATTCTTTGCTTCATCCGAACGGCTTTATGTTCGGTCGATGTTGAGCGGTGAGTGATGATACTCGGCGAGACTCGGTCATGTCGAGGGAGACCAAGCAAACACGTCCGGAATTCCCTTAGGAGTTGGATGATCGATCCTTCACTTGGTGCCGTGGTGAAACCAACCCGGGCGACCTTCAATGGTTCATCTTTGTGCAATCGACCTCTTCCACCGACCGCCGGGAGTGGCGATGTCTTCGACTCCAACTCCTTGGGTTTCCTTAATTGCTATGCACATGGGTCTTTGGACCGAGGTCCGGCACCTCGTAAAGCAACTTGCATACATTCCTCGCTTGCTTGATCACCTCGGATCACGGTTGTTCCCTCGTGGTGGGTATTTTATCGTCGGTGGTACGTTGAGCATACCGTCCTTACAATTCGTTCACCAATCTCGCCTAGTATGATGTTATACGGCGAGTGGGCCTTCACTACTGAACCGCACCACCTGGTTGAGGTCGTTGGTGCTTTCCCACCGTGACGGTAGCTCGATTATTCCTTCCGGCGCGTCTCTTCTGGACGAAGCTTGGAGTGGCGGTGTGCTGTGCGAGTGTGCTTCTTCTACTCCTAGCTTGTCAAAGCATTCCTTGAAGAGGATGCTCACCGACGCGCCACTGTCGATATAAACGCGTTTACCAACTTATTTGCGACTACTACGGATCACCAACGCATCACGGTGGGTAATCTTGTCACAGTGCGGGTCGTCCTCGAGAGAGGTGATCGCCTCGTCCTTTCGAACCTCTTGTTGGTAGGTTCGCTGTTTTAGGACTTCGGCATCGGCCTGGGAGGACTTCGTGACTCCACGGGAGTCCGTAATAGTGGAGATCACCCGTCATATTGGGGTTCGTCGTCTCCTTCCTCGTCGGTGTTGCGCCGTTTTATTGTAGGGCGCAATTTCCCTCTTCCTCTCGCTTTTCTTCTTTTGACTTTGGTCGGCTTGGCGACTCTGTCCTCAGTATTTCTTCGAGGATCCGTCCCGAACTAGCATCTCTATTTCACCCATGAGCTCTTTGCACTCTTCGATGTCGTGCCGTAATCCTCATGGAATGAGCGGATTTATCCATAGGTCGGCACCTCTTCCTCCCGCCATCGGTCGAGGCTTCGAGCAGTTCATATGGAGTCGTGAGATTTACGCCTCGGCCGTCAGCGGGGGGTGTATTGAGGTCGCTCCGGGCCGTCGCGGACCGAGCTCGACCTTATCGGGCGATGTAATCTTTCCAGCGCCACGGCCTCGTTCGATCTTCCTTCCTTCGTCTCTTCTTTTTTCCGGGGTCCCGCCTTGTCGCTTGGCGCTTTCTCTTGTCGGCCTCGTCCGCTTTGGCGAACCGGTTGGCTATCGTCACGCTACATTGCGATCGGGGTTCGTGCTTGACGATCTCTCGGTATAAGGCCCCGTGAATCTGTGTTTTGGAAGGCCGAGATGACTAACAGTCGTTCACGTCTTCGACCTTCAAACACTCCTTGTTAAACCTTGTCATGAAGTCACCGATGGACTCATTACTGCCTTTGCCTTATGGTGAGGAGGTGTCGATGACGTTTTGACTCCGCCTTTTGGAAGAACCTTGATGGAAGGCTGCCATCAGTCGCGATAGGGCCGATGCTTCCGTAGGTAGACCGTCGAACCACCGCGGGCGTTGTCGATGGTAACTCGGGAAGAGTTTACACATATGAACCGGTGAGACGTTGGTTGATCATGTTGTATTGGGCTGCGAGAGGAAGTTCATGGATCCTCGACCCGTCATAGGGCGATGCTTGGTACCGTATTTATCCGGGAGAAGTGTTAGTATCCTATTTGAGAACGGGTGACTATCTTCCGTATCCATCGAAGCCGTCCTCGGAGATTGGGACGGAGTTCGACGATCGAACTCGTTTAGGTGACTCGGACCGACTTCACGGCGGCCACGATGCCTTTTCTGCGCCGCTCGTCCCCGGAGATCGGGCGGAGTTCGCCGGATGGATTCATTCGGCGATCGAGGCCGGCCGCGGCGATCACGACATCCTCTCCCGCGTTGCTCGTTCGCTGCGCGGTCGGTTTGGGCCCCGACCTCGTTGTGATGCCTCGTATCTAGATGAGGCTTGGCGTTCCGTTGTTCGGGGCGTGGTCGACCACGTGCTTGAGGTACGAGAAAGCTCTCCTTATTTTTCGAGAAATCCGCGACGGCGTCGTCGAGGTTTACTTATGAGCCGGATGTTCCCCTCGGATTATTGCTGCGATTTCGCCGCTATGGTAACCTGCCTCCTGCAGGGCGGGGTGTCCGTGCTCGTCGAGACTTTGGATATGTCCTTCGGGGGTTTCTTCTCTGATTGGGCTCTTCCCGAGCTGAGCTCGGCGTTCCCTTTCGCCGTCAGCGTTGTTGTTGCCGGCGACGGTCCCGATGCGTAACTTCGGTGTACTGGTCATGATTATTTCCCTGTAAACGGTGGTTGATCGAAAACACAAAATTTCGTTTCCCACAGACGGCGCCAGTGATCGATCTTAATTTCGTAAGGGAAATAAATGCGCAAGAACACCAAAGATTTACGTGGTTCGATCTGTGAATAAGATCTACGTCCACAGGCGAGAGAGAGTATGTGTATTGAGAGTGTAAGCGATTACAAAGAGTGAATGAATCTATTTCGCCTAATCTAGCCTCTATTTATACACAACCATAAAAGAGTTTGACTCTAGTCAAGTCTTTTCCTATTGGGTTCAAGTCTTCTCCTATTAGGACTCTTTTAGATATGGCCGGCCTGCGTTCCCACCGGTTGATGGAAGTCTTCTTGGGCGAACTTGTCCAGCCGAGCTTGATGTCGGGGTTACTTGATTGGGCCGATCTTGGGCACAGTAATTGGGTCGTATCCTATCATATATATATATATATATATATATATATATATATATATAGGGTTGGTTATAGAGAACCACATCTTAGATAAGAACTAAGAACCAATAACTACCGTTAGATTAAGTAAGATCGGACGACACATAATTATTTAATGATAAAAATAATCAAATCCCTAAATTTTCGTTATTTGGATATTTCACATTCTATTTTTCGTAGTTCATATAATTCATGTTGTTATTCATATAATCATAGTTCTTGTGCATGTTATTCATTGTTATGTTCATATAATTCATGGTGTTATGCATATAACCGTAGTAATTATGCATACGAGAATAATTACGAAAATCAATATACAAATCCCTTGATTTTAGGGCTAAAAGGTTATCATTAAATTATAAGGATAATTAACTATTTATAATTAATCTTGACCATTAGATTATAAAAATGAATGGACCACATTAGTTCTTGGTTACTCAAAAAGTTGGAGTTCTCGTTTGATCCACTCACTATATATATATATATATATATATATATATAGTTTAGTTGAAATGAGTAACCATTCTTATCCTAAAACTAATCAAATGAATTAGTTATGAAGTTGATGAATCCGTTGAGAAACTTAATGAATTCAACAATTGAAATTTTCACCCGGGTTCGTATCCCATGAGGGACAAAATTTTATTTTTGGATTCGATAACTTTCTCGTGGATTCATCAACTTTCATTGTGAATTCATCATTTTTTGGTTCTCACGTTCACAATAAAATGGTTCACGTTAACCTCCCTATATATATATATATATATATATGAAAAAACATAAGAATATATAGTAAGATGTAAAATTGTTAGACCACTTTCAGCTATCGAAATAATACGGTTATTAAACAAAGGCACAAAAATAGAGTTTTGGTTCTCAGACATGTTATTTATAGCATTTTATGGGTCTATAAGAAATCTATATATTATCAAACAAGTTCCGTGTAACGAACACGATATAAAAGATATTAATTGGGTTTTGTGTGCGTGTGTTGGCCTAGTGGTAGAGTGGTTAATCTTGAAATTTAAAGGTGCCGGGTTTTAGTCACGCGACGTGGCCTCTTAAAATTTATGTATTTAATGACAAAAAAAGAAGGTATTAACTGGGTTCAAATTAATTACATCTCAGTTCCATATAATAATGAGGCAACTTGACATTTATGAAGAAATGAATACATTTTTGTGTCTTCAGATTAGACATGAAAATACAACATTTCGCAATTAAATATACACTCAATATATTTTATGTCCCAAAAATAAATAAATCCCACAAGCAATCACAGCTAATTTGAATTGTTTTTAATCCAATTTCCGCGTTGGATTGTCTGATGAGGTACAGAGGGTACTATTGGTACGGATGATAGCACGACAAGATTATACTTTTACTTAAACCATGGGTAATTTCGGTAGTTCATATGAACTTAAATTAAACTGTTGATTATCTTCCAGACAATACATGTGAGGCAAACCCAAATAATGGAGGTCCATGCTCTGGCACCACCAACAGCCACTCATCCCCAAAATTTCAAAGCAGATAAAATTTGCATATTACAAATTTATTAATATAATTATGATTAAATTTATTGAATTTCGACAAAAAAACAAATGACTGCTGATGAATGCTGCTACTGCAGTTACAACCTACAACAAAACTGTCGCCAACACTTTTTTGTAATAAAGTTTGCATATACAGATATGCCTATGCAAGATTCTTGGCTCCTTTTTTTCCTAAAATAATCACAAGCATCAAAATGTTGCCAGACTGTATTTGCAACCTTATTTCCAGTCTACCCACATCTTCCATCTTCCTACAATAATTTTCAAGAAATCCATATTTTCAGCTAAAAGAAGCAAATAGTTTCATTTTTGGAAAAAAGATTGAATCTTTGCAAATTCGATGTACTAATTCCCAAAAATCCCCAACACCCACTTATTTTCTTTCTATTTTTTGAGGGGCGGTTCTGTTTTATTGGCTTAGATCTGTTCCAGCAGCAACCCTTTGAGGGTTTCAATCTTTGCTTGTGTTTGGTGAAGGTAAGCGTTTTGTGTTTTATTAGGTTTTTATTTGAGAGGGAATCTTGGTGATTTTGAAGTCAATAGTGTGATTTAAGCTTTACATCTTTATTCTTTTTAATCTTGTAGTGATTTGTGGGCAAGAAGAAAGGTAAAACCAGGAGAGGAAGAAAGGGATTCTTGATTGGTTCAGGCAAGGGTGGAACTATGAAGGGCTACTTCAGGAGGATTTTATGCTTACTACATTTGATTTTGTTTATGTTTGCTCTCTCTGTCGATGCTCAGACATTATCATTTGTAATAAATTGTGGGACAAATTCTAATGTGAATGTGGATGGAAGGAAATGGATAGGTGATGCTGCTGCAGGAAACAATGTCACCCTTAGTTCCCCTGTTGGGATTGAGGCCTCAACTAGTGTGTTCAATGGTGATCGATTGTACGAGCCTCTGTATCGAACGGCTAGGGTTTTCAGTGAAAGTTTGAACTATACTTTTCAAGTTCCAAATGGGAATTATTTCCTTAGGCTGCATTTCTATCCATTTGTAGTTGATGGATATAATGTGAATAAGTCTTACTTTTCTGTCGAGGCCAACGGTTTGAAGTTGGTCTCGGAGTTTAATGTCCCCGGTGAGATTGCAGATAAGAATCTCAACTTGCTTGGATCTGCAACCAATGCTAGCTATTCCTTTGTCTTGAAAGAGTATTTCTTGTCTGTGGAGTCGAATGCAGTGGTTGTGAGCTTCGCCCCTTCAAAGGGATCGTTTGGTTTTGTGAATGCTATTGAGGTTGTTGAGGAGGTGGCCCGGCTGTTTGATGATTCAGTGAGCAGAGTTGGAGGGAGTGGTGGTGGTGGGGCGTTGGAATTGGGGAAACGAGGGATGGAGACGATGTATAGGTTGAATGTTGGTGGCTTGTCTATTAGGCCCTCCCACGATTCACTTCTGTGGAGGACTTGGGAGATGGATTCAGGTTACATGATCAATGCAGACGCTGGTGCTGAGATCAGAAACTCGTCTAATGTAACATATGCCAATCCAAACGACACTGCTGTGGCTCCTCTGACGGTGTATGAGACAGCAAGGGCCTTAACGAATGCTGGGGTGATGGAGAAGAGGTTCAACATGTCGTGGAAGCTGGAGGTGCATCCCGATTTTGAGTATCTTGTGCGCCTTCACTTCTGTGAGCTCGCGTATGACAATGCAAATCAAAGGGTTTTTAGGATATTTGTAGACAACAAGACTGCTGCTGAGAACTTTGATGTTTACGTAAAAGCTGGAGGGATGAACAAGGCGTATCACGAGGATTACCTCGACTCTATCTCCTCGAGCAGCAACACCATTTGGATACAGCTAGGCCCGGATCCCACGACGGGGTCTGCTGGGACCGATGCTATATTGAATGGTTTGGAGGTTTTCAAGCTTAGCCGTAATGGAAACCTAGCTTATGTGGAGACTTACAGCAATGTGAAAGAGAAGAAAACTTCGAAAAGCTTGATCCTTTGGGTTGGGATTGGTGCAGGTATTGCATCGATTGCTATTCTTGCAGCTACGTGGATGCTCGTATTTTGGTTCTGCAAGAAGAAACGAGATGAAAATGACACCAAGAAGAGCCCTCCCGGGTGGCGCCCTCTCTTCCTCCATGGATACAGCACTGCGAACGCTAAAGGATTATCAGGGAAATATCAGAACACGAACGGGCAAAATGGCACGATTAGGTCAGGGAGGCGTTTCACGATAGCTGAGATTAGGTCAGCAACGAATAACTTTGATGAGAGTCTAGTGATCGGAGTGGGGGGATTTGGGAAGGTGTTCAAAGGGGAGATTGGCGAAGGCGTCCTTGCAGCAATCAAACGAGCCAACCCACAATCACAGCAGGGATTGAAGGAATTCGAGACAGAGATTGAGATGCTGTCGAAGCTGAGACACAGGCATCTCGTCTCATTGATTGGATTCTGCGATGAACAGAATGAGATGATCTTGGTGTACGAGTACATGGCTAATGGAACTCTCCGGAGCCATCTGTTCGGGAGCGACTTGCCCCCGTTGAGCTGGAGGCAACGGCTAGAGATCTGCATTGGGGCCGCGAGAGGGCTGCATTACCTTCACACCGGCTCGGACGGAGGCATCATCCACAGAGATGTCAAGACAACCAATATCTTGTTGGATGAGGATTTTGTTGCCAAGATGGCTGATTTTGGGCTGTCGAAAACCGGGCCCTCGTTGGAGCACACGCACGTGAGCACTGCGGTGAAGGGGAGCTTCGGGTATCTTGATCCCGAGTATTTTAGAAGGCAGCAGCTGACTGAGAAATCCGATGTCTACTCGTTTGGTGTGGTCCTCTTTGAAGCTGTCTGTGCACGAGCCGTGATCAATCCGACTCTGCCTAGGGAGCAGATCAATCTTGCGGAATGGGCCATGCGTTGGCAACGGGAGAGGTCTCTCGAGACCATACTTGATCCGAAGCTCAGAGGCGACTACTCAGAGGAATCAGTGATGAAGTTTGGTGAGATTGCGGAGAAATGCCTTGCGGACGAGGGCAAGTGCAGGCCGACTATGGGGGAAGTTCTGTGGCATTTGGAATATGTGTTGCAGCTCCAAGACGCTTGGCTGCGTAGCAATGATGGAGAAGATGTACACACCATTGATGAGAAGGGACATCAGCCCATTGTGGACTCTTCCGGTTCAGATAAAGACATGCAGAATCAGTCTCAAAGACCGATGACTTGAGGGATCCGTTGGATCCTATGGTTGTTGGAGTTGATGAATTCTCACAGATGTTGAAGCAACAGGGAAGGTGAAAACTATGATGATCTGTGCATTTGTCATCTATTCCTATCATATGCATAGAGGCTGTGGAATTCTTCGTTTAGAATCTGCGACTAGCAAATAGAGGAAGGAGGCGGGAAGCACCATAGTTTAGTATCTGCTCCTTATGAATCTTTTGTTTTTTCTGAGATTTCTTGCTATGTAGCTTTTCAATGAGGCCCAATTCTTTCATTCTTGTTGTGATGTCTGAAACTGTTGAACTTTTACATGATGTTTCGGCCTTTGTTTTGAGGGCTGCCATCTTCCTTGAATGACTGCTGATAGCAAACACCATTTGTTTTTTTTGTAGTATTCTTGCAAAGTTAAGAGTTCTGATGGATTGATTTGTTTTTGTTGCCAAACTGGAAATTTGTATCAGTGCTAATCCGAACTTTTCTGGTGCCCAGCTTTTGTATTACAACATTTTTTTAAGTGTCTTGAGTTTTATTTGATTTAGTGTCTTTTGCTTGCTTGATGATTCTTGCAAACAGGCATGTTTCACTTTACAAATGTAAGATATGTTTATAAATAACATACAAGTGTAATTGCGTGTGTTAATAAGACATTAGAATAAAATACACTTGGAAATCGAGTATTTTTAGATTAATTAACCCCGGATGAGGGGATATTTAAAAGGTGTATTGGCATGTAAATAAACGATATTTGGTATATTCTGATTCTGCAAACAAACATTGAAATTTATGTATAAATACACGAATTTATTTGAAATTTATCACAAAATAAAATTCTTTCTAAATTAAAATCGAAATGAGAACCAAATGATGTCGTTTGATTATTATATATATTTAAAAATAAAAGGAAATGTTTCTCTCCCTCTCTCTCCACCGTATCTCCTCTCTCTCGTTCCAGCAACCTCACTACTTTGTTGTCGCCGTTCATCACTGCCAGCCACCGATCAGTGCCGCTAGTCATAGTAGTATCTAACCCAGACCAACGGCTACATCGTCGTCTGATCACCGGCGACAAGTTCATCTCGGCAACAATCACATCAGCACAAAAATCTCGGCCTCCACTTAAATCAGCCAAAACTACGGGGAAACTAGAAGAGAGAGATGGACACATGGTGTGATGGGGGGAAGAACGCAATCGCGAAACCCCAATTGCGTCCTTAGTTTAATTTGAACCAAGAGATGTTAATTAAGTAGCCGAGGAATAACTAATGGCAAAAGAAGCCCCTAACCCTAAACAACATCATACGCGGGCCACAAAGCAACAACAAGAAGAATTCAAGGAAATGCTCAAAATAATTGCTCCCATTCTCTGAAATCAGATACCAAAGACATCGATACTTGAGTAAATGCTCGATTCTTCAACATTCAAGTTCTCTATTTCGCAACCTGAGATTTGGATTTTCATCTCACAAATTGGATGCTGTTGCAGAAATGACAGAGCTAGCGAGAGGTATGAGAGAGGAAAGGGTGGGATGGGGGAGCTGATGTGGAAATTCAGATTTATTTTTATTTTGTTACTATCAAATCGACGTTATTTTGATTGTTATTTCAGTTTCAATTTACCGCATCTATCAGTTTTAGTTTTATTTGGGTGAAATTTACTAGGTAATAGATTCCAAACAAATTAATAATTCTTCTATTTATTTTTAAAGTTTATTTACAAAATTAAAATAAATCAAAAGTTCATTTATACCCAATAATTCTATTTAAAATCCTTAAGCTGTAGATTCTCGTTCCCCTTCGATTGATTTGAATATTTAATTAGAATTAAAAATAACGCACACTTTATAATATAATTTTTTTTTTCAATTGTAGAGTTCTAATTTCAATTCCTTTGGGATAATTTTAAATTTTTTAAATGATAAATTTACTTTGGCAAATTATATTTTAGAAAAAGAAAACAAATTACATTTATTAATTTATGATTTACACAAACAACGTGTAAATATATCCGATTTGGGCCTTAGTGTGAGCCCATTAAATGGGATGTTAGCTTTTTTAAGGATAACGGACTACTTTATAAACTGTGGTTTCTTATATGGCAATCTAATAAATAGATAGTATTTTTTTTATGATCGATAGAATATATGATCATTTTTTTTTATGATTTCTTTAATTTTATTTTATTTAATGGGATATGAATAAATGAGCTCAAATGATATAAATTATCCATAGTCTTGAAATATATATCCCAAGGTTCCAATCTATCAAAATAAATAATAAATTTATACATATATATATATATATATATATATATGTATATATTTCCATCGATGTTTCTACAAGGGCTCTAATGCGTGTTGTTGACAGTTGGTGGTTTTCATGTTCTATAATTGTGGAAATCACCCTCATACAAAAATGTAGAATTGCAGACGTTTTTCTCATTATAGAATGCAACCTCCAAAGAACGATCCACAGATTGGAAATATAAATTAAAAATTTATTATTTTCAATAGATTAACACTGCTCATTTTCATTTCTATTAATTCTAAATTTATTAACTCTTAATTAACTAAGTTAAATTCGTAAAATTTATTTGCATTATCCTTTTCCCCCATTATCCTTTTCGGGGGAAGTTTATCACTACTCTATTTTTCTCCAATTTCGCATATTTGCTTCCAACTGTTGTCATTTGTTGGGCCAGTGGTGGGCCCTTTCATGCATACCTGGACCCACCTACCAGATCCAATCCCACCTTTAAATTTAATCGCTTTCCGAACAACAGATTGGGGAATTTATATGACAGCAAAGTGGGCCCATTTACATCATTACATGATGCTTGGTTTATTTATAACTTCACAAATCACTCATCAAAGTTTACGACCCAAATTAGTCTTCCAAATTAAGATCATAAAAAGTAGGGGTGGCTAAACGGGTGTCGGTAGTCGGTGCCGATACCCGACCAAAATTATCGGGTATAAGATTGACATTACAAAATCGGGTCTAGGGTCGGGTTCGGTATTCTCGAATGTATTCTCGGCATCGGGTATCCCGTCGGTGTCGGTATACCCGAATACCCGAGCATTTTGTAATTAAACCCTAAATTTTCTAATTTATTCCATGAGCAATTCGCTTCGTTCTCTCTGCTCATTTCTCAAGAACACGGCAACAACACCACTCCAGGTCCTCTCTCTCTGCTCTCTCTGCGTCTCCCTCTCCTCCTCTCGTCGCCGCCGCCTCGCCTAGCTCCGCTCGCCGCCTAGCCTAGCTCAAGTCGCCCGCGCGCTGGCGATCCCATGATTGCCGTCTCCATCATCTCCCTCGTTCTTGTGATCGCTCATGAGTGGATCGGTGATCGGGACTGTCGGGATTTGGCAAGACGGCTTCGATGGGAGGTTCTGCTGCTGGGCTTTTGGAGGGCACCGGACGCCGTGAGGTCACTCGCGGCGGAGGAGGCGGCGGTGGTGGTGTGAGGGTGTTTAGTGCGAGTTTTGATGGGGAGGTAACGGTGTGAGGTTGGTTTTGATATTGAATTTGTGAATTTTTTGTATAGGTTTTCTTAGGGGATTATGATTTGGATATAAGTAGAGCAACATTTAAATGGATATCTGAATTGGTTCAGTACATTGTTGCACGTCGAATTGATTCTGTAAGTTTTGATGATATACGTGTCTTGTTGTTCTGCAATATTTCTTTCATTGATTGCGGCATCGTCACGGTCGTTGAACTTATAAATTCACGTTTGAATTAGCATAAATATAGCAATATTTAGCAGAAGAAACCTACAAGAACTACAAAAAAAATCGAAACAAGATAAGCCCCTAAGGAATCGAACACATGACCTACATAATTTAAAGGGCGATCCAACACAAGAACCACTAGTCAGCAGCCCACATTAAATATTAGCATGTGAAAATTATATTTATAATCGGTAATTGGTGCCGAATACCGACTCGAATACCGAGTAAAATTTTCGGTCGGGGTCGGGTGGCCCTTTCTCTTCTAAACCGGGTGGGTGCGATTTTTTCTAGGGTGCAGGCAACCCACCCGACCCGATTAGCCACCCCTAATAAAAGGAAAAATTTATGACTCCAATTATTGCGCACAATTTTATTGGTGCCATAAATTTATAAATACATAGAAATTTACATGCCATTTATTATAAATAATTTTATATTAGAAAAAATGAAAAATTATTTTCAAATCCATCTTTCCCCTCTATAGATAGCATATGACATTGTTATAATTTGACGAATAAATTAAACATCTATATTTTCTCATTTATTTATCTCTCAATTAATTTTTTATCCCACAAATTTTATGTTCTTTGAAATTAGATTCAAAATATTTCAATTATAATTTAAACTTCCAAAACTATCTAAATTTAGTATTTCACTCATTTATTTGTAGCTGGTTTATTGCTTGTATTTCAATTACTGTAATGTCCATTTTATCATGAAGTTTGTATTGTATTTTAAGTGTATGGTAATTTTCTATTATAATTATGAATTTAAAAAAGATGAGTATAAGATTATATGGAGTATAAATATGAAAATAAATTAAGGTATGAATTGTGTATGTGACTAAGAAAAAAAAATATTATAATAAAAAATTAGATATAATTGTGGTCATGTGGATGAAGGTAGAGCTGGTAAAGTAGCGGGTCGGGTCGGCCCGACCCCGGACCCGTCGGGGTTTTACATTTTTCGCGCCGGGTCGGACAGGCCATGGATTTTTTCGGGTCTAAAAATAGGAAGCTCAAACCAACTCCGGGCGGGTTTTCGGGCGGACGAGCTTTTTTATATCAATTTTTATTTTTTTAATATATAAAATTAATATTTTAAATTTAAAAAAAAATACTTAATTAAAATCTCATAATTCCGATGTGAACATACTTAACTTAAATAAAGAATCAGTGATGTGAACATTTTGAACTTACTTATTCTTATGACAATGGTTCTTGTATATCTTGACCTATTTATGTATTCATGCGATGCTGTTGTAATGTAGTATAATTTTAATTCTTTAATTTAAGAAGAAAAAATTAGTAATTATAAATCAAAGATAAATGATATAATTAAACATCAATCTCACTCATACACCTAAAATAATAGAAAAAATTTAATTAATTATACAGTATATATTTAAGATCAAGATTCAAAATAATTTTATATACTATAAGGTCATTAGTTATCGGCGTATATATTTTTTGAGATCATTTCTTTTATGAATTATTTTTGAATGATTTATGAGGTTATTATTTTTTTTAGAATTTATTTTCTTGATCAATATGTGAATTAATAAGAAAATTATTACTATAAAATTAAATAATTATATAAACATAATTAATATTATTAAAATTATAGATATGTATGTTAAATAATATTATATATATATATATATATATATATATAAATATAATAGTATATCGAGCGAGCTTGGCTTTTTAGGTCCCAAGCCTAGAGGGCCGAGATTTTTTAGCGCTTTTAGATCCGATTTTTTGTTTTAATTTTAAGTCAAATCACCCAATCTCGAATATCTCGGACGGATTTTTCGGGACGAGCTCATTTTACCGGCTCTAGATGAAGGTAATCTAAAAGGTATAAACAAATTTCAAAGGAAATAAAAAACAAGGACTTTATTTCCCCTTACTTTAAAATTTCACTATAGTTAATAGTTACAGTTAAAGGTGTCCCAATTTCCCAAATATGAGGCCAATAGAAAACCCTAGTGAAAGGGTAATAGGTGGGATCCACGCTTGTCCTCACCTGCACCTGTACCTGCACCACTCTCCGAATTCCGATGCCGCTGCTGCAGCTCTGCTCCTTGAGCTCACTCAATATTAGCAGCAATTTCCATGGAGAAAAGGACCCCAATCAATCTTAAACTAGATTTGATGATTCGCCTTGACGTTCACCACACTAGGATTTCCCACCTCATTTTGGGCGGGCATAATTACGCATTTAATTTCACTTTACTTCCCGCTACTATTACCCTCTTTCCTTCTGACCTCTGCTGCGCTGGTTTTGTTTTTTTTTACTCTTTCTTTTTTCTGGCACCTTATATTTTTAGTAAAGAAATTCCGTGAATTAAAGCTTAGCCTGAATTTAATTGGGTGTTTAATATCATTAATACTGTATAAAGCGTGTTGGAGTAAAAAGGTGGAATAATGATATTGGGAGAAAGTTGGTATAAGAATTTCGCAATTCCTAACCATGGAACAAAACATAATTAATGGGTTGCGCTTTCTCCACTTGTCTTTTTGAAGCGAGAAAGTGATTGCTTTGGTTGGAGGATTTAAAAGTTTTGAAAAAGAATGAAAATAATCAATAAAGAGGAGGAGACAAAAGGTGTTACCTTCCTGGTGTTTCAATAAGCCTCTCTCACTTGGTGGAGAGGGAGAGAGAGAGAGTGAGAGAGTGGTTTTCTTGTGTAAAACTGCCAAAAAGCTCTAATCTTTTTCTCCCCAAGTCGTTAGGGTTTTGAAAGGCCAAAGCTTTTTGGCTAATCGTGTTCCGTTGTGTAAATTGCATTTGTTGTGAAATAATTTGACCACCCATTTTGCCTTTTCTGTCCAAGGCCCCTACATACGTTTGTGACAACTACATTGAAATAAAAGTGGGAAATTGTTGTCTTTTGGATAGTGTTTTGAGCTATCAATTTCTTTTGTCGGAAGGAGGAAGCTTGAATCTTGAATCTTGAAAAGGAAAGTTACCAACTCCGCCATGACTGGCAGATGCCCATAATTGCCATGGTAATAAAACGGTGACTTTTCCTCTGTTCAGATATCCACTTTGTACTGTCTTTTCTTTCAAAGTCTGAAAATGTGGTTCATTGCGCTATGAAGATTGCTATGAAGATTTGGCTGTGTGTTTGCTGTAGTGAAAGAACACATTTTTAGTGGAATTCAGTTGGGGGTGTTTTGTTTGGTTTTGTCGGCAAAGTGTCTTGCTGTATAATACCGTACATTTCCTTAGATTTAAAATCTTGTGGTAGTTTGGTTGATAACAAGATTGTTTGTCTGGTTTTAGAATGAGGATATTTAGGCTTCTTGTTGTGAGTCTTTGTTGTGTCTCCTGCTTGGGGCAGCTCCCATCTCAGGACATTCTAGCACTGCTTGAGTTCAAGAAAGGAATCAAACATGATCCAACTGGTTTCGTAGTTAACTCATGGAATGATGAGTCGATTGATTTCAATGGCTGCCCTTCTTCTTGGAATGGAATCATGTGTAATGGTGGTAATGTTGCAGCTGTTGTTCTCGACAGTTTAGGGTTGTCTGCTGATGTGGATTTAAGTGTGTTCTCTAATCTTACAATGCTTGTTAAACTTTCGATTGCAAACAATTCCATCACTGGAAAGTTACATGAAAATCTAGGCAACTTCAAAAGCCTCGAGTACCTTGATGTTTCTGATAATTTGTTCTCCTCGTTGTTGCCATCTGAGATTGGTAAGCTTGCCAGTCTAAAGAATCTGTCGTTGGCTGGAAATAACTTCTCTGGTGCGATTCCAGACTCAATTTCTGGTCTGGCCTCGATTAGGTCTCTTGACATGAGCCGGAATTCCCTCTCCGGGCCCTTACCGTCATCTTTGACGAGGTTGGGAGGTTTGGTGTATCTTAATCTGTCGTTGAACGCCTTCACAAAGGGAATCCCGAAGGGTTTGGAGCTGATGACTGAACTTGATGTGCTCGACTTGCATGGAAACATGCTTGATGGCAAGCTTGATTCTTTCTTCCTGCTTCTCACTACAGCTAGTCATGTTGATCTTAGCGGGAATTTGCTGGTTAATTCTGCTGAGAATCAGAAGAAGTTTCTAGGAGGAGTTTCTCCGTCTCTCAAGCATTTGAATCTCAGCCACAACCAGATAAGTGGATCACTCGTTGGTGGTGGCAGTGCTCAAGCTTTTGGGAGCTTGAAGGTCTTGGATTTGAGCTACAATCAGCTGTTTGGAGAATTGCCTGGCTTCAATTTTATTTACGATCTTGAAGTGCTGAAACTTGGCAACAACAAATTCTCTGGTCCCGTTCCGAACAACCTTCTGAAAGGGGATTCTTTGGTTCTAACCGAGCTGGACCTAAGTGGGAATAACCTTACAGGTACATTATCTACTCAAAGCTTCTCTTTTTCTTTGATGAAATTGAGAATTTATCTTATGTTCATAATTTACTCTATGAATTTGTAGTGCTGAAATTTACTGATAGGGATTAACTATTGTTGGGAAAGCCAGTTATGTATGATTTAATGTTGAGAATTTATCTTCTGTTTGTAACTTAGTGTATAAATTTTTAGTGCTGAAACTTACTGATTAGGGGTTGTTAATTATTGTTGGGACAGCAAATTAAGTATGATATAATAGTTTTAAGTGTTTGCTTTTCTTGTTTGGAGTAGTTACTGTTTATGCTCTTATACTCTTATGAACCGGTGAAGGTTTGCAAAAGCTATTGCTAACACCTTATTTTACTTGACAGGGCCTATAGATATGATTACTTCGACGACATTACACACTCTCAACCTGTCCTCTAATCAACTCTCCGGTGAGCTTCCGTTGTTGACGGGAAGCTGTGCTGTGATTGACGTGTCAAAAAACAACTTTCAAGGAAATTTAACTAGATTGCTTAAATGGGGTAATGTTGAAATCATTGATCTGAGCCAAAACCAGCTGACAGGGTCCATTCCGGAGGCGACTGCTCAGTTTCTGCGTCTAAATTACCTCAACCTCTCCCACAATTCCTTGAATGGCTCTCTTCCTAAAGCCAACTTGAAGTTCCCAAAACTCACAACTCTCGATCTCAGCTTCAATGGGTTAGGAGGACCTCTTTTAATTTCTCTTTTAACGTCGGAAACTCTTAAGGAACTCTACCTGCAGGGAAATGCGTTCTCTGGGAGCATTGACTTCTCGCTTATCTCTAACATTACGAATCTTCTTGTTATTGATCTTTCTGATAATGAGCTTAGTGGTGACTTCCCCAATGGATTTGGCTCGTTCACTGGACTTCAAATGCTCAATATTGGAAGAAACAATTTCTCGGGGTCTTTGCCTGCTTTGTTTGGTAATCTCACAACCCTAAACTCGTTGGACATTTCCCAGAATCATTTCACCGGGCATCTGCCAGACAACTTGCCTGATAGTCTCCGAAGCTTGAATGCTTCATTCAATGATCTCTCTGGTGTTGTCCCCGATAATCTGAGGAGGTTCCCTCTGTCTTCCTTCTACCCGGGCAACTCCAACTTGCAATTCCCTAATCCTCCTCCGGGGTCGAGGCAAGGTCAAGCTGGAAATTCGAGTAATCAACATTTGAGAACTATTGTTATAGTGGCAATAGTAGTTTCTTGTCTGGCTGCTTTGATCATTCTGATCCTATTTGCCGTTTTTATCTGTCACAAGCGGAAACCCGAAAGGCCTTTGCCGGTTGTGACCAACAAAGACGTTGGCCACCCTTCAACAAATCCATCTAGCTTTGGTGCAAGGGACCCTGCTAGTGGCTTGGTTGTTTCAGCCGAGGACCTCGTGAGGTCTAGAAAAGGGTCCTCGTCAGAGATAATCGACCCTGAAGAGAAAATCACTGCAGTAACCGGTTTCTCCCCATCAAAGACCAGCCACTTCTCATGGTCGCCCGAATCTGGTGATTCATATACCATGGAGAGCCTCACAAGATTAGATGTCTCATCTCCTGATCGACTGGCGGGCGAGCTGTATTTTCTAGATGACACTATCTCGTTCACTGCTGAGGAACTATCACGGGCCCCGGCCGAAGTCCTTGGACGGAGCAGCCACGGGACATCTTACAGAGCGACTCTCGAGAACGGCTTGTTCTTGACTGTGAAGTGGTTGAGGGAAGGAGTTGCTAAGCAGAGGAAAGAGTTTGCTAAAGAAGCAAAGAAGTTTTCCAACATCAGACATCCGAATGTGGTGGGGTTGAGAGGGTACTACTGGGGACCCACACAACATGAAAAGCTCATCCTTTCGGACTACATATCTCCTGGAGGCCTCGCCAATTTTCTCTACGGTAATTTCTAGCCTCGATTTTCAGACAATTTACGTCCTTTTTGCTTACAATGTTGTATCTATCGCAAATGTGTGCTTGGCATGGATCTGGTTTATGTGATTGCAGTCACAAATTTATGAAGCTTGTTTCTTTAGGCCCGTCTACGACATGTTTATCATAGACTTAGATGAGAGCTTGATTCTCTTTATGATGTTTTGCATGGTTGTTCCTCATTAATTAGTCATGACTCTCATGATTTCGTGACTTTGCAATTGGCCTCTAGTGTTGACTTAGCAATTGGACTCTTATTGTGTTCTTGTGAACTCTTATTTGATTTTCTTTGTTTAACAGTGGCATGATTTCCATTTGATTTGCCATTCCCCTTAGTTCTCTTCTAGAAAATCACATTTTTAGTAGATTTTTCTTTGCAACCTTGTAATTTTTTTTCCCATAATGTTATAAGTGGATATAGAATCATAGAACATCATTGAACCATCATACAATTTAGCTGATTTTTACACATTTTGTTGCTGTATGTTGCACTTTTGAGAAGCAGTCATGTTGTGTCTGTGGTTCAAATTTTACTGTGTTTTCAACGAATCTACTGTTTTCAGATCGACCCGGAAGGAAAGGGCCACCATTAACCTGGGCTCAGAGGCTCAAAATCGCAGTAGATGTTGCACGTGGCCTGAACTATCTCCATTTCGACCGAGCTGTTCCTCACGGAAACCTCAAAGCTGCAAATGTATTACTCGAAGGACCTGACCTTAATGCCCGAGTGGCTGACTACTGCCTGCACCGTCTCATGACCCAGTCGGGCACCATAGAGCAGATCCTAGATGCTGGTGTTCTAGGTTACCGGGCGCCAGAGCTAGTTGCGTCCAAGAAGCCCATACCGTCGTTCAAATCGGATGTTTATGCATTCGGAGTCATAATGCTGGAGCTACTGACAGGAAAATGTGCCGGTGATGTGGTCTCCGGTGCAGATGGAGGAGTTGGGCTGACAGATTGGGTCAGGTTTAAGGTGGCGGAAGGTCGAGGATCGGAGTGCTTCGATTCTGCATTGCTGCCGGAGATGAGCATCCCTGCAGCTGATAAAGGGATGAAAGAGGTGCTCGGTATCGCCCTCCGGTGCATCCGTTTGGTGTCGGAGAGGCCAGGTATCAAGGCTGTGTATGAAGATCTGTCGTCCATTTAGGTACGGTAGTTTTTTGTTTTATTGAGGAAGATCAAGATATGAATGAAGTGGGTATTAAATATCTCATTTTTACCTCCCTTTTGCTTTTGAGTAGTGGTAAGTAAAAGTTAGTGTTATTTTTGCTTTTCTTTTTTGGTTTTTTTTTGCAACCATTGTTGTATATTGGGACATATCTTGATGTATACCAGCTTCTTTTTTCCGATTCCGACAGCTCGTTGGAAAAAATCCCCGGTCATCTTGAATGCTTGCGTTTCTCACAGTGACTTGACTTTGAAATTCAATGTGGAATCTTAAATCTTGCGATGATGACGAGGTAGGTTTTGTGGGTTTGCAGAAAAAAGGTTTTTTATTGATTTGGCATCTGAAATAGATTTTTTGTCCGTCCGGATCTGAAAGAAAAATATTTTGCATTTGGAGTTCGAATAATTTAATCTATTGATTTTAGGGTATGAAATTACATGTTCTGACTTCTGAGGATGAATTTTTTTTATTTGAATTAGTAATTTCATGAAAAAATAATTAAAACCAAAAAGAATGGAAAAATATGTAAATTTTCATACAAATTTGTAACATGGGGCTAAATGGATAATGCATGGCAAGGATAGTCTTCTTTACAATACTTATGTAAGATTAACAAGCACGCAACAATGTCAAACGGTACAATTTGTTGCCAGAGTTTTGTAAGATTACTAATCTGCACCAATCTTTACTAGATACGCTATTTAAAATCAGTAGATGAAAAGATGCTGCCTTTTCATAACGAAAACAGCTTATCTTGGAGGGCGCACAGTAAATAAATGAAGTCTCTATAAAGGTAAATAAATGAAGTCTCAATTTTTATAGATTGAAAATTTGGAAAATAGCCCCTCAAACTCAAAGCATAACAGTTAGCACAGACTTAACAGTTAGCTCAGAAACTGAGAAACGACTCTCTCTCTCTCTCTCTATATATATATATATAGACACACACGCATAACATAACAGTGGCGTAATGGCTGTTTATAGATTGAGGTTGCTGTTGTCTCTTAACAGAGGCATCCATGGGACGTCTTCTTCTCCGTTATCGCACACTCGCATCTTTTGCTCATCATCTGTTTCCTCCCAAATTGAAGTAAGTTTTGTATTCTTATGTTTGTCGTTTTTCATTTTTCTATTTTCTGGGGTTTAGTATTATTTTTTGCATATTTGTTTTAGTTTGGCTTGTTTAGTTCCTGTTGCAAGCTTGATCACCTGAAGACTTTTGTATGTGAGATTTGCTGTATTTATCTCCCCCCTTTCCCTAAACCTCTGTAAAGTTCTTGGTTTTATTATTGTTGCTGCGCCTTGTTGACGATATATTTTCTCAAATATCAATCTTTCACAGGAAGTGGTTCTTTCTGTGTAAAGTCTGAATTGCAAAGAATGATAACATGGGCAAGAAATTAAAGTAATGACACTTCTAATAAGTTTTCTTGCTTTCTTTTCTTCATTCACTTTCCTATCTCAAATTGAAGTAAGTTTTCACTTTTCTTGAAACTGGTCAATTTCTGCAACTGCCCTGATGTGTTCTTGCATGTTTTTATTTGAAATTATTTTCTCATAACTAGTAGAGAAGGCTCTTACGGTTACACTTTCATGAAACACATAGATAGATCGAGATGATTGATATAATCTTCTTGTTTATGGATGTATGACAGAGAGTTCGATTCACAGGACTTGGAAACATGGGATTACGGATGGCTGATAACTTGTTTAAGGCCGGAACAGTGTTGTGGTCCATGGTATGTAATGCTAGTTCATTTAAATATGATCTTGTTATCTGACCCTTTTCTTGGATCAAATGTGAACGTTTCTTGTCTCGAGACTTATGCCGTGGCTTTTACCTCCGTAGCCATGAAGGCATTCTCTGAGAAAGGGTTTCTTACGAAGAATTCACCTCTTGAAGTTGCTGAAGAAAGTGATGTTGTAATCACAATGCTGCCATCTTCTTCCCATGTAAGCTTCAAAAGTTAACAAACATGCTTAGCCTCTGTAGATTGAACTACTAAGATATCTTGTTTGTGGCATGTAGGTGATGGGTGCTTACATGGGACCGAATGGTATCCTTAATCGTGGAGGTCAGCTTAGGTCTTGGTTGTTCATAGATTCCTCAACAACCGATCCTCAAACATCCAGAAAACTTTCAGCTGAGGAACCCCAAACATACATCCTCTTGCTACATTTGTGAGCACCGCCTTTTTGTTTAAAGTGGCTCTGCTACTCCTGCTAGGCAGCGAAGATCTGCAACAATTTGACTATGGCTGTTAGTATGCTTGGGGTTTCAGAAGCTTTTCACTCGGTCAGTCATTGGGCACCGGAGCAACTATTTGACTGAGATATTTAACTCTTCGAGTGCTCGATGTTGGAGTAGGTAATCCACTATTTGTTATCGGGTGAAAGATCTTGTGCTAGTTGTAGGACGAATCAAGATCACCAGAAACTATGATCTTCACTGGTGATAATTTTCTCTGTTTTTGGGAGCGAGACTGATAATCCTGTGCCGGGAGTGATGGATGGGGTGCCGGCTTCAAGGAATTACGATGCCACCAAACTGATGGTATGTGGTTGAAAACACTTGCATTTGAGATGGTTTCACTTTTGATGCAGGCTAAGGACCTAAACCTTGCAGCTACATCGGCCAAACAAGTCCGATGACATCTTAAGCAAAGCACATGTTAGTTCACTCCGTTCTGCCATTATCTCCAAGAAACTGCATGATTGTGAATAGCCGCTAACTGAATTCAGCTAATTTGTCTTTTAACTCTCAATTTACCGTGTAGATTCACTGAACTTTGCGACGGAGGGTATGGAACAATCAACGTTGATTGTACGAGGTTAATCCTCTCCATTTTTCATGCTCCATTCCCTTGAGATACTGTGGTTTGTATGTCGAGAACTGTTTCCGTTTGAGCTGATTTCATGCTATACATTCAAAAAAAACTATCTGTTGCAACAACAATTTCTAATGCTGATTTCTTCTGGTTCACTAGTCTTGGCTGAGTCTCGATTTCTAATGCTGCATCCGGATTATTTTTTTGGTCAATTAATACTGAAATTTTAAAGGCTGTGTCACGGTGGACTCGAACCCGAGACCTTTGGTCTCGGGCATTAACCACTCTACCACTAGGTCAACACACACACACTGCATCCGGATTTCTATATATTCAGACAGAGGAAGAAATGCTAAGTCTCGATTAATTTTGTTGTGATAGCTAAGATTGCGCGGTTTCGCAAAGTGCACTCCAGATTTTGAAACTTGTCTGAAAGAATGACTGGATTCTCCCAACACTGCATTCTTGTTTTCAATTTTGAGAACATTATATCATAGAATTTTGAAAACATTATATCCATGCATCTCGTGCGGACTCGATTAATATATACATATTTGTAATAATGATCAAATTGTACATTTTGCTTTATTTATGTGGATTTTTATTAGAGCTCGTGGATTTTTGGGAACTACAGTTTTAATGGATTGTTATGTCCATATTATTTATAATTTGTTAAAATAATTAGTAGCTTCACATTTCATGACATACTATCTCACTTTCTTACTCACATATTTTGTAAGTTATAACCGAAGAACGAAATTTTCACCATTTACTATCATATCAAATATCTTAAATAATCCATATTATTTCAATTTTGAGAATTAGTAAATAAAAAAAGTATTGAATAAGACCTAATGTACTATCATGCTACAAACATAAACCGCTTTTTTGTTATTATTATAAAATGATAGAGAGATGATGAAATTTAAACCCTAAACTTCTCTCTTTTTTGAAAGAACGGGTTACACTCAAACGGGGCAAAAATCATGAACCGACCCGGAAAAACTCCGGTAAGATATCCGTTTTATTGCCTCGAATAAAAAGAGATCGGTTTTTTCCCTACCAAAACTAACAGAAAAATACGAATAACGTAAAAAAGGAAAGAAATAAAGAAAAACAGAGAGACGCGGCTTTTACCAACGCAACTTATATAACGGCTAGTCCCACACTTTTCCATCACTGATGATGACGACGATCATCATACTATTTCAACTTTTCCCTCTCTCTCTACATTCACTATCTCTCAAATTGGACATATAATCGTGGTTTTCACTCACCCCTTTCATCTTCCAGAGGTAAACGCAATGCACTCAAGAGCAAGATCGTCGTCGAATTCTTTCAAGAAATCATTTTGTTGATCAGTATAATTTTTGTCAAATTGCAGGATTGAAAAGAAAAGGGTGTCAAGAACTGATCAAAGGAAACGGCGATGTCTAGTAGCGGTTGCGTTGATCATCACAACAGCGTTAACTCTTGTCAACCAAGAGGCTTCTTGACGCCGCCCCCAACATGGAAGAAGAACCGGCGTTCAACGGTGATCCCGAGGTCGGAGATGAAGCCACAACCCAAAGGAGATCTCTTTCACCTCGTTCACAAGATCCCTTCCGGCGACTCACCCTACGTTAGAGCCAAACATGTTCAGGTAGATTTTTGTTGATTCTTGGCGGAATTTTCTCGTTGTTTTTTAATTATTGTTACTGTGCTTCTCGCTCAATTTGATGTTCTGTAGATTTTGGTGGGACTGTGGCGGATTGTAGAGAGTTCATAGGATTCATTTGTGAGATTCTTTTTTTCCCTTCTTCTGGGATTGGAAACGTGGCGTTTTCTGTTTCGGATTTTGATATGGTTTTGCCATACTTAGTTGGAAGAGCATATGAAATCGGACTAAATTTATGGTATTGCATCTATTTGAAACTGTCTAATGTTGTAATGATGATAATACTGTTTTTTGATTGTTATTGCATTGCTTAGTTCAGTAAGTTTAAGGATTAATATATTTTTCCTATGGAGTATGATGATAATACTGTTTTTTGATTGTTGCTGCATTCTGCAATTCAGTAAGTTTCTGATAATAATGCTGTTTCTGATTTTGTAAACAGTCAAATTTTGTAAATAGGTGGAATTCTAATGTGGAAATTATGATGATAATACTGTTTCTGATGTAGTGTTTATCTGCTGAAGTTTCTGAAATGGCTGCTGCATTGTGTAATTATAGCTTGTAGACAAGGATCCAAGCAGGGCGATTTCCCTGTTCTGGCAAGCGATAAATGCTGGTGATCGAGTTGATAGTGCTCTGAAAGACATGGCTGTCGTCATGAAACAGTTGAATCGCTCAGATGAGGCTATCGAGGCCATTAAGTCCTTTCGCCATCTCTCTCCTCCCGACTCTCAGGAATCCCTTGACAATATATTGCTTGAACTGTTTAAGGTAAACTGTGATTTTTTTATGAATTTATCAATACTGTGATGATAGTCTCAGCATAAAAATCATGTCAATGCAGCAATCGGAAAGGATGGAGGAAGAGATCGAATTGCTTCAGTATAAACTGAAGCAAGTCGAAGAGGGAATGGCTTTTTCTGGGAGGAAAACGAAGATTGCAAGATCTCAAGGAAAGAAGGTTCACATCACAGTTCAGAAGGAGTATTCGAGGTTTCTATCTTTTTTGCTTCTTTAGTTCGTGAATGGGCTCGTATGATTCTTCACTACCTTCTAATTTTCATAATATACTTTCAGGTTCTTAGGAAATTTAGCTTGGGCTTGCATGCAGCAGAAAGATTTCCTGTCTGCTGAGGAGCATTACAGGTATCTTAATTTTGAGTTATGTGTATCAAGTTTTTTACATCTAAAACTTGCAGATTATTGTAAACATGTCTGCAGAAAAGCGCTATCCTTTGAACCCGACAAGAACAAACAGTGTAATTTGGCAGTGTGCTTGATGCACATGAACAAGTTGACAGAAGCCAAGTTTCTGCTCCAAGCCATACCAACCGACAACAGTGCTGTGGATGAATCATATGCTAAGTCATACGAGCGTGCCTCTGAGATACTGGCCGAGTTTGAGTCACAACGCGTTGTTAAGCCTACAAAACATCAGATGAAACAGAATAATGAATCTCGGATGGCTAGAGGATTCTGTTCTCAGAGACATTCTAATGATAGCAATTGCACACTCTCGTCTCCACTGCCCTTATCCGCCAAGATGAGTAAAGGAGCAGTTACTGAGTTTGCATATGAGAAGAGGGCCGATTTTGATTGGAGGGCGAATCATTATGAGCCTAATGTGAGTCGGGATTTCTCCTATCGGAATACTCCTAAAGTTCCACTCACTCAGCCAAGGAGATGCACGCGCTATGGAGATCAAATAAAGGCCGGTTTGACAGAAAAAGGCAATGGAAGTTATTGCCGGAAGCTGTCATTTGGATCATCTAGTGACATAATTCATTCATTTGCAAGCCAAAATGTTTACTATTCTCATGATGCACCTCATGAGATGCCGAATATATTGCCACAATTTTTTAGGAAGAGGAATACATCAGTGAAGCCAGTGGAAGCTAATGAAGAATGTGCTTTGCCTTCTGCTGACTTTGGAAAAGTAGAAAAAATTTCAAGCAACAATCGAACTTCTGAGATTTCAAGATGCGAGCATAAGAAGAGTTGGGCCGATATGGTTGAAGAAGAAGATGATCAAGAGTTTCGAAGCTGGAGAAATGATTATCCAAAGATCAATTTAGGCAATTCAGCACACAAAACTTACTCTGCTGCTTCAATGGATCAAGAAGGGTCCAATGATGAGAATGTTGACTCCAACATAATCCCCGAGACTCCTAAGTTGCATGATATAGCTGAGGAAGTACGTCAGGGCATGGAAATGATGGATCTTGGAGGCGGATATCTGACTCAGCCAGAGAAAACCGTGCTGTCAAAGAACCAACCATTGAGGCGTTCTCTGTGTTTTGATCAGAACCACAACCCTGACACACCAAATGTTCGCTGTGCTTCACCATTGACAACCAAAGCTCTCGACTTTGAAGGCCAAGCTGGAGGGCTTAGTGGTGATGACGACCTCGGTTTTGGCAACTCCAAAACCGGAGGAGGCTGCAGGTTTTCAGGATATAACGTGTGTTCGTGCAAGTCCTAGACACTGAGATTCATGTTGGCAAAAAATAGGGTCTGGTTTTGATTTTCTCTTGAGTTTTATTCAGCAGTAAATATTAGTGAAGATTGTACACAAATGATGACATCAAATATTATGTTATAGTTGTTTATGATTGCTCATTTTCAATACCAAAATATAGCGCACTGAATCCATTTATTGCAAGCTGGTACATAACTTCCAAAATGATCAGAACAAATGATGAATCCTTTCATGATTGCTCATTTTCAACACCAAAATATAGACTTATTATTCATAGCAGATCTATAACTTCCATCTTTTAATGATCAGAGCTCCTTCTTCAGCTGTCCGCGCAAAGATGCTTCCGAGCCATTGTGCAGAAATCTTGGGGTATCTTGTTAAAGATTCATCTCTGAAATCGACATAGTGAAAAGCCCAAATCGGACCAAATACCCCAATATCCATTCATAGCGACGTCAACGACTACGTGAAGTATCCCTTCACATACAGTAAATTTTGTAAAATTGTGGTATTTTATAATAGGTATAGATATACCCCATTCTAAGTAATGTACATCAGAGGATCATTATATCTTAGTTTAATGTATTGAAGAATTCTAGAGAGTCCCTTTGGATGCCGCTCCCTTTTTCCCCAAGAGATATGCCATCTTCTTTTTTCACCTGCATTTTGGGACAAGCTTGAACGAGCTTTTTATTTATATATCATATATCAAGAAAATGTCGACTTTTTCAGCAATGTTAGTTACCTGCTGCAATGGAACCAGAATCAGTGAAGTAGCTGCCTTGACTAGGAGAGCGATGAACATAATCTGTATTAACTGCATGTTTCCCACTGTAATAATTCAATCCGATGAAATTGAAAGATCCCTTTACCATTTTTGCTTCCTCTTCACTGAATCTAAGCAGCCGGTTATGGATTTCTACCATAAACTTTAACATCCATAATCCTGCATATATATAGACAACCATGCAAAATATTATAAGCTACTTTCTCATTTGATGAGATCTCCAATCACAAACATATATTCCCTTCAAAACTTACCATCCTAACATGAAATCAAACGACCTGTCTTTAGCTCTCACACTTCCAAAAGTGTCATCATAAGGCAGAAATAAAAAGGACCAACTATGAAACCAATCTTCCCCTTCTGCATTTCCTGGATTCATATCAACAACGTGCATGAAATTAATATATATAACAACAGCACTACTTGGTATTTATCTCGGAACAACTTCACTACAGCAGCATGAGAGAGAAGCTCGGATACAGTAGGTTTTCAGATACAAGAAAACAAAAGAGAAGATCAATGCATGGAAGACCATGGCTTCTCCCTCTCCCTCTCTCTTATTCTTCGCTTCAACTTTACATTTCATTTTATCTTGTGAGAAATTGAACTTTACAGTCCAACAATTTCCTCCCAAACCCAACAACGACAAGGGCAATCAAACCAGACCCGCTTCTATAAAAAAACACACAACACCAACAATGTACTAATATATTGCAGAATATGAACTTGGATTCAAATATAGATACGATTAGACGGTCTAATACAAGTCCCACTAGTCGGCATATTAGTAATTCTCATTAGACATTAATATATAAGCACTTGAAGAAAAAAAGATGAAAGAAAAAGGAAAAGAAAACCTTGTAGAGATGATAAGAATCAGCTGCCATCTAGTATTTTTTTCTGCATATTTCCAACAATACATTCAATAATGCATCGATTATCCTTCTTTTCTAGAGAGAGAAAGAGAGTTTGGAATTTCTGGAGGTGACCTGATAAGCGGCTGAAGCAGAGCCGAAGACGTTACCGTCGGGAAATCCTCTACGGTTAATGGATTCTTCAGTGCAGCTACAGTAGTTGGGATCATCATCATAAATCGAGGAAGCGGCAACGATAGAAGCTATTAGAACCGGATACGGTGCTACTTTTGAGCTGCAAACTCCAGTTGTCAGCGCCATGGTATAATTTCCTAATTAAACTCTTTTTGAGGTATATAGTTGGACCAATTAAAAACCTTCAATGATTGGCCCCAGCTTCGAAGTTGTGATGGCTGCATTTATTGTAGCATGAAAAAATTGGCAGCAAGTTCAAAAGATCTGCACTGTTTGTCTGCATGACCCTAATTCACACGGTGGCGTATGCAGAAAATTTTCACTGGGAACGATTTGTGCCGTGGAAAGAGGGTGCTTCAGCTCGAAATTTCCGGCAATTGCCGATCGTTATGGGGGAAAAGATCAGTTGGGGTGCTTCAGCTCCGCAAGTTTTGCTTTCGGAAATGCGGTAGTAAAGTATATATGCAATACAGACATTACGACTCAATAAATTGAGTTCGATTTTGATGAAGAGAGTGTGCAAGCGTTAGTGTCCCTTTGAGAATGATTCTGCCAATGGATGTCAATCCAGCTAAAAATTCGAAAAGCTCGAGATTTGATAGGATTAATTAGAGCTTAATATTTCTAGTTCGAAAAAATTATAGTCGAAATAATCCAATAACCCAATAAGATTGATCCGAAAATAGTTCAAATCAAAATGGGCTAGCCCGAAATAGAGTGTTCAACGATTAACTGAAATTTTTCTCATTACTTGATTTCGAACTTCTTTACTTGCTTTTAAAGGATATTATAGCAAGAATTTTATTTCAGATGCTTGTGAAATATATTTTTATTTAACATTCAAAAGTTATACTCATCCTCTTTAACCACTTTATATAAGTTGCCAATTTTTGCCACGTAAGACAAAACGATGTCGTTTTGTCTTACATACGTGGCCGCCAGTCTATGTCACGTTTCATTCCACGTCATTAAAACAACCACCTGTTATATTTGTAATAACGGAGTAATTTTCAAGCAATATATAAATATTTTAGAATATCATGACAAATACTCACAAGGATAAAAGTTATAACATACTCCCTTCATCCCTAAAGTATGCTCCTAGAAATCTTTGGTGCAGATTTTATTAAAAGTTTTGTTTTGTGGGTGGAGTAAAGGTCATACATTAATGTAGTATTAAATTAATTAATGATGAATCATGGATGATAAAATGTATAAATAAGTAGTATTGTTGAGAGTAATAAGTATGGATAGTGATGGACTATAATGGTAAAAAATATAAATAAAGGATGTTATTAATGGTAATAAATAGAAAATATTTAATGAGAATTTTCATAAATAAAAAATAGAATAAATTTAGAAGACATACCACAAAGAAAAACTAGAAACACTAGGGACAGAGAAATATGTAAATATTAACTCCAAAAATATACGACAATGCATCCAAACCTGAATAAATTTAAAGATGCTTGTGAAATACAATTTTTTTTATCATTTTAACAACTTTATATACTTCTTTTAAATAACTGTATCGAAAAGAAATTAGTCATCTTAAATGGAACGAAGGGAGTATAAACTTTTCTGAATTTTTTTGCACTGAAAACAGTTGTCTTTATCTAAACATCATACTTTAGGTAATGAAAGGCTACGATGGTACTATTATTGAATCTGATCTAAATAAAGATGAATTGTTTTAAGATACAAGAATGTTTGATCATTTTTTTTTTATTTTGTACATAAACCTTTTTAAACTTATTCTAATACAGGAACATTACTCTTCTTTATCATTTTATGCATGTTTTATACTTTTTTTCTTGGACTAGTCTTCCCTATGTACGCGTATGATAAAAACCGCACCCATGTCACGATAAACCCATATAAGTTTGGTGGTCATCTCGTATGATGCATAAACCCGTACGAATTTACCCTATAAAAAGAAAATTTTTTCTTCTTCCTTTTTTACAAACTCAAATTCAAATAACAATATTGATTTTCCAAGTAGTTGTCATTTAGTTTATTTTTATCAATCATGTTTTGTTTATGGGTATAAATTATCGTAAACAAATTAATTTAAGTTTAATTATGAATTATTTTATACCTGACCGTCAAACTAGATTATTTCGTTTGAATGCAATCTTGGTGTTATTTGGGCAGAAACATGTTTATAAATTTTAATCACTTAACGGTCAACACATGGATATAAAGGTTATTAAGTTATCGTAAATAATTAAAATGGGGTCGTGACGTGACCATGTTTGACTAGTCACTCGTCTCAAATTAATTAAATGGGGTACCTGCAGATCTGGAATTTTAAGGCCAAATTTTGGTTAGTAGTTCAACATAGATATAGCTTAGTTCATAAATATATATTATACATCTATAAAAGTGCTCAAATGAAAATCTTATTTAAATTATGAATGTGAGAATCATTTTAAATTCTTGAAAAAATCTACAATAAATACATCGCTTTTCTGGAGGAATAGATAGTAGGTTTTCAAATACAAGAAAACAAAAAAGAAGATAAATGGAAGACCATGGCTTCTTTCTCCCTCTCTCTCTCTCTCTCTCTCTCTCTCTCGATATTCTTCACATCGATTTTAGATTATCACTTTGACAACAATTCCTCCCAAATCCAACAACGACAAGAACGATCAATCCAAACCGGCTTCTCTCTCTCTCTATATATATACATACAGACACACAGCACCCACAATCTGTGCTATCAAACACAGAGCAACAAAACCGAAAAACAAGGCCTCAAACAAAAGAGTTCAACAATCATCATGAAAATCACAGAAAACAAGCAGCGGCGGTTGAGGCATTACATCGACGCGCCAAAGCGATTTCTGCGCAGGGCCAAAGATTTCTACATCGACAGCCTCGTCAGCTTCGACAGCAAAGTCGGCGTCATCACCTGCCCCGCCGCCAATACTAACCACCTCTCCAAGAATTTTAGCTCGTACAAACGCAATGACAACGACGAGATACCCGAGGAGATGTATAGCTCGATGTGCAGCAGCATAGAACTTGATCGAGTTGGTTGCTTTAGAGAGAAAGGGGGTGGTGGATATGGAGGTATAGACAGAAGTTACAGCGTGGCTCTGGGCAAGATTGGTACCATTGATGAAGATGAACAGTGTGAGTTTCAAGAAACTGTGGCTGCCAAGAACGATATGTTTCTCAGAACTAGAAGCCATGCTGTTACCAGGAATTATGACTTTCATTAGTCGCTAATTCATATCTTCCTCTCTTCTCTCTCTCACACACATTTATTTGTTTATGAAAGGGGGCGAGTAAACGTTCCTTGTGATCGTTTTGATTAATTATAACTTTTTTTATTTTTCTTCTGTGCGCTTTTTATTTTAGATGGATGTCTATTTATAGATGGTTTCGAATGTATGATGAGTTCGTGATGTATATGTTGATTGTTGCAGAAGAAACGACGGAATTTGAGACATGTTACGTTTAACAACTATTACAATATTTCCCATTCCAATTCAAATGAAGGATATTGATAAAGGTTAAACACATAAAACTTCACAATTTAACTTCGGATAAATGTGTAATTGTGTATCGATTTGGCTGGATATTCTATTCCAACATTTTATGTTTCTCGTTTGTGTGCCACTATCAAATTCATTATTTTAAAATAATTAATCCGACTTAATATTATTACTAAGCATTGGAAGATTATAAAAAAGGGAGAGAAAAAAAGAGACAAAATAAACACGAGTAAACATCTAACGCAGCACAAACATTCATGATTCCCACTTCAATGAGACAAACAATTTTATCACACACCCCATCTCAAACATGACGAACCACAAATCATATCGTACATATGCACAAACAAAATCTAGGCCACTCCTAAATTTTAGGACACAACAATCACCCACTTATAAGAAAACCAAGGACCACGAGATCTGGACATACTATGGGAACTCATGAAACACATCAAGCATCCTCCTCCTCTTCTTGCTCCTCGTATTCCTCATCGTCGGCCGTCGCATCCTGGTACTGCTGATACTCCGCCACAAGATCATTCATGTTGCTTTCGGCCTCAGTGAACTCCATCTCGTCCATCCCTTCACCGGTGTACCAATGCAAGAAAGCCTTGCGCCTGAACATTGCCGTGAACTGCTCGCTAACCCTTCTGAACATCTCCTGGATCGAGGTGGAGTTGCCGATGAAGGTGGAAGCCATTTTCAGACCCGTGGGAGGGATGTCGCAGACGCTGGACTTCACATTGTTGGGGATCCACTCAACAAAATAGGACGAATTCTTGTTCTGCACGTTGATCATCTGCTCGTCAACTTCTTTGGTGCTCATCTTGCCACGGAACATGGCTGAGGCAGTCAAGTAACGGCCATGGCGTGGGTCTGCAGCGCACATCATGTTCTTCGCGTCCCACATCTGCTGAGTGAGTTCGGGTACTGTCAGTGCCCTGTACTGCTGGGAACCTCGAGAGGTCAAGGGTGCAAATCCAACCATGAAGAAATGAAGCCGTGGGAAGGGGATAAGGTTGACGGCCAGTTTCCTGAGGTCAGAGTTGAGTTGGCCTGGGAAACGGAGACAGCACGTAACACCACTCATGGTAGCCGAGATAAGGTGGTTGAGATCGCCAACTATGAAGAAAACAGCCATAATGAATCGCATCAGAAATACTACTACAGTCACATCACATGCCAACTAAGAGGGTGTTTGGCTAAACATAAGCTCCCCAAAACAGCTTATAGCCAAACACCCTCTAAACAAATTAAACAAAATAAGTAAACTTACAGGTAGGAGTGGAAAGCTTAAGGGCACGGAAGCAGATATCATAGAGGCCTCGTTATCCAAGACCATACACTCATCTGCATTCTCAACGAGTTGATGAACTGACAACGTGGCATTGTATGGCTCAACAACAGTGTCGGATACCTTTGGAGATGGAAAGACGGAGAATGTCAACATCATCCTGTCCGGATACTCCTCTCTGATTTTGGAGATGAGAAGGGTTCCCATACCGGATCCCGTGCCTCCACCCAAGGAATGGCATACTTGAAATCCTGTTGAGGAAATATCAGAAACAATATCACAATCCAATAGAATAATCATTATCGTTTGCATTATGCCAGGAAGAGAATGAACAATACAACAACATAAATTGGGAAAAGCAGTTCATATTGGGTTCTTGCAAGGAACTAAGTGATGAAATTTGGGATAAAAATGGCTGGAGCAAATGAGAGATCCTACACATACCGACAAAAATGTTTGATGTATTCATTATCATAAGATTACAAAGCAACAAACGCAAAGCTTATGGCGAAATCTGGCATCTTCAGAATTAAATATTAAGTTCCATTAAATGCTATCCTAATTCTGCACCTCTAAGTTTATGTAATTCAGACCAGCAAATATTAAATTCCATAGCATTAAATCCGCACGCCGCATTAGAATTGGCCGAAATCATATGAAAATCAGACTGACGATAACAGTTACTTACTGGCAATTGGCAAACATGAACCGAGACATACTTTTCAATTGCATATCACGAGTTAAACACGTTGAATACAACAGCAGAAACACAAAACTGGCTTAAACAACCCAATTTCAGAGAACTTGTAATCCATAAGCAAACATATCAGTATTAAACGCGAAACAGTTAAAACACGAAACACCAGTCAAAATTCACGAGATCCAACGAGACAAGCACCAGATCTAACAAACAAATCCACCAAAAAAATGTCATAAACTAACCAACCTTGCAAGCAGTCACAATTCTCGGCCTCCTTGCGCACGACGTCGAGCACGGAGTCGATGAGCTCGGCTCCCTCGGTGTAGTGCCCTTGGCCCAATTATTCCCGCGCCGGACTGGCCGAAGACGAAATTATCGGGCCTGAAGATCTGGCCGTAGGGCCCGGATCTGACGGAATCCATGGTGCCGGGCTCGAGGTCCATGAGGACGGCGCGTGGGACGTACCTCCCGCCGCTGGCCTCATTGTAGTAGACGTTGACGCGCTCGAGCTGGAGCTCGGACTCGCCGTTGTACCTCCCAGTCTGGTCGATGCCGTGCTCGTCGCAGATCACCTCCCAGAATTTGGAGCCGATCTGGTTCCCGCATTGCCCGCCCTGGATGTGCAGGATTTCTCTCATTTTCCTCGGTTTGGGGGGTGGGTTTACTTCCTTTTTTTTGGGAGGGAAATGAGAGCGATCTGTGTGTGCAGATTGAAATAAAAATGTTTAAGGTTTCGATTTTGGAGCTGAAATTGTATCGAATTGTTTGTTTGAGTTTAGCTTTGAGAGTGGTGGATAGGAAATGGAGGTGGCTTGGAGGAAATAGATTGAGCTTTGTTGTATGACAGTATGAGGCTTGGATTTCGCTATATTTTCAGAAAATGCCATTCAGATTTTATCTGTGAAAATTCTTTTACATTTTCCAAGAAGAATGTTCTGTTTTTTGTTATAAAATACGGATAAATATCATTTTATGTCCCAATATTTTACGATTTTTTATTTAATGTTTCAATGTAAATATGTTATTATTTTGGTATCTAATGTTTCAAAAAATTACACTTAATACCCTATTGATCAATTTTCGACGTATAAATGCTTACGTGACTGTCAGAATTTCATGTTGGACTCCAAGTCATTATAAAAATAAAATAAAAACGTGAAGAATCTCATACAAAACAACGTTGTTCTATTTCTTCTCTTACATTGGTGTGAAAAATAAATGGAACGATATCGTTTTAGATGAGTTTTTCCATATTTTTATTAATTTTTATACTGACGTAAAGTCCAGTATAGAATTCCGATAGCCACGTAATCGTGTGTATACCGAAAATTGATCGGTGGGACATTAAATAAAATTTTCTGAAACGTTAAGACCAAAATAACAATATGCTTACGTTGGGACATTAAGTAAAAAATCGCGCAATATTAGTACATAAACTGATATTTATCCTATAAAATATTACTTTTTCCGTCCTATCAAAGATGGTATGTATTATTTTTTGGATTGTTCTATCTAAGATTATATGTTTCCATTTTTAGGAAATAATTATCTCTTTGAAAGTTATATATTTCTATTAAATAATTGTATCGAAAATAAATGAATCGTCTTGGATGGAAAGGAGGGAGTAGTTGTTAGAGTGAACTGTCATAATCATCCAACTTTCTGGATCGTGCTGATAATCTGCCATGCTGTGGAAACTCTTCAACTATAGATAAAATTTGAAACTCCCCAACTGTTTCATGTTTAGACTTTAGTGGTGATGGGCGAAGTAAATGTCATGTAATTGACTATTGTTCGTCTCTAATTAATATTGCCAGATTGAAACTTCATTATTATAAGTAGCTGACTCTGTTTCACATAATTCCAGACCATTCCTGATATGATTATTACAAGTAGATAGAAGCTTATTTATCATATTGTCGACATAATTCGCTACATACATGTGACAAGTGACATTTTAATAAAAAAATTACTATAGTTCGAACCTTCAATTGTTTATGACAGTAAAAAGAGGCATTACATAATTTCAGAAACACTTTGTTTAACTAAGTCTTGGTTAATACAAGTATCTATGTCATCCATCCTGTACTAGAAAAATTTATCAATTCTGATACAAGGTACTTATTAGATTGAATTACTTATTCAATCTAATAAAAATTGTTGTATCTATCATCAGTTGACCAATTTAATTTTGTATCATATTCATTCATTTTCTAATACAAGATAATGCTATTTTATATATTAAAACTATTTTAAATAGATATATATTTACTTGATTCCTCACTATCTACATGAAACTTCCAGTTTAAAACATACAATATGATTAATCATTTAATTGAGCTGCCTAGTTACATTGGCCTGTTATTGGGTCTGGTCCATCAATATTTACAGATATATCTCAATTTTTGTAAAGGGCTTCAGAAATACTGTCATGGGTATAAGTTTTTGTGACTGGGCTGCACTATTTTGGTTAAACTACAACGGGCAATATTAAATTGGGTTTAACCCAGTTGTATAACATCGGAATTATTACTTGACTTTTTTTTTCTTTTTTGTCAATTTATACAAAAATTTTATACTTAGCAATACGGTAGATTCAAACTTGAAACATTTGACATCAGTCATTAACCACTCTACCACTAAGTTAATATACAAATACAAAACTTTTTTATTTTCTATACAATTGGAGAATAGGAAAATGAGGATTGAATCCAATCACTTACTTATATTAGTATATAAAGGTAGAAACCGTAGAATGCCAAAATTTCTCAAGTGCGTATAGTAATATATTATTACGTGCTCATAGTAATATATTACTACGTGCTCTAATTATTTATTCGGTGGGTGTAATTTCCATATCAACAGTCAAAAACTCCAAATGAATTATAAAATTGTTCAAGTGAAACCACGTGAATTTAACCACATACTTAGCATTCTTTCCATGTACCTAATTAAGTGCAATTGGATATTTTTACAATATTTACCACTCACTCGACATTGAAAGCGGGGATCTGATTCTTAATTTACATGTATGTTTGGTTCACCAATAATAATGTGCGGAATACTACAAACGGACATAAGATATATTATAGTACTAAGCGGACACATATTGTAATCGTGTAGAAACTATTACAAGGTTGGCAATTTCTTACAAGTTGAAAACGACATAATAATTTGGAAAATGCATGTGTTTGGCATTTAAACAAACACATTTGCGTCTGTCCTACTCAATGAATATGCAGCAATTATTTCTACCAATCGCAAAAAGTCTCTCTTTTTCCAAAAGCATAAAACGCACGCCGCCGTGTCCCAAAATGTCCTCACCAGTATTCACTATTGAGGGAGACAAAGACACATGTACGCGTATATTTACAAAGAGGGCTATTATTATAGGGAGACGTGAGATCACTTAATTAATTAATTAATTATTAAATTAATAAATAATAAATTTGAATTAATAATTTTTAATCTTGAATTAATAAATCTTAATTTTGAATTAATAAAACCAAATTGGAATTAATAAACCTCAATTTTGAATAATAAACCTTAATTTTGAATTAATAAACCCTAATTATAAATTAATAAACCCTAATTTTGAATTAATAAACCCTATTTATGAATTAATAAATCTTAAGTATAAATAGATAAATCTTACTTGTGAATTAATAAACCATAATTATGAATTAATAAATCTAATTTTAAATTAAAATTATAATTAAAATTAATAAAATTAATTATAAATTAATAAAATCTAATTATCCTTATTCACCATAATTAATATATAATTATTTTAATAAAAACAAGAAGTGAAATTTCGCATGGTGCGGATCTCACCCAAGTTTTTGTCATTATTATATAGGAAAATTATAATTTATACTTAAATTATGATTATTTTAATAAAATATTCTGAGTTATTTATAATTGTAATAAAATACACGAATTATTTTGAAAATTAATAGAAATATCATGAACTAATAATTACAATCAAAATATACAAGCTATATGAAAGATTGAAAGCTAAACAAAAAAGCTCGTTTTTTCTGTCTTGTCCTGAAATTTTATTATAATTTTGTATTTCGCCTTCTGATTATTTAGTTAGTTGAGTTCTAAACTTATTAAGTAAAAGATACACGACTGATTCTTCGTGTTTAATATCGAACTAATTTTTAACTTAACTTTGATTTTAGGTTTGGAAACAATTGCATTTAAATATACTATTTCTAAAGAGTGTCCACTTCAAATTTTAATAAAATAATCGTCCACGATCTATTTTCTTAGATCTACGATTTAGACATCCCAAATGCCACAACAAACTAATACTAGTAAATTATAAAGTGTATTTGGTTGGGTTGAAAAAGACAAAAGTTTTTGGAGCATATCAATAATTGGCAAAATGAGCAATGCTTGCAAAATGAAAGGAGAAAGGAACCATCAACAAATATACATAATTTTGGGTGCTAACTCGATTTTGTCTCCTGAATTTGTAATAATTTTAATCAATAATAATATTTATTGTATTCCTACTGTTGTTGGTAACTTGATAGTGTACGGCAAAGTAGTTGCAGTGGAAATCTTATATGTTAATAATCGAGGGCTAGAAAAATTATTTAACACACAAATTTAGGTTTGAATACTCGTATATGTAAATATTCTAAAAGTGTCAATTATTCTTAAAAAAATATTTATATGGAAGAAAACTTGTATTTATTTTATATTATAATTTAAAAATATCAATTATTCTATTTTTTTTTTCATTTTTATTGAAGAAAACTTTTAATATTCATACCTATGAAGGTCCTACAGAAGTCTACCTCATTATTTAATTAGTAATTTTGTGTTTTATTCTTCAACTAAGTAAGAATTATAGAACTGTTATTCTGCAGTGTGTGAACAACGAAGCTTCTATAAAATTAATTGATAATCGGAAAAAGTAAGCTCATTACTTACGCGGAAATATAATTGTTTCCACTATTGCTTCACTCGCATTAGTCGTACCATAAGCATTTATTTGGGAGAATTCTAACCCCTTAGAAATATTATTATTATTTGTTAGTTTATCATTTATTCGACACATTAGTTTTAAGTATACAATTAAAAAACACACACATAGTTATGAAGAATTACTTTCTCAATTATTTTTGTTATTTTAAAGTAATACCATAAAATTTAAATTTTCATTTGCACACCAGATCTAAATTCAATCAAAAAATATTAATGTCTAGTTTATAATTTATTTTTTTTACTTTATTTCCTTTTCTATTATGGCATGGAATTAATTGTCAAAATATTCATCATCTTTACTAATTATTTCAAGTTAATTGGATAAATTATTGGGAAATGGCCGAGTGTAATTAAATTTCCTTAATTACTCCGTCTAAGAACAGCAGGCCTTCAACCGACAGCTATAGCAAACCATCCCCATTAATTTATCCGATCCAATTATTACATTTAAAAGTAGTTCCCACGCGCCATCCCCTCGTAATCCCTTTCTCTTCATTTGTCCACTGGGCACAACCTAATGGTTAAAGTGGATTCCTGTAATCGAGAGATCATAGGTTCGAACCCCACCAAACACCTTTATGAGTTTGAGTCTGTCACACCTGATTTTTCAAGTGTGGTTTACCTATCTTGTGTGGTTTGCAGGTTATTGCATAGGAACATGGAGTTTACCCAGTACGCACATAAGGTAACAACTACGGGTTCCCCATGATACCAAAAAAAAAGAAAAAAGAAAAAAAGAAAACTCTACTTGGATGATCCCACGTCCTAATCTTACGAGAATATGAAGCGATAAATTACGCTAATTCAACTATTAAAAAGTTCCGAGGATTTTATTTAATACCTATAAAAAGTTATGTTGACTCAGTAATTAAGAAGTTAGAAAGATTTTGACAAAACTAATATTCATAAAGGTGACTCAACAATTAAAAAATTAGAATAACTTTGCCTAATGTCAAAAACCACCATAAAAAAAATAAAACTCCTACACTACGATTTTTAAGATTTGATCATTTATTTTTATTTCAAATCTACTATCTCTTCACCACTCAGCTAAACTCGTTGTCCTTTTTCTTCCTTATAAATCCCTTTTTAGGGTTTCTAAATTTTTTCAACCTCTTCCACAGTTTGGAGTCAGGAAAATCAAAGTTCGTCTCTTTATATAAAGACTCTTTTGTTTCACATCTCCGAACCAATTTCCTCCAAAGTCTCTTGATTTCGGTCTAGGGTTTTTGAATGATTTGTGCAGACATTATCTGCATCGTTCGGTTTTCATAGAAATTTCTCGCTTCTCTTTTAATTCTTTTTTCTTATTTCAAGGAGTTTATGCGGAGAAATTTTCTGGATGTGTAGAAATTAAAGGAACCCGTTTTTCAGAATCTTGGATTGAAATCCGATCAATTCTGTTTGTGCGATGCCGTTCCCGTGGAAGAAGGTGAAGAGCAAGAGAATTTCCCAATTGGTCAACGACCATCTCCATATCTCCCAAAAGCGGCGCGACGGCTCGTCGCTGGTGGTGGCGACCGGTTTTCCGACGTCGCTGATCGATCTATTCATCAAGAATCGCGAGAAATTGAAGAAGCCGTCCAAGAAAAGGCGTCAGAGTCCACCGATTACATCTCCCGATGATGATATTTATGATCCGGTGATAGAAGGACCGCCTCCTCCGCCGCCGCCGTCACCCGCGGGATCGCCGTCACCGCAGAGACTTCCACCAGTCCTGCCTCAGCCGTCTATCTGCGCGAATGAATTTTTTACTGCAGCAAGATCGAGCAGTGGCGGCAAATTCGAGAGCGTGGATGTGGAGGAGCGCCGTGGCAAGGGCGAGATTGGTAGAGATAGAGATGCTAATGGGGTTTCGATAGGGATTTTGAAGATTTTTATGGTGGTGGTTTTGGCGTTGGCGACCAAGAGATTGACCGTAGGGATCACCATCTCGGCGGTCTTGCTACTTTTCCTCGAGTGCGTCGGGAAACACTGCGGCCGTCTGTCGAAGCCGTGCATCGCGGCGAAGGCGGCGGCGATGCCGATGGTCCGAATCGGTGCTAGATTATTAAGGTATAAGAAGTTAGAAAAGAAGAAGCAAGAGCCTTCAACAAGGCCTGCTTCTTCGCCTCTGGTTCAAGAAATTCAACTCCTTGAATCAAAGAGTTATACGCTGCCGGCCGCGGCGGCGGAGATTCAGCAGGAGAAGGAGATAACGGAGGAGTCTCTCTCTAGAGAGAGATCGGGGTACCAAGAAATCGAATTGGTGGAGATGGCGATGAAAAGAGAAGAGTCGACGGATTGCAAGAGGAAATCAAGAAAAGCCAAGATCAAATCGAAGATGAAGAAAATCGTTCCAAAGAAATTCCGAGGTGCCAAAAAAGAATACGATTTGCCAATTGCTGAGGATGAAGGCGTCATCGAGCAATACGACATTGTTGAGGAATCCGAGAATGGAAGCATATCATCATCGGTTTCGGATTACAGAGACGAAGATGGCAACAGCTCCATTTGTTCTGATCGCAGGTTGTCGGACGTGATCGAGGAAGCAGATACGAAGATTGATGACAACGGCTGCAAGATCGACTTCGCAGCTGCTCGGAGATACATGCTGCTCTGCCTGATCGTCCTGGCCGGCCTCATCGGAGGCCGGCCCTTCGCGCTTGTCCTAACCTTAACATGTCTCTTGCTGTTGAAATTAGGGCAAGCATTGCCTAGATGCATCAATCTATCGTTTAACATTAAATCCGGTTAGAAACATTTTAAGAATTTGTTTGTGTGCTCCACGTGTTCTTGAATATGGTATACGGGTGTAACCTCTGTGAATTTGATAGATGGAAATCGTAATTTAACCTATTTGTTGTCTGAATTTGATCATCTTGAAGCATGATGATGAATCTTTTGTTTAGCATTTTTGTAAAAGATCAGGCGTGAAGATGCTAAAGAAGAAAAAGGGGAGTGAAGAAGTGATGAACATGTTGTAAAGTTTGTTTCTTGAATTGCTTTGTTGATAAAATTTTCATCTTTATCTCTCTTCACTTTTTGTTGTTTTAGTTTGTCGTCCACGCGTTGCTGCCAGATGAGATGAATTGATGGCACTCATTTGGATTTCTGGTGCTTGAATTTTACTTTCTGGGTTGATAATTGACTAATTTCTTATTTGTTTTATCTGTGTTTCTTGTTTATCTAGAATACTAAACAATGACATTTTGCTCCTATTTTTGTTTTTTGGAGTTGAAATTGACTCGGTATTAAATTGACCATTTTAAACTGAACCGAACCAGAACTGGCAATATAAAAGAAGTTTGGTTTTGGTTCAAACTTTTCTGCCTGCGAAGACGCTAACTGGCAAATTATATATAGAGAGAAGATCAAATATATGGAGTATATTTTTTAAACAACACGTTACCCAGTATTATTTAATGCATAAATAATTTTTTTATTACATTGTCGGTGTTTATATATATATATATATATATATAATTTATTTTATTCTATTTTTGAACTGTGAACACTTATGACTCAAGTCAATACTGAACTTGAGTGAAAATATCTCTCTTTTATGCTTTTTGTACAGAAATCCCATCTTTGGGGCCAATACTTTAGATTTGTATTCAAGTGCAAACAAACAGAAGGCTGCTGGTGAAATCGCCACTTCATTACTTTCATAAAAATAAATAATTTAATAACTAGATAAATTTGAGATAATACATGAGAATCCCCACTTCATTGACCTCAGTATCCTCTCACTATCACAACATATTATTGAATTAGGCTACTATTCAAATAGAATCGTGGCAAGTCTTTACAGCTCTGTGTTCCATTTATCTCTTGGTGGGTTGGCTTCTTAAGTGTGACTAAAAAGTGACACTAGTCCCACGTAACATCAAATCTTGTCCCATTTCCTCCATGATATTCAATTCTCTCTCTCCTTTTTTTTTTAATGAAATTTCAGTTCAGATTGATTTGGGAGTTACAATAAGTAGTAATTACTTGTGATTATTTTCATTACGTAAATTTGAGTTTCCTTTTTTATATGTACCACTAGTGAAAAGGGAGATTAGTGGGAGCTTTTGGTGTAATTAATTATTCGAGAAAATTGTCCACATCTTCATAACCTCTCTTGATATATTATGTTTAACTAATTCATTGTATATTTGGTCACGTAACAATTAATAATGACTGGTTGAGAGAGAGAGAGAGAGAGTTAACTTAAGGCAACTCTTAATTAGGTTAGGTTACCGACACCGGAGAGGGACAACCTTAAATTTTGATGTGGATGGAAGAAGGAAACGATTGAGTTTTAAGAGTTCACAAAATTCAATATATCTCTTGCGGAGATGAAAAGATTTGTATTTATTGTTTATGTCGTTCAGATGCCTAAGAGAAACACTGATTTTGAACCTGTCACACCTAGTTTTTCAAGTGTGATTTACTTGTCATGTGTGGTTTGCACTTTATAAAGCTATCAGATAGCGTGGGGTTTCTGGGTCATGACTATTAGTGGCGGTGCGAGTTTCATGATATATAAAAAAAAACACTGATTTTGGGATTTGGTATACTTTGCTTCAAATTAAAGTAAAACTATACACACGACTTATTAGTCGTCCTACATCCCTCGATAGTTGATGTTTCAGCAAAATGAAAATTGACTGTAAATATTTAATATTGCATTAATTCAGTATAAATTCTGGTTTAGTTTTTCATTTTCAACCTAGGCCTGATGGTGGTTATCAATGAGAGAGTTAGAAAATAGTAAATACTTTAGTTAGGATGTCACAATTTTGATACTTTAGTATCAATTATTAAATTCTAATAAAAACCCTAATTAACCCCTAAACAAACCTCTACGGACGTCCTCATTCAAACAGCTGATTTTGATCTTGATCCATGATATTGACAATCGGCAATACTGCAAAAGATTCATAATTGAATAAATGATTCCAGCCAGTACTAAGATGTTTTGATCTATGTAGTAAATGGATATTATCTCAAGCAGCAAATGATAATTAGTCCATTTTAATCTTTCTAGTAATTAGATATGGTCTTCATTAATAAGGAGAATAGATGCACACCCAAAAATAAAATAAAGAAACAAGAAAAGAAAAGGTTGGAGAGGATAGATCGCATAAGCATCTCAATTTTTTATTTCTAACATGTTCTCTGTGACATGTACCTAATCTATTGATATTTTATGGAATCGATTAGTTACTCTAGAAAAAAACTCCTAAGCGCTCTTCCCCGTAGTGTGTATGGGTCGGGTTAGTCTGGATTTGGGTCAGGTTTGATTTGGATACTTGATTCATGGTCTGTCATATATTTAAGTGATAATTGTTCTAAATAAAAATAATAGTTTTTCTAAATAAAAATGATAGTTATTTTGAATAAAATTTATAATACTTATGATAAAAATGATTATTCTGTGTAGGCATTAATTAAAAGATTGGTTGAAACAAATTGATTGGGTCAATTGGTTGATTTATTCTCTGGAGGCATTAATTAAAAGATAAGTTGTCACTCTTCCCCACAAGATTCATCACTATCGTTACCGATAAAAGAAATTAGAAAGCGCCAATTGTCTACGGCTGATTGAGCTTTTAATTTTCTCACTGCAGTGACAGAACTGCTGTATATTTTCGTTATTATATATTATGTAAATCATTTCATCGTCCTTGATATATGTATTTTAAAGGATAATTATCGAATTAAATCCTAAATTATTTGATTTCTAGAAAATATTATGAACTTTCAATAATATCAATAAAATATCCGAACTGTCGACATTGTATCAAAAATTGACATCCCTAATATTTTTGATCAACGAAATGCTGACTGAGATTTCCATGTGGCAAAAGTAAACTCATGCTTTCACTAGATTAATGAGTATTATTAAAAGTGAACTTTGTGTTGAGCATACCATAATGTTGTTTTTACGAGACTTGATGAATGACTATTGACAAAAAAAATATGTAGAACTTATAAATAATGACTTTCATGAATATTTTTAAGGACTGTGACAAGAAATTTATCGACACAATACCACAACACAATACAATACAACTAATGAGGTTTATATTATACAACATTTTATTTATTTATTTTTGTTGTAAAAACAATACTATGATTCTAATAGTTCCATGAAAACCAATATTTTCTCTGATAATATTTTAATAGTTCCATTAAAATTTGTGTACGTGTATTGACCTAGTGGTAGAGTGGTTAATGTCCGAGGCCAAAGGTCTAAGGTTCGAGTCCACCGTGACGCGGCCTTTGAATTTTTGTATTAAATTGACAAAAAAAAAATAAAAAAAAAATGATGCTATCAAATAACCTCAGGAGTCCAAATTACTAATTTTATCTTTAGTAACAATTTAAAGAGGTACTATTAATTGTAAACTTATGAGACTCTATAATGGCTTTTCACAAAGCTTTGCAAAAAGAGATATCATATGCAATCCGTTCACCAACAATTGTCAAAAAAATTACCAAATGTATTCATGTTTACTATCTTCCCATCAAATTCATCATCTTACTATCTTTCCATCAAATTCGTCATCTGATAGTCATCAAGTAACAACCAAAATAAAAGAACACCAATATTTTTGCTTTATAAAAAAGGATGACTAAACAGAGTCATTATAAACTTTTTAAAATTATTATGTTAGAAACGACTTTGTTTTTGCCACGTAGAAATCCCAGTCAGCATTCCGTTGATCAAGGGAGAACATTTTTAGTACAATATCAATAGCTCAAGTTTTTATTGATATTATTAAAAATTCTTGACATTTTTAGGACAAAGCAAATAATTTAGGATTTAATCTAATAGTTACCCTATTTTAAATAATATCATAAGAAGTATATTAACTGATATTACAAATATCTAAATATAGGTGTACTAATAATACGAAATGTACACGACACATCAAATAGATAATTGATATAGAAGTAGCTCAATATTTTGGACATTCAATTGTTTTCACAAAATGAAACTGCATATATTCTTTCTTATCTCATACATTTATTGAATTGATTCAAATATTTATATAGTAATAATATCACAACTTTATCAATATAAAATATTGAAAAGGGCACCGTATGAACTACTCTATATTTTAATCCAAAATATTATATTTATATATAAATTAAAACACACACACACACGTAGATACCTTGACCCTTGATGTATGTAGATATCTAAAAAACAGATGGACTGGTAATCACTATCAGTCGTGCAAACATATTTGACTAAAATTAATCGGATGATTAGATCTTCTATCTTAAACCATGTTTCATTTTTCATTTTCCAAAATTAATTTGCAACACTCTTCTTTTAATTTCAAACACACTAATTCAACAATATCAAACTGGCAAGCAGACAAAGCCGAAGTAATATCGATTTATTTTTTCTTCTTTTAAGAATCCTACATTGATTCTGCCAACTTAATCAATATAACACAAATTGAAAACGAAAATTAATAAATCATTAACATACATATATATTAAAAAGAATCAAACATATGGAGCTCGAAGCTTATTGACAATCGCATGCTCGACCGAAAAGCTTGGCTAAATGTTGGAAAACGATGCGATTCGATAGCGTTTCTGAGTAGTCAAAACCCGGACGTGATAGGAAAATTTTATAAAACATGTAAGTGTAATCATCACTCGTATGATATTATTTTATTAATATAAATTAAATTAATAAAATTTTATTATGTGAGAAGTGTGTATAATACATCTATATGTTATATGGAATTTCTCGCCGTGATAATACAATCTTCATGATATTTTTTCGTCTATTGTGTATAGCATTGATTAATATTATATTATATTTCATTTTCAAATACTATATTATTATTTCATCCAACTCTATTATTTTTACATCAACAATAATTTGTACTTATCCGACATTGTTCATTACTTTCTTCTTAGTTATATATATATATATGGGGGATGGATCACGTGAGAATGCAAATATTGGTGAGAAATAAGAATGCAGCATTTAACGTATAAAGTTGTTGCACTAAATTTATAAATTTGTTGCATCAAATTTAACATATAAAGTGTAGACTTAATATAAAGTTGTTGCACGAATTTGGTGCAACAAATTTATACATTTAGTGCAATAACTTCATACGTTAAATCTTTGCGTTCTTATTTCTCACCAATATTCGCATTCTTATGTGAACCATCCCATATATCTATATATATATATATATATATATATATATATATATATTGGCCTTTGTAGTGAACCTAACATAATTTAATATCGATAAGAAATACTAGTAAAAGGAAAAGAAAAATGGCCCAAAGGCTTGGTATCACAGTATATAGCCGGCCCAGTCTCTACCAATAATCCGGCCCAGGCAGCTTCTTGTTGAAATAAATCCGCATAATATCTAATAAATTAAGTTCTTCTGCCATCAAAACTCAAGCTGGGCATGCAAATGCAATGGCAACAATTTTGCGCGGCTGCGCATCCATTCCGCTAACTGTTGGTGCTAATTATTGAATCCCTTTTTTCTCCTCCAAATTTCCATCTACTTTTTAATTTATCTGATGCTGAGCACAGACAACCCCAAGAATTTTATATTTATTTTTCAAAAACAAACAAAAGAAAGAAAATAAAAGGCCAATTTGTTCGGATCTTAAACATTGTACTGGTGAGGGCACTGTGCTAAGGTAAATATTCATTGTTTTCCCTTTTTTGCATGTTTGTTGTTTAAGGATAGAGTATGAAGTTTTATGCATGTATGTTAAAATAGAGTATGAAGTTCTATAAAAAAAAATTAAGCTTGTTCTTTGATGTGATGTTTCTACTAATTTTTAGGTTTTGCAATTGAAAAACACTGAGTTTGATTTTTTTTTTTTTGTGTGCCATTTATTAGGTGCCAAGATGGCCGATCAGGCGTTTGAGGTGGATTTAACCAAACCACTCGTCTTTCAGGTCCGATTTCTCCCATATTATTTTATTTATTTATTTATTTTCAATTTTTAGTACTGTCAAATTACTCAAATTTATTATTATCCTGATCTGCTAGATTGAAATACATGATTCACTAATTAAAGGGCATTTGAGTGACAAGATTGAAACTTTTTAGCCATTGTTTACTTTGTTTTGTTGGATTAAGATGGATTGTTAGGAATTATCCAACGATATCATATTTCCAATTTTCTTGATTCTAAATGGAAGGACACTCAAGGCTATTGAATGTTGTGGATTTGTATGATTAATTAATGGGGTAATATCCAATAGATAAAGAAGTGGGATTTGAGATTTATGCATTTCTTTCTTGTTCCTATTCCAAAGAATGCAAATGATGTATTTGTTAACTTCTGCCATTTCCAACATCCATTGTCGAAGAAAACAAATATTGCGCAGATGATTCTGGATTTTTGCAGCACGAGACTTGTTAAAAAGTAGAAATTACAAGCTTGAATTACTTTACGGAAGTTGATGGTTGTTTAGTTGTATGCATCCTAACTTTAATACACATTCAGTTTCATCTCCATGTGTTGATGATAGGTCGGCCATCTTGGAGCATCTTATGACGAATGGGTTCACAAACCTATTATCGGCCAAGACACCCCACAATTTTTTGAAAATGATTTCATGGAGGTACTATGCAATTTCTTTCTCTTCAGAAGTAATGATTCCATGGTAGAATGCTCGTGCTCGTACAACCCAAATATATTTCTGATTAATATGTTCAACCACCTTTCTAATCCAACAGATGAGTATGAATTTGGTTTGGTTTGGTTTGATTTGATTTAATTTGCCATATAGCAAGGTAGTGCAGACTTCACAACTTGTAGCCTAGCATATATATATATATATACACACACTACCAAATGCACATAGCTAATATGGCCATATTCTTGTGGTGATGATTCCATAGAGAATAGCAAATATGTTTTTTTTTGGAAAATTGTTTGTTTAGGTGGATAGCTGGTTTAGTTTCTCATTATAAGTAAACTTGGGGCAGCTCATGACGCGCACTGTGTGGTGGGTAATTCCTCTTGTCTGGTTACCCGTTGCATCCTTTTTTGTCTCGGCATCTGAAAAGGCTGGACTCTCTCCTTGCCATGTCGCAGCAGCAGTTGTTGGGGGTGTCTTCTTGTGGACATTGATGGAGTACTGCTTGCATCGGTTTCTTTTCCACATGAAAACAACTAGCTATTGGTTTGTCGTCATCATCTCTCTCATCTACATTCATCCCAGTTTAAAAAAGTAAAGAAACATTTGCTGATTTTTTTGAACACACAGGGGAAACACACTTCATTACCTCCTTCACGGCTGCCATCACAAGCATCCAATGGATGGCCTTCGACTTGTCTTTCCTCCTGCAGCAGCAGCAATCTTAGCAGTTCCAGTAAGCAAACAGTTTTCAAATTAGATGATGATGTGCATTATTACCACATTCTTACATCTTTTTATGGCCTCTTACATATCTGTCCTAAATCAGTTGTGGGCCATGTTCAAACTTCTAACACCGGCACCCTATTCTCCTGCTCTATTCGGAGGCACCTTGCTCGGATATGTCATGTACGACTGCACGCATTACTACCTGCATCATGGAAAGCCATTCAAAGGCATAACTCATGACCTCAAGGTAAACACACAAAAAGAAATTTATAATCCTTGTTATTCTCAAAGAAAGGTAGCATTGTGCTAAGATTGTGCAGTTACCAACTGTAGAGAAATCACATGGACCATCACTTCAGAACTCAGCACAAGGGATTTGGAATCACTTCCACTTTGTGGGATCGGTTGTTCGAACTCTTGCTCCGAGAACCACCAAGAAAGTAAGTTGATTACACGACTACGGAGATTTTCTAGTACGTTTCGTTGCTTCATAGCGCTTAAGTTTATCGATTTGACTTAGCTCGCGATTAGATAATGAATGTCTTTCATCTCTACCAAAATTCTTGTCAAGTCCATTTTTGGTTAGGATAGTAGGAATTGGCACCCTTTTCTTTTTCTCTTTTAGTTGTAACTTATTTTTCTTCGAGGACTAACATATACTATTAACACAGTAGATTTCTCTGACCCTAACAATGTTTTGATTTAGTTTCTCGTTTCTCGATCATATTTTCTTCTGAATATTTTGTATTTTTTCCTAATAATTATATTTGTTGTTACAACCATCGTGAGTTTAGAGCGATTTAGCAAGTCACGCAATTCTTGAAAATAGGATACGTTAGTTTCATATCATTGTCGGAGTAAAATGTGGTTTGTTAATTGCAATCATATTTAAATTGTAACATATTGATCTCACATATCTAATTTCCTCGATTTTCAAATAGTATCTTTCTACAACACATACCATACATAAAATAACATCAAAAGATATTTTATCGTCCCCTAAGAACGGCTCAATAATTAAGGTGAGTTCATATGGTCGAAAGATCATAGGTTCGAATCCCATCAAACTCCTCTATGAGTTTGAGTCTGTTAAACTTGGTTTTCTAAATGTGATTTATCTGTCCTGTGTGGTTTGTAGGTAATATATAGGAACATGAGGTTTACTCAATGCGTACTGTTGGTAACGGCTGAGAGTTCCCATACCAAAAAAAAAAAGAAAGATATTTTATCGATAGTGCTAAATCGGAGATATGATATTGTTTGTAATAGTATTTTATGGTAGCTATGAACTCAATAAATATGATTAGTATTTTATTTAAAGACCGAGTTGTACTAAAAGAATCAGCATCTGACAATGTTTTTTTTGCAGTTTACATTGGTTCTTGGTTGTTGTTTAGTTATTAATTTAATGCGATTTACTAATATTTATTGATACGATGAATCAATATCTATATTTTTTGGCCAGTTATGAATGGGGTAGATAATCCATTCTTATATACACTAACTCACAATTAATGAAAAAAATAAATTACGTGGATAATTCATCTTTTATTCATAAAGACGAGAGTGTTGGGGTCATGATGACAAACTTTTACCAAATATATATCATCATATAAAATCAAATATCTCATAATAAGTTGAGATTTATTTAGTAAGACATTAAGCGTCAGCATCATATGATATTTGAGTTGTGAACATGGAAACGCCAGGCTGTCAACCGTTAGGAATCCAACGTGTATTTCTGCTGGCCGACTCCCTTAATTATGCGGCCACGATCTTCTCCCCAATCCATCTCTCCCTAATTTTCCAGATTATTTATTTATCAAGAATCCAATTCCCAGCCTTCACTCTTTCATCTACTACACGTTTTATACGCAGCTCAACTGTGACACTGCTGCAGGCGGCCAGTGTGGGAAGACTCTCCGCTTAAATCTCAAGATTTTCACCCCGCATTGTTCTGGGTTCGTGTCTCTTTCACTAATTTCGGTGTAAAATTTGTTATTCTTTTTTGTTTTTTATGGATTGGATCTGTGATTTCTTGCTGATAAAATGCGGGTGTTTTGGGTTTTCTGTTGCGGTCTGGATCAGATTTTGATGCCGATAGTTCGGTTTGAATTTTTGTTTTTAATCTATTTACTATTTTGGGTTAGCTATCCTTATCAAGAAACGTGTGATTCCTGATTGAGTTTGGGTTTTGTCAAGAAAGGTGTCGTCAGTCGTTTTCGTTGGATTTAATTTATAATCTTTAAGTTTTCTTTTGATGGAAAATATCTCCTAAAAAATTGGACCCTCTCATTAATTATCTCTAATTACAACGCGAGAAATCAAGAAGGCTATACGATTATGATTTATAGCTTGTTTTCACGGGTGAGATAGTTGACATGCACATTTAGACCCGTGTACATTGTTTCTTCAACTTTTACTCGTCTAGATGCATTAGTCTTTTTCTGTTGTAATTTGATGAAGTGATTTACTATTTAACTTGTAGCTTATTAATTGCCATTTACTATTTAGCTTATAGCTTGTAACCTATCTTTTGCAACTTCTTCTTTTTAAAAATCTTTTCTTTTACTTATTCTAGCCAAAGCTCTGTTTTTGTTAGTATTCTTGGATGTGTTCATAGTGCTTCAAGATCATGGCTTAAGTTGTTCACTGGTAGCCCTTGAAATCTGATTATCTGATTGTAACTGCCCATCAAGAGATTTATGGATTTCGACAATGAATTAGCTAGGATTCTCAGCCGGATTTGAAAATTTTATGTGATCTTCTAACTGGAAAAAGTGTTCTTTTGATTACTTGTGAACGTTGTTTATATTTTATAGCTTATGGAGAATGACTCAGTATCAAAACCTATTATGTAAATTGTCTTAAGGCGTGCTTTGGTGGATTTTCTAATTACGGCCAAGTCTTTCTGGTGCAATATGATGTAATATGCCTGATTGATTTGTTATCATCTACTCTGAACAGGCAAAATTTATGTGACAGAGATGGTGGCACAGGGATTTACTGTCGACTTAAACAAACCCCTCGTCTTCCAGGTAAGACCGACAAATTGGTTAAATCTGTGTTTCTGAAGTTTTTATACCTGTTTTTGCATAAAGCATAATATCTTTCTATTAAGTATTACTTTTAGATGCTATACATGACTATTTTCATAACATTGTGTCATTGGCAGTCTGAGATTTTGAAGTGGATTATTGTTTCACAGTTCAAACGCTGACCTAGAAAAAGTATTTTGAGTTTCCAATCCTCTTATATGAACCATAACATCACTAATTCAGTCATCTGATTCTTCCAGTTCTAAATTTCTAATAAATTTTTATGAACTTTCATAGGTTGGCCATCTTGGCGAAGAATATCAGGAGTGGATTCACCAGCCGATTGTCTGCAAAGAAAGCCCTCGATTTTTTCAAAATGACTTTGTGGAGGTATTGATATTTTAGTAGTGTATGTCAAAGGCACACTGCCACATATGTTGTTGTTCACTATGTGCAGTCGATCACAGAGAAAAAAGATATAGCTATGCTACTGTTTTCAGTAGTTTTCAGTTATTTACTCTTTCTTTGAACAGTTTTTGACAAAGAATCAATGGTGGTACATTCCTCTTATTTGGCTCCCAGTCGTTGGTTGGTCCCTCTCAAGTTCCATTAATATGGGTAATTCGATTCTTGATGTGGTATTAGTGGTTGCACTTGGCATCTTTACCTGGACATTGATGGAATATTCCCTACATCGATTCCTTTTCCACATTGAGACGAAGAGTTATTGGTGAGTATTCTCTTTTTCCTTTCTCAATGACATAATGATATTTGAGCAGTCTTTGCGCATCTCAATTTATATAATCTCGTCTTTATCTAACACTTTCAATAACTTCCAGGGGTAACACACTTCATTATCTTCTGCATGGTTGTCACCACAAGCACCCAATGGATGGTCTACGCCTCGTTTTTCCGCCTGCTGCCACTGCAATTCTTCTATATCCGGTATTTTTCTTATTTACGTTTCTCTGGCCCTTTTTTTTGCCTTTGAAGAACAAAAACTCTCTTTTTTTCACTCAGTGCTTCTGTACATGAGCAACATTCACTTACTGAATTTGCTGCTTTTCTGCAAATTATGTACACATAGAGTTCTAATTTTTCAACTCGTTTACCAATGTCGATTGCAGTTCTGGAACTTTATTAAGTTGTTGTCGACTCCCTCCACGGCTCCTGCTTTATTTGCTGGTGGTCTTCTGGGCTATGTGATGTACGATGTAACTCATTACTACGTGCACCACGGTCATCCAACCAGTGAATATCCAAAAAATCTCAAGGTAAAAAGTTATGCTTATTTTCTAGAGACCTGTTTTGCTTTTCTGTAGTCCATAGTTCGACAGTTTAAGGCGATCCTCATGACTGTTAACCATTCAATACTATTTATGCCATGGTTCGACTGAATAGGCCATTTCCATAGTTGCTATAACGCAGCTTTCCTTCTCTGTTATGCAGAAATATCATCTGAACCACCACTTCCGCGTCCAGGATAAAGGTTACGGCATTACTTCCTCGTTATGGGACAAGGTTTTCGGAACTCTACCCCCATCAAAAGTTGAAGGGAAGAGTAGATAAAATTTTGCCGTAGATTCTTTCTTTAGAATTAGCTATCAAAACTGCCTTATGAAAAAAGCTTTCGCATCCACCATTTGGTTCGTCCAGCTTCAACATGTACGTCGTGTTTCCTTAGCAGCTTGTTGGGCAGTTGCACCTTTGTATTTGTGTGTCCAATTGTTTAAGTTGTTATGGAGTTTGCGTTTAGCTGGATTAAATGTACAATTTTTATTTTTCCTTTCAATGAATTCAGTTTCCAGTTTTAGATGAGTTCAAAGAGAGGATGAAAATCCCAGAACCACTTCAATTAGCAAGAATCTTGAACAATGTTTTTTATTTTATTTTTATTTTTTATATCATGCTAAAAAATAGATGAAATGGATTAAATAGTTTGGATGCATAGTAAAATCTCGAACATATCTCTACAATAACATAGCATATCTTGTCAAACTCTTACGTTACTAAGAAAACAAATATTTCAGTGCATCATGCTCTTCTCCCCAACATGGTTCATCAATGGCAGAGTCGGAATACTCTGCTCATGTCTGAAGAAATTACCAGGATCAACTTTCGTCTTCACCTCCACAAGTCTGTTGAAATTGTCTTTGAAATACCTAGTACCCCATGAACTCGCTTGTATGAAGCTCGAACCGTTCTTGTTCAGTCCCAGATCGAGATCTCTATAGTTGACATACGCTTCTCTGGGAAACATCGAAGCGTACAAGGCCATGTAGTTGTATAGCCTCCTGATCCAATCCACGTGCTTGGCCGCCGTCTCCGGCTTGTCGTCGTTCCAGATGCTAAGATACTGAATCATGAATATCACACCTTTTCTATGTGGGAATGGAATCTCAGATTCCAGAATGTTGCTCATCATCCCGCCATAGGGTTGAAGATCATTAATGGGGAATCCTCTTCCAGCATCTTCTTCCACAACCCTTCTATCCCGTCTTCGAATCGGAGTTCGACGAGTCGGACTTCGCTTTGAAGTAGTTCTTGAACAGGATTTCCCTGCAGCAGACTTGGTGGCGTGTTGCCTGGAAAACCGGCAATGTAGAGCACGGATTGAATCCACTCATTTACTGCAGTCTTTTGGTGAGTCCCAATTCCGGAAGCTCTGTTGCATCACCGTAGCAATCTATCGCTCTTCCGGGAAGACGGCGTTGTAGAGAGTTTGCATTGTACGCTCGTCTTTTTCGCGCCTACTGGTTGTTGTATGATGACTCGATGAAGAGATCGTCGTCAATTTTGTCTGCGATTTGTTGCCATTTGTAGAGAATCTTGGTGGCTCCTGCTCCGAGTCTTGACACGGTGAAAACCGTGACGATCTCGAACCGGACGAGCTTCACCTTCCGCGAGGATGACGCCGTGTTGGCGCCTCCACCGCCTCGATGGCCCGAAGAGGTCTTCCCCATCGACTCGCGGTCAGGATTACGCCGTTGGCGTCAACTATTCTTGCATCGATCACGTTGTCGCCCGAGGCCATATTTCCTCATCATGGTGCCGTGGCGCCGCTGTTATGTGGCCGCCGAGGCTGAGGCTAGGGCGAGGCCGGCCGCAAATCCGTGCGTCTTGCTCGCCGAGAGATCCGTAGTAGAGCTCTCCGATGGTGGCTCTGCTGGGCCCACGCGCTATTGTTCTTGAGGTCGACGGTGATGGAGCGGAGCTTGGAGAGGTCAAGGATGATGAACGGCTCGTTGGCCATTGTGGAGATGTAGGAGAGGCCCTCGTAGTCGTGGCCGCCGCTCCGGACCCGGAGCTGGACGTTGAGGTCCTTGGCGCAGGTGACGGCGACTTGGACGTGGTTCTCGGTGTAGGGGGTGAAGATGAGCTGAGGCTTGGGAATGGAGGAGACCAAGCATCGGAGGTTCTGCGCGGAAGATTCTAGAATGGCGGTGAAAGATGCGTTGTCGGGGGCAGAGAAGGCGGTGGAGAATGGAATGGAGAGCTCGGAGTTGAGAGTGATGCATTGGTAGAATTTATCTTGGATGGTTTGGGATGATGCAGGTGAGGATAATGCAAGAATTGCTAGGTTTAGTGTGAGGAGGAATGAGGCTGGAGGTCCCATGTTGCTTGGTTTTGTTGAGGAGAGAGAGGAGGACTATATATGGAACTTTTGGTGGTCTCTTTACTTGATGGCTGTGTGACATAATGACTGCGTCAGGATCAAGATTTGGACATTTTTGAGTCAGGTGATTTTGTATCCGAGGATTGAAACACAACTTGAAAGATTTTTTGGCCACGTTTGAGACAAGAAGGTTTGAGGTTTGTTTCTTCTAGTAAAAATGTTTCTTGCCTTCTAATGATCAATTGCTGCTCGTTTGTTGCTTCAAGGGTGCCTCTTAGGTAGCGAAAATGGCACGTTAGTTGATTCTTTTTGGACTCAGATTTCGCAGGTCTATTTTTTCTAGATTTCAAGATTATGAATTCGATGTGGATATTCTTTTCTAAATCCAATTGTGATAGAGCTTTCTAAAGAATGTAGTCATCTTGAAGTTGTATATAGTTACAATTCATGATACAACTTTATTTTAAGGGAAAAAAACCATTCAGTCTTGATTGAGGCGAAATTATAATATCTCGAGTTATTGATTAAAGAGAAGGAAATAGGAAATTATTTTTAGCAGCGGCCAATTGCCATGGGTAGTTGGAAATAAAAAGAAGGGATATAATATTTATAACCATAACTGTCGCCAAATGCTATCTTAATTAATTACTTTAGGCACAGAAATAATTCCATAATACGCAGTCGGGTGATTATAGTAAATGTATATAAATGATATTGTATTCCATTAATATACATCTAAATAACTCTAATTCTTAAAACAAGCTGACATAAAGATTTAAGCTCAATAAAATATGGATTTCGTGTACAGATTCTTGAGATATTCTCCGTTGAGGTGCTACAATTTATATTTGTGTTGTTTGGAAAGCGTTTTGGATTTGTCATGTTTGGGATATTCGACTAAGAAAAGATGGTGGAGTTTTTTTTGGATTCGTGTTGTTTGAAATTTATGGATATATCGAAATGCGAGGGTGTTCAAGAATATGTCTAGTTGCTGCGAGAATTTAATTGAGTTTATTAAGTAGAATTTTGGTATGGATTTCAGATTCACCTCATAGTAATGCTTGCTTTAGTTTATGAGATTGAATTGAGCATAAAACTAGAACTCAAAGGGGTCCAAATCTTACACGAATCATACCAAACAACTACATACCACTAAATCATTTCTTAAACCATAATATTGAGAAAGACAGCTCATTGTCAAGAATCTTGAGATTTTTACAGATACTTATGCCACTTTGAAAAATGAAACTTGGTAGTGGAGTGGTTGCTTCTGCATTGTCATGAATATAATAGGCCGCCAACTGCCGCAAAGTAGATCTATCAGATGAATCCCACTTAGTTATATGCAATTCCTATCATAGTTTACTGCAAAATTAGTGATGTAAAACAATTTCGCCAAGTACGATAATGGTGGGTGCAACTTAATATATTAGTGCAAAATTTTGAATAGTCTTGGCGAGTGGTTGTGCATCCTTAGTGGTTAGTATCTCACTAATTGAATGGTTAATTAGTTGTCAACAATTAAAGTTATTACATAAATTTTGATAAATTTAATTTTTTTTAAATGCCGCATCACGGTGGACTCGAACCCAGGGCACCTTTAGTCTCGGACATTAACCACAACACACGTACACCATTAAATTTTGTGCCTAATAATGCTATTAATATTCTCCGATAATTTATTGAAATGATTTTGTGCTATACTGCTATTAATATTCTCCTATATATGTATATATTCACATTATATTTCGTTACTTATTTGCATCTACATCTTTTTAGGTATTTTGAAGCTTTGGTGGAAATTCTTTAACATCGAAATCAACAATTTAAATAACGCCTCTTCTTTAACTATCACTTTAAACCTCAAATTATATCCATTTTATCAAAAATATATCAAACTATTAAAATTATTTATTTAAACTACCAACTAACAATATTGTATAAAAAATGTTCCATGTTCATCTTTCGATCTCCGGAATCTTGACATGACTAGACGAAGCCACATGGAGTTACGTTGTATTTTCACTATTTAATTAAGAGTTAACATAAATGTATGGAATTACGTAGCAATCATCCAACCATGTCAAGATTTAGGAGGTTGAAAAATGGACACGGGATATCTTTAATGCAGTGTTGATAGTTAATGGTTTAAATAAATATCCCTGATAGTTCGAAATATTTTTAATAAAATGGATATAGATTGGTTAAAGTAATATTGACTCTAAAATTAATGATAATAAAGTGGACATTCGGAGCAAATGAATTGGCTTGACGTGAAAATATATGGTGGTGTATTTTGATGTACTAATGAGTTACGAGTATTTAAAATTGTTCTACTTCATTAGTTGAACTCTTAGAAACAAACAACTTGGTTATGCCTTGTAGGCCTAATATGGATCCTATTGGAATTTTCTAAAATGGGCTTATAAATAATAATATTGGATGTAGTTGTAGTGGTAGTGGATTTTTGGCCTGTTCAAGATCAATTTTTTAGAATTTAGATCTTACAAATTTGGACTTCATGGAAACAAATCAGATATGAATCCCTACCCTTTAATTTCAAATCTGAACCTGGAATTTAATTTCGAATCAGATAAATGACTAATGGAGCTGCGTTATATTTGAGAAATATGCAATAAGAAGTGTTTATCCTATTAGTATACCTTTTGAAAAAGAAGAGGTAATAAGATTGACCAAATAAAAAAATCAGATCATTTTTATTTTGATAATCCATAAAAAAAATACGCTACTAATACTATAGCAATTTGGCATAATCAAGTACGGTCAACTTTCCCTCTTTCCTTTTAGCTACCGTCCTAACCTTTGTATTGAATAAGGCGTTCCTTTTAGCTACCGTCCATAATCATAATTTAGTAAAAAGAGGGATATTTAAATTAAAATTTATAAAAAAAAAATTAGGTTCAAGTAAACTTAAATGTACTCGTAGGCTCAAAATGTTCGATGAATAAATTCAAGGTCGACTTGACAATAAACTAATATGCAGTATGGGCTCAATTACACCACTAACTATTACCTGGTAACTTGTGTGCCACATTAATGGTCATGTAATTAGAATTGGTTTCTTAATTTAAAGTTTATAATTTGCATTAGAATTTGTAAACATTGCTCATGTGGCACTACTACCATCATTAGTAAATGCATGTGATGATTTTTCTTCTTCTTTCAAATATACATTATTATTATTATTATTATTATTATTATTATTATTATTATTATTATTAAAACACTGTGATTTAATTAATATTTAGACATCAATTCTCAAAAAGTGAAAAGGGTGATTTGGGTTCGGAAGATACCTACCAGATCAATGTCAAGTTGAATAATATTAAAGTATCAGTTTATCTATACAGTTATGAATATAATCATGAGTGAAAGAAAATAACTTGGATCCTTGAGCGAGTTATTGATATCTTATTAATATTCGGCCATTCGATGTACCTCATCAAGCTTAGAAACTAATATTTAATATAAATGTACTGCCATTAAATATGATATTTATGTACATGTTGCATTTTCAAATAAAATAATTAAAATATAAAGTGAATGAATAATAGGAAAAGTATTATAATATGGCTTCCTTTCTCCTCCAAGGAGTGACGAGATTATAATAGTCACAGCAGTCTAAAAAAGAAACAAAAATATTGAATTTGGTTTCTGAATTATAAACGCGTCCGCTCGATAAATTTGAATTTGGTTTGTAGATAAGTAGCGCGTTTATTTCCAGGGAACTTTCTATGGTCAATCTTTCCCCCCTAAGAATCCTTATAAATAGGACTGAATGCATGCTTCTCAAACACCACAAACACAAACGCAAACTCATCTTCTCAAAATCATAAATCACAAAAAATCCTTCGATCTCATCTCTCGCATTCATTCTGCTTCTCATCATGTCAACCACACCGGCAGCTTCTGCTGATAGGCACGATAATTTTCTTCAATGTCTCTCTAAGGAATGCGAGAACTACTCCTCCATTTCCAACGTTGTTTACACTCCTGCAAACTCTTCTTACACTTCCGTCCTTGAATCCACCATTAGAAACACAAGATTCGCATCTGAATCTACTCCTAAACCGCAAGTCATCATAACCCCACAATACGAAACCCAGATCTCAGCTGTCATACGTTGTGCCAAACAATGTGGTCTGGAAATCCGAACTCGAAGCGGAGGCCATGACATGGAGGGACTGTCTTTTGCCTCACAAGTCCCATTTGTGATCATTGATTTGGTCAATCTCAGCGAAGTTATGGTCGACGTTGAGGAGAAAACGGCGTGGGTCGGAGCAGGTGCAACCACCGGTGTTGTACACTACAGGATTGCAGAAAAGAGCCCCACTCTGGGATTTCCTGGGGCTATTGGCACAACGGTCGGTGTCGGTGGGCACTACAGTGGAGGAGGCTACGGCACACTGCTAAGAAAATATGGCCTCGCCGCAGATAACGTCATCGATGCAAGAATCATCGACGTTAATGGAAATATTCTCGACAAAGAATCAATGGGCGAGGATTTGTTCTGGGCGATCAGAGGCGGCGGAGGTGCCAGCTTCGGCGTGATCACTGCTTGGAAGGTGCAACTGGTGGATGTTCCAGAAACAGTCACTGTTTTCTCAATCGTTAGGAATGTGGAAGACCAGAACGGCGTTGAACTGTGGCACCGTTGGCAATACGTGGCGCCTCAAGCCGACAAAGATTTGTTCATCGGAGTCATCGTAAACAGGGTGGACACGTCGGTCCAAGTTAATTTCTTCTCAATGTATCAAGGCAGCGCCGACAAATTAATTTCATTGATGCAAGAAATCTTCCCTGAGTTAGGGCTAGTGAGAGAAGACTGCACCGAAATGAGCTGGATCCAATCCACCCTATTTAACAACCAAATGCCGATAGATCCACTAGAGGCTCTGCTCAACAGGACTCAGCCCGGTCTCAGACAGCTCAAAGCTAAGTCTGATTATGTCCGGACAGCAGTTCCTTTGAACGCGATTGAAGACATGGTGGCTATGTTACGTGAACCAGAAGCAGACGAGACTATGTACTACATGGTGCCTTATGGTGGAAGAATGGAAGAGATATCAGAATCGGCGACTCCGTTTCCACACAGAGCTGGTGCACTCTACAAACTTGCTGGCCTAACTTACTGGCAAGACTCCGAGGCTGCAGATGCAGACCGTTACATAAGTTGGAGCCGCAGTTATTATGAATACATGACTCCTTATGTCTCAAGCTCTCCCAGAGAAGCATACCTGAACTACAGAGATCTCGACATCGGGGTGAACAACGTTGTGGGTGAGACAAGTTACGAACAAGCCAGCATTTGGGGGAAGCCATATTACAAGGACAATTTCGATCGTCTTGTTCATGTCAAAACCGCAATTGATCCGGAGAATTTCTTCAGGAATGAACAGAGCATTCCGCCATTGTCGACCTCTATCGCGGATATTTAAGTATACAGATTTTAGATATTTTATTCAGATACGGTATGTTTCAGACACCCAACATACTGTATTTAGTATTGGATAAGGGGTTGTTTTATTATTATTTTTTGTGATTTTCTTGCATTAATGAAGATTGTATTTTTTTTTCAAATGTACTAATATTTAAGAAGCAAGCATTAGTTTATTGACTGCAGTAGGGGTGAGCATTCGGGCGGTTCGGTCCAAAACCGAACCGAACCCGAAAAACCGAAAAACCGAATTTTTTAAAAAATCCAAACCGAACCGAATTAATGTACAAAACCGAACCGAAACCGAACCGAAATATTCGGTTTGGTTCGGATTCGATTTTTTAACCAATTAAAATTAAAATTAATATAAATATTATAATATAATATATAAATAATAATTATATATATATATAAATATATATAATATTAACCAATTTAAATATTAATAATATAAATAACACATATATATATATATATATATATATATATATAAAAATAAAATAAAATATAATAATAATTAATTAAGTGGTTCGGTTTAAAACCGAATTTTTAACCAAACCGAACCCGAACCGAATTAATTCGGTTTGAAAATTTAAAACCGAACCGAACCGAATTACTGTTCAAAACCGAACCAAACCGCTCATTTCGGTTCGATTCGGTTCGGTTTTTCGGTTCGGTTCGGTTTTTGCTCACCCCTAGACTGCAAAAGTAACATGTGCAGATGTTATTTTTATTAATTAAAATATATCCTCAGAAGAAAATTAAAATTTCACTATTTGCATTAATTATTACATGGAATTAAAATTAAATTTTAAATCCACTGCCGCCTGAGCGTACACTCATTAACCGACCTTGGGGGTCTGTATTGGGGGCAGCTGCTTTGTCAATTGTCATTTAAATAAGTGTATCATTTTTGGTGTGCACATGTTACAATAAAATTGTTAGTGGATGTTGTTTGAGTGGTGAAAGAGTCGTACCATGTAATGAGTTGTGAGTAGAAGAAATGATTTTTTGATAAATAATGAGTGATTGTGAGGTTGAATAATAAGGAGTGATGTTCTAAAAAAGAAAGTGATACTCTTTTAGTGGACGCTAAAAATGATAAAAGTGATACACTTTTGGTGGATGGATGGAGTATTTTATGGATGATTATATGATTGTAATGATTATGTGATTGTAATGTTTCTGGTAGCATAAATCCCACTCTATATCTTACTTTCTAATATTAGTTTTGGCTACACAAATGAAAATGATAGTGCACATATATAGCAGATTCTTGACTTCAGCTATTAGTATCTAGCCATGAAATGTTGATAGTAATTGGTGGATGATTTGACTACCATGATGATCTTTCTTTCTCTCTCCAGTCAATCTCTGAATATCTTGCTTTGAATCGATAGTAAATTCGTAAAAATAGTTAGCACTTAAGCAAGAAGATTAATAAAGATAAATAAGTTTCTAAACAGTTATATATTGTGACAGCTCCAACATCTTATAAGTTCCCAAAAATAAGTTTCAACTCCAACTTATTTTTTATAAGCTTATAAACAACAATAAATTTACTAGAATAATTTTACAATAATTTTTTATTTCCTATATGTACCATGTAAACTTTACATTTATTCAATTTTTTCTCCCTATCTATGATTTTCTCTATCTAAATTATAATTCTTTTTTCTAGCTTATAAGTTTAATTATCTAAATACTTTGACAATTTATAAGCTTTTGAAACATCTTATAAATTATTGTAGCTTATAAACTCTCTAAAATAAGTCGAGAATAAATGAATGGAACGGCAGAGGCAAATGAGTTGCCTTCGTGGTCATGGTCATCATTCTCGTAGTGTTGCTTGGATTTGGGGTTCTTTTAATGGTGTCACGACTAATGAAGGTTTTTTGGTAGCGTTGAAATATTATTGTCATCTATATAACTCATAAGACGATCATCGAGAATGATTCGAGATTTATGTGGCTGATAGGATACGGCCCAACTACTGTGCCCAAGATCGTGCCCAATACAAGTAAACGACATCAAGCTCGGCTGGACAAGTTCGGCCCATGAAGACTCCTAAAGTCGGTGGGAACAGCAGAAAGCTCATATATCTAAAGAATCCTAATTCGAGAGGGATAGGATCTCGAATCCTAGTTAGAAGACTTGGATTCGAGATCTAGGTCAATACAATGTGTATAAATAGAGGCTAGATTAGACGACATAGATCATTCACTCTCTTTGTAATCACTTCATACTCTCAATACATATACTCTCTCTCTTGCCCGTGGGCGAGATCTTATTCACGGATCGAACCACGTAAATCTTTGGTGTTCTTGCATTTATTTCCCTTACAATTTAGGATCGATCATCGGCGCAAATGCATGGGAAGCGAAATATTGTGTTTCGATCAACCACCGCTACGTGGAGATAATCATGACCGGTACACCGAAGCCATCATCCAGGACCGTCGCGGCAACAACAACGCGACGGCGAAGGGAACGCCGAGCTCAACTCGGGAAGAGCCCAATCCGAGAAGAAACCCCGAGGGCATATCCAAAGTCTCGACGAGCACGGACACCCCGCCTGCGGAGGCGGTTACCATAGCGAAAGCAATCGTAGCAATAATCCGTGGGAACCTCCGGCTCATAGTAAACCTTGACGACGTCGTGAGGGATTTCTCGAGAAAATAAGGAGAGCTTTCCGGTTCCTCGGTGACGGGTCGGCCACGTCTCGAAGAACGGTGACACCAAGCCTCGCCTCAGATACGAGGCATCACAACCGAGGTCGGGGCCCAAACCGACCGCGCAAGGAACGAAAGCAGCGGGAGAGACATCGTGATCGCCGAAGCCGGCCTCGATCGCCAGAAATCCATCCAGCGAACTCCGCCCCGATCTCCAGGGGACGAGCAGCGCAGGAAGAGGCATCAGGGCCGCCGCGAAGTCGGTCCGAGTCACCTAAACGAGTTCAATCGTCGAACTCCGTCCCAGTCTCGAGAGGATGGCTTCGATGGATACGGGAAGATAGCCACCCCGTTCTCAAATAGAATACTCAACACTTCTCCCGGATAAATACCGGTACAAGCATCGCCTCACGACGGGCCGAGATCCATGAACTTCCTCTCGCAGTTCCAATACAACATGATCAACCAACACCATTTCGGTTCATATGTAAACTCTTCCGGAGTTACTCGTCGACAACGCCCGCGGTGGTTAGACAGTCTACCTACGGGAAGCATCGGCTCTTATCGCGACACGATGGCTGCCTTCCACCGGGGTTCTTCCAAAAGCGGAATCAAAACGTCTTGACACCTCCTCACCATAAGGCAAAGCCGTAATGAGTCCATCAACGACTTCATGACAAGGTTTAACAAGGAGTGCTTGAAGGTCGAAGACGTGAACGACCGTTAGTCATCTCGGCCTTCCAAAACGGCATCTTGCGGGGCCTTATACAGAGATCGTCAATCACGAACCTCGTCTTGCAGTAGTCAGGGCGATAGCCAACCGGTTCGCCAAAGCGGACGAGGCCGACAAAAGCGCGGCGCGCATAAGGCAGACCTTCGGAAGAGGAAGAAGAGACGAAGGAAGGAAGATCGGAACCAAGGCGGTGAAGCGCCTTGACAGATTACATCGCCGATAAAGTCCGTGCTCGGTCCGTGCGGCGCCGAACGACCTCAATACACCCCGCTGACGGCCGAGGCGAAATCTACGCTCCATATGAACCTATTCGAGAAGCCTCGACCGATGACGGGAGGAAAGAGGTGCCGACCTCGGATAAATACCGCTCATTCCATGATGATTACAGCACGACATCAAGAGTGCAACGAGCTCATGGGTGAAATAGAGATGCTAGTTCGGGACGGATCCTCAAGAAATACAGAGGACAGAGTCGCCAAGCCGACCAAAGTCAAAAGAAGAAAAAGAGAAGAGGGAAATTGTGCCCCTACAAAAACAAAGCGCAGCACCGACGAGGAAGGAGATGATGAGCCCCAATATGACGGGTGGTTCCACTATTACGGGCTCCCGGTGGAGTCACGAAGTCATCCACAAGGCCGATGCCGAAGTCCTAGAACCAGCGAACCTACCAATAAGAGGTTCGAAAGGACGAGGCGATCACCTTCTCGAAGATCGACCCGTTCATGACAAGATTCCCCGCCGGATGCATTGGTGATCCAGGTAGTGGTCGCAAATAAGTTGGTAAAGCGCGTTTACATCGACAGCGGCGCGTCGGTGAGCATCCTTTTTAAGGAATGCTTTGACAAGCTAGGAGTGGAAGACGCTACCGCACAAGCCCCCGCCGCCACTCAAGCTTCGTCCGGGAAGAGACGCCTGAAGGAATAATCGAACTACCGTCACGGTGGGGAAAGCACCAACGACCTCGACCAGGTGGTGCAGTTCTTAGTAGTGAAGGCCAACTCATGAGTATAACATCATACTAGGCGAGATTGGTGAATCGGCTGTGAAGCGGTGATATGCTCAACGTACCACCCGACGATAAAAATACCCACCACGAGGGAAAAATGCCGTGATCCGAGGCGATCGTAAGAAGCGCGAGTGTATGCAAGTTGCCTTACGAGGTGCGGGACCTCGGTCCAACACCCACAGCATAGCAATTAAAGAAACCAAGAGTTGGAGTCCTAAGTACATCACCACTCCGGCGGTCGGTGGAAGAGGTCGCGTTATACAAAGACGAGCCATTGAAGGTCGTCCGTGTTGGTTTCACCACGACACACAAGTGAAGGATCGATCATCCAACTCCTAAGGGAATTCGAGGCGTGTTTGCTTGGTCTCCCTCGACATGACCGGAGTCTCGCCGAGTATCATCACCACCGGCTCAACATCGACCCGAACATAAAGCCGCTTCGGCGAAGCAAAGAATCTTCGCAATTTAACGGAACCAAGTCATTCATGACGAGGTGAACCAGCTATTAAAAGCACGCATCGCTCGAGGTCAAATATCCGACCGGATAGCCAACCCGTGATGGTGAAGAAAGGAGGAGGGATGGCGAATGTGTATCGACTACACCGACCTCAACAAGCATTGCCCAAAGGATTGCTATCCCTTCCCAACATCGACAAGAAGGTCGACGCGTTGGTCGGTACGAAGTCTTGATTTCTTGGACTTATACAAAGGTATCACCAAGTCACGATGGACGACGAAGACGCTGCCAAGACGACCTTCATTACCGACTTCGGGGTCTTCGCATATAAAAGATGCCATTCGCCTTAAAATGCAGGGGCTACCTATCAAAGGATGGTGGACAAAATATTTCACCCTACATAGGTCTGAATGTGGAGGTATCGTAGACGACATCGTCGTCAAAGCAGGAAGAAGCGCATGTGTGGCCGACCTCGGATCGTCCTCGGCCTTCTTCGGAAAATCAACCTAAAGTCAATCCCGAAATGCACGTTTGCGGTCCGGTCCGGAAAGTTCTTAGGGTGTTGGGTTTCACAAGAAGGGCTAAAGCAAACCCGACCAAGGTCCAAACCATTTTGGAAATGAAGATGCCAAGACCATCCATAGCGTACACAAGTCGACAGTGCATAGCCGCACTAAGCCGCTTTCTTTCAAAAGCGCGGATAAGCGGCTACCCTTCTTCAAGATACTCAAAAGCCCGAAATTCTCATGGGATGAGGTGCACAGTCCGCCGAAGACCTCAAGAGCTACCTCGCCAAGCTCCCCACTCTATCCGTCCCAAAGAGGGAGAGGTCCTTTCTCTACCTCGCCGCCTCGGACGAATCCATAAGTGCAGTCTGACGCGAGAAGAAGGACGCCGATCCGGTGTATTTCATCACCGAGCACTAAAGGCAGGAAACGAGGTATCGACCGGAGAAGCTTGCCTTAGCATTGGTAAATGCCGCGAGGAGGCTACGTCCGTTTCCATGCACATCGCATACAAGTCCTCATCGATTACCCACTTCGCAAGTATTGACGGCCCAAGCATCGGGAGAATCGCGAAATGGGCAATCGAACCGGGCGAGCACGATATATCCTTCGCCCGCCAGCCATCAAAGGTCGAGCCCTAGCGGATTTCCTGCCGAGGCTAACCGTCGAAAACCAAGCCCACCGAGTCCGTGTCGACGATGCGGCCGAACCCATGGTTGAAACACCGAGGGTGTTGGCAACTCTCACGTTGACGGGCTTGGGAAACAAAGGTAGCGGAGCGGTATCTTACTCCCAGGCCCGGACGACCAAGAGATCGCCTACTCACTTGGTTCACATTCAAAATACGAACAACGAAGTGGAGTATGAGGCACTAATCGCAGGACTTCGCCTCGCTCAAAGTCTCGAGATACGAGCCGTGCAGTTCACAATGACTCTCAGTCGTCGTAAGCCAAATGTTGGGAAAATACGAGGCAAAAGCGACGAATGAAGAAGTATCTTGAAAAAGCAAAAAGCACACCAACGGACTTTCTCACACTTCCGATAGTTCGCATCCCAGGGAGCAAAATAGCCGAGTGACATCTTAAGTAAATTGGCCTCGTCATCAACGAGCCCGCCAGGGGAGGAAGTCCAAAGGGAGCATAAGCGATGCGTAAGGCGGGCCGAGGTCAACATAGTCTCGGATGAAGAACCCAATTGGATGACTCCCATTCGAGAGTCTTGTTGGATTTGTATCTTGAAAGTAGTTTGGTTGAGCTTGTATACAATGTTTCTGTTACCACTATTACAATCTCCTATCGATTTGAATACTTGATTGCATATATCCGTGTCCCTTATCTCATATATAAGTTAGATCATACGGTGTGTAGAAGATCACGAGTCCGTATGATTGGTCGAAGCTTAATGAGATATAAAAGTTTCACAATGAGACGACTTAAGGACGAGTTGTCGGTTTAGGCCGCAGATATAGATAAGAAGTGACTTGACTTAGTTTCTTGTCTATCTTTGGTGCGTCTCGACGTCTTGAAGGATCACAATGAGATGTGTTCTTCTTCGACCGTCGTGAAGAACCAAGATCTCGGTGACTTACGATGATCTAAACCTCGATAAGGTATTAGGTGAGTATGAGTTCTTGACCATCACTTTGACTTATTATGAGTGAGGTTATATGTTCTAACCCAAGATTCTCCGCATCTTGGGTGGTGGCGATCTTGTATGTCACGCTAGTTATCATGTCGAGTCACCGTATCCGTTTAGGATGATGACGTCCCTTAAGGAGCTTAAAGGTTTATTGTACTAAACCCCGCAGTTGAGTTAGCTCAAGTACAATAATAAGGTTGAGTGGTACTACTTAAGGAAATGAAGTTATTAATCGCTTTAAGCGATCGATTGCTATAAATGATTAATGGACGCTCGATATCTTAAATACGGGATTCGTAATGTCTAAGTGCAAGCCCGACTCAACTTGGTAATAAAGGGGTAAGTCAACATTCTTTCTCTAGTGGCATGATCGAATGTTTATAAATTAATTTATGTTCGGGTGAACATAAGATAATTAATTTATTTGAGGCCCATCTTTATTTCTTGCATTTGATCCTGGCCGCCCATCCAGCCCATAGCACTTGAGGAAATCGGCGCCCTATAGCTCTCAAAGGCAAGATTTTATTCTCTTTATCCCACAAGGATATTATTATATTTATGGTATATGCATAGATCCTTTCCATATAAGATTATGGTAATAATCACGAGTATGGAAATAATCCGATAGTATGGAAATAATCCTAAGATTATGGTAATATTCCATATAGGATTATGGTAATTTCCATATAGGATTATGGTAATTTCCATATGGGATTAAGATAGTGCATTATAAATATAAGGTATGAGATAAAGTCAGGTTAATGCTCACATAATTAACCTAAGATTTTCGTCCCCCTCTTGAGAGAAAAAGAGTGTGATTCTCGAAAATTGTGAGAGCTCGGGTGATTTTCCGGTGCATTCTCCATAGATCGTCCTCACTCGACGTTGGAGATTGGGCAATCGGGATACAGTCCAGAAGGTCAAAGCACGAGTCCGATCCGTTCGATCCGTTCATCTCGTTCCATCGACCTCTTCAGATCCAAAGGTAAACACGAGAAAACCCCTACGTGTTGCGATTAATTATATAGACGCATGCTAGGTTTATAATCAATGTATGGTGAATTAAATATCCAAGATGGATCCTCGGGGCGAGGGTTAACATATGTTATACCTACAATTGGTATCAGAGCCTGGGATCAGAATCTTGGCTCTGTTGGATTAATTCACGTTTGATTATTACGTGCGTTTTAATAATTGTGGATCCGCTGCTCATCGTGGCTCGCTTATTGTTTTTGTTGGTTTTGTTTTACACCACGAGAAAATCCGTGGTTAGATTAGATTTTATTCTGTAAATCTTATCTGTAAAAGAAGAACGAAGACGAAAGAACGAAGAACGAAACGACGGGAAAAACAGGTCTCTCGGCAGTCATCTGGGTGGTTTCTCACGAGCGAGCCTCGCGGTTGCGAGGGCGATCGCGAGGGCTACGGGCGGCGGGTGCGGCGTTCGCTGAGATCCTGGCGCCTAGCGAGCGAGCTTCATGGTCGCGAGGATTACCCGCGAGGCTGCGCGGCCGTCATGAAAGCTAGCGGGTGACAGGTAGCGTTGTCATGCGAAAACCCGCGGCGATGCGCACTCGCGATTGCGGTATGGCGGCTGGCGGCGACGTCTCGGCGGGCGTCGGCGCTCGGGCGGTGGCCACGCATGTCGCTCGTCGGGTCACGGTCGCTTTAGCGACCGCGAGGTAGCCCGCGAGGACACGCGAGCACGCCGGCGACACGATGAGGTTGGGCGCGGTGGGCACTCGCCTAGCGCACGGCCCAAAGACAGATTGGACCGACCCGCCCGCACCCGTTTTCCAGTTTTCGGTCCGTGCCCGCACGCGAGGCCCATTTGTTGAATCCGTCCGCGTGCGTGCACGCGAGGCCTGTTTCAAGTTTTATTCGTACTTTGTAAATCTATGTAATAGATTAGATTTAAATGTGCAGGTTTCACGATTGGGCGCGATGAGCGTTTTATTTTATTTTTATCGCTCATATGCATGTCGTGGATGTTTAAATTATGCAAGATAGCATGCTATGTATGTTTATATTACGTTGACAAACCTTTAAGTGTTTTACGTAATTGGATGCGCATAGTAAGCATGCTAGGTTTATCGCGTTTATCAAGCATATTTTAGAATTCTGCGAGCATGTTTTACATGTTGAGTTCTATAGAAAAGCATGCTAGATTACGTGATCTCGCATGGACAAACCTTTTGAATAAAAAGACTAAGAAGCAACCCGACAAATTAATTTTTCAAATTAAAATGTCAAGACCTCCACTTTTGATCTCTAAACAAAGTGAGACGACTTGAGTAAACGCCCACACGCGCGTGGCTTGCTTGCATTGCTTATCATAAGTTTGTTAGATGAGATTTCTAAATAAAACATTTTAAATCTATTGAGAAGTGGGAGTTTCATGTAAACGCGTCACATGCGTGGCTTGCATGTGCGATTTTCATAAGTTCTCTAGAGATAGATATAAAATGAGATAACAAAAGAATTTGAATTGGGCGGTATGGTCCGAGTGAGTATACCAATTCTAAGAATTCATTTTCTGTTAAAAAAATTGTGGTCAATGCTTAGACATCACCTCAAGTACAACTTCCGCCAAGTCCCTTCTTGCGATAGTGATGTGGTCTAGTAAGGTCCAATCGTTAATTTCATTTGTCATAAGGATAAGTTGACATGGATTGAAATTAAACGACTAAAAGGTACATTTTAGTGCAGTCGAGGGGTTCATGTAAATGTCCACACGCGTGGCTTGCGTGTGGGATTCCTCGGCGATTGGAGGTTTCAATTAATATTATTTTATCAAAGGTTACAATATTATTGTTACGAATTATTTGCGATCGTATGCTTATGTGTTTTACATTATCGTTTGAGATATGTCTCTTACGCCGATTATCAATATGCTCGCACAAAATCCGTTATCGGTCCAAATTTTATCGAGTGGAAGCGAAACATGGAATATGTTCTTATAGTCAAGAACACATGTTTGTTCTCACTATCTAAACCCGATGCCCTTATCGACGATCGACTAATGAGCAGACGAGTCAAGCGGACTTTGGAATAAGTCAAACAATATGGCTAAATGCTATATGATGACTACTATGTCCAAAGGCTTGCATTGCGACATCGATCGATGGTAGACGCGACGATATTTGGTCAAGTCTCGAGAGTAAGTTTGGGCAATCGGATCGGACGATCCTTCCACACAATGAGAGAAATCTTGGCGTGTAAGATGGAAGAAGGAAGTTCGGTCCATGAACATGTCTCCCATGACTCATCTCATGGATAGTCTTGATCGGTTGGGAGGAGGTATTGACGGCGACCAAGGTCGATATCATCCTCAATACACGCCCAAGTCTTTTGAGAACTTTCGCGTGAATGCGATCATGAGCAAGACCGAGTTTACACTTAGTCGGTTGCTTAATGATCTCGTTCTTTGCGGAAGGAGTTATGGGAAAAGGAGCACATGCTCTTGCTAGCACATCTAAGGGCCCAAAATTTTCATCGCAAAATGGAAATAGAAAAGGGGTACCAAAGGTGGTAGAGGCGAGGAAATAGTGGGAGTAATGGGAGCAAGAACATGGTTGCCACCGGAGGCTTGAAGAAGCCAAAGGAGAAGGCAAGTGCTTGAAGTGCGGTAAGACTGGCATTGGAAGGCCAAGTGCCCTATGCTCGAGGCTCAGTCGCCGTTTGCTTTAATGTGAAACATGTTTAGCGACTTGTTCTACCCATTCTTGGGTAGTAGATACGGTGCAACCGATCATGTTTGTTACACCTGCGGGGGTTCCTGCGACAAGGGAGGCTGTTTGATGGCGAGATAACGATCTCCATGGGCAACGCGCGAAAGTCGAAGCTGTTGCGGTTGGAGATGTTTCTTTATGTTTTGGGACAACAGTTTTAGTTTTGAAAGACGTTTTATATGTGCCGGATTTTCGTGGAACCTTGTTTGCTTTCAAATTATTTACTCATGGATATTCATTATTTTTGATAGTGGTGTTTCTATCATAAGAAATGACGGTTATCGTGTTGGCACCTTATATAATTCGCTTTATACTATTTCTGCAAAACATAATACCTATAATTATGTTGCATCTACATCAAACCCTAAAAGAGAAAGTTTTCTTCAAGAAGATGACACTACTTTTCTCTCGGCATCTTAGATTAGGTCACATCAATCTAAATAGGATCCAAAGAATGGCTAAGAATGGAACGTTAGGTAATCTCACGGTTACTCGGTTCCGGTCTGCGAATCTCGTATAGAAGGTAAGATGTCGACCGGACCTTCAAAGCGAAGGGTTATAGAGCCAAAGAAATGTTGAGTTAGTCCATTCGACTGTGTGGACCGATGTCCACACAAGCTCGTGGAGGTATGCAGTATTTTGTCACTTTCATTGACGATTACTCGAGTGCGGATACATATACCGCTTCACCGCAAGTCCGAATGCTTTGAGAATTCAAAGAGTTTAAGGCGAAAGTGAGACGAAGCTAGGTAAAGTATCAAGTCATCTGCTTACGATCGCGGTGGCGAATACCTCGATAACGAGTTTATGGACTATCTAGTGAAGTGTGGGATTACATCCCAACAAGATTTCACCGGCACACCACAAAGAAAATGGTGTGTCGGGCGAAGAAATAGGACTCTTTTGGAAATGGTTAGATCAATGATGAGTTATGCAACATTGCCTATTACGTTACGGGGTATGCCTTAGAAGCAATGACATACTTGCTAAATCTAGTACCATCCAAGTCGATCGAAAAGACCCTTTCGAGTTGTGGTTTGGGCGCAGCTGGTTTAAGCCACATAAGGATATGGGGATCCGGCTGACACGTTGAACAAGAAGGCGACAAGTTGGAGGCTAGATCCGACGCAAGGCTATTTATTGGCTATCCTAGAGGGCGAAGGTGGTTTATTCTATAGTCCCAAGGATCGGAAGGTCATTATTAGCACTAATGCTCGATTCTTAGAAGAGGACTACATGAAAATCATAAATCCAAAGTTGAAATCATTCTTCAAGAATTAGAAGATGATCGTATTCCACCACCGAATAGGCCAAAGCGTGCGAGATGTCGAGTCTAGTGGGAGGATCGACACGGATACTTCAAGAAATTGAAGTGGGTCGAGTTCCACCGAGATACCGACCGTATAAGTGGTACCTACACACAAGATGTGCAAGTTAGAGAACCACAAGTATCTCGCACCCACCGTTGCCATTGTGCTGTAGAACCTCGTCGTGAGTGGGAGGTTGTTCGTCAACCCGAGCGATTTATGTTTGTGGGTGAATCTTAGGATTTAGTCCCAGCAGACGAACATGCAATAATCGACCCATGGACATACAAGGAGGCGATCAAGATATAGATGCAAGATCATGGCACACCGCTATGGACTTAGAAATGGAGTCCATAACGGCTATGGATGTATATGAAAAGACACCTCTACCGGATGGCAAGGAAGTCAGGTAGTAAGTGGATATACAAGAGGAAGAGATTAGATGGAGAGGTTTCACTTTTAAAGCCAAGCTTGTGGCGAAAGGGTACACTCAGATTGAAGGCATCGATTTCGATGAGACCTTTTCACCGTAGCAATGCTCAAGTCCATCGTAATTCTTCTAGCCATAGCAGACCACTTGAACCTAGAGGTTTGGCAAATGGATGTTAAAACCGCTTTTCTAAGCGGTTACCTTGAGGAAGGTAGAGACATCTATATGCAACAAACCAAGGTTATGTGGTAAAGGGTGAAGAGCATCTAGTATGGAAGCTTAAGAAGTCCATTTATGGACTTAAGCGAACCTCCGATCATGGAACTTACGCTTTGACGAGATAGTAAAGTCCTATGGATTTACCCGTTTCCTAGCGAGAGTTGTGTGTATCTCGTTAGATGTCAGCGGTGATGTGGTATTTCTTGCACTTTATGTAGATGACATCCTTCTAGTTGGCAACAACGTGAAGTCATATCGACGCGAAAGAGTTGGCTATCCGATCGGTTTCAAATGAAAGACTTAGGAGATGCAGCAGCATTCTTGGGATCAAGGTTTACCGAGATCGCAAGAAGAAAATGTTGAGCTTATCTCGGGCGTCTTACATTGATCTTGTGATTACTCGTTTTAGTATGCAGACCGCCAAAAAGGATTGCTACCTTCGGACATGGCGTTCCTTTATCTAAGACGCATCACCCATGACCGCAAAGGAGATAGAGGAATGAGACAAGTTCCTTACGCTCGCCGTGGGAAGTCTCATGTACGCAATGCTATGCACGAGGCCCGATATCTCTATCATGCGGTAGGCATAGTAGCTAGATATCGATCTAACCTGGACAAGCTCATTGAATTTGATAAAGCATATACTCAAGTACACGAAAAGGACTCGAGATTATAAAGCTAGTTTACCATGCGAGATAGTCTAATGCCTTTGGGTTATCTGACTCGGTTTCCAAGCCGACCGTGATGAGAAAAAGTCGACCTCGGGCTATGTGTTTACCTTGGGAGGTGGAGCCGTATCTGGCGGAGTGCAAAGCAAATGATGCATTGCGGACTCTACCATGGAAGCCGAATATGTAGCCGCGGAGGCTTCTAAGGAGGTCAGATGGTTCAAGAACTACCTCATGGATCTAGATGTGGTACTGGTTTGCCCAAGAGTATCATAGTTTCTCGTGATAACTCGTGTGCGATGTGCAAACTCGAAGGAACCACGGACCCACAAGCGACCAAACACATAGAGAGAAAGTACCATGTCATACGAAATCGTTAGACGAGGTGGCGTCTTGATTGAAAAGATTGATCGACGGAAAATCTAGCGGATCCATTCACGAAGAGCTCGCCGCAAAAGTCTACGATGGACACGTTAGAGGACTTGGATTGCGCTTGATGGCACCCACTTAGAAAGGAAACTTTTGTATAAGTGGGAGAAGCAAAGTGATGGTTGTTTGTAATAGCTAGTAGAAAGACACATTGTATACTAAAAGTTTGCTTTAGTATAAGTGGGAGATTGTTGGATTTGTATACTGAAAGTAGTTTGGTTGAGCTTGTATACAATGTTTCCTCGTTACCACTATTACAATCTCCTATCCGATTTGAATACTTGATTGCATATATCATGTCCCCTTATCTCATATATAAGTTAGATCATACGGTGTGTAGAAGATCACGAAGTGCGTATGATTGGTCAAGCTTAATGAGATATAAAAGTTTCACGGTGAGGCGACTTAAGGACGAGTTGTCGGTTTAGGCTGCGAGTATAGATAAGAAGTGACTTGACTTAGTTGCTTGTCTATCTTGATGCGTCTACGACGTCTTGAAGGATCCTGATGAGATGTGTTCTTCTTCGACCGTCGTGAAGAACCAAGATCTCGGTGACTTACGATGATCTAAACCTCGATAAGGTATTAGGTGAGTATGAGTTCTTGACCATCACTTTGACTTATTATGAGTGAGGGTTATATGTTCTAACCCAAGATTCTCCGCATCTTGGGTGGTGGCGATCTTGTATGTCACGCTAGTTATCATGTCAGTCACCGTATCCGTTTAGGATGATGGCGTCCCTTAAGGAGCTCAAAGGTTTATTGTACTAAACCCCGCAGGTTGAGTTAGCTCAAGTACAATAATAAGGTTGAGTGGTACTACTTAAGGAAATGAAGTTATTAATCGTTTTAAGCGATGATTGCTATAAATGATTAATGGACGTTCGATATCTTAAATACGAGGATTCGTAATGTCTAAGTGCAAGCCCGACTCAACTTCGTAATAAAGGGGTAAGTCAACATTCTTTCTCTAGTGGCATGATCGAATGTTTATAAATTAATTTATGTTCGGGTGAACATAAGATAATTAATTTATTTGAGGCCCATCTTTATTCCTTGCATTTGATCCCTGGTTTGCCCATCCAGCCCATAGCACCGAGGAAATCGGCGCCTTATAGCTCTCAAAGGCAAGATTTTATTCTCTTTATCCCACAAGGATATTATTATATTTATGGTATATGCATAGATCCTTTCCATATAAGATTATGGTAATAATCCTGAGAGTATGGAAATAATCCTGATAGTATGGAAATAATCCTAAGATTATGGTAATATTCCATATAGGATTATGGTAATTTCCATATAGGATTATGGTAATTTCCATATGGGATTAAGGTAGTGCATTATAAATATAAGGTATGAGATAAAGTCTAGGTTAATGCTCACATAATTATCCTAAGATTTTCGTCCCCCTCTTGAGAGAAAAAGAGTGTGATTCTCGAAAATTGTGAGAGCTCGGGTGATTTTCCGGTGCATTCTCCATAGATCGTCCTCACTCGACGTTGGAGATTGGGCAATCGGGATACAGTCCAGAAGGTCAAAGCACGAGTCCGATCCGTTCGATCCGTTCATCTCGTTCCATCGACCTCTTCAGATCCAAAGGTAAACACGAGAAAACCCCTACGTGTTGCGATTAATTATATAGACGCATGCTAGGTTTATAATCAATGTATGGTGAATTAAATATCCAAGATGGATCCTCGGGGCGAGGGTTAACATATGTTATACCTACAAGCACGGAGAAGGCGAATCGCCCTGCGACAAGTTTGGAGGCTAGGAGGATCTGAACAAATCTCTGCGATATACAATTGAGCAGGGGTCCTATCTGAAAGTCATATCTCCAACCTCTCTAAGGTGCTTGGGTCCGAACCGAGCCAATTCGTTCTACGAGAAATACACGAAGGTTCGTGCGGAAGCCACATCGGACCCCGAGCCTTGTCAAAGAAAGTCGTGCGATGGGGATACTATTGGCCACAATGTTCCAAGACTCGATGGACCTCGTAAAAAGTGTCCGGTGTCAAATCCATGGGACGTGCCAAGGCTACCCTGACCGACCTCACCTCCGCATGAGCCCTTGCCGTTTATGCAATGGGGATTGACATTGTGGGCCCTTTGTAAAGCACCGTGACAGCTCCAATTTTTAATTGTTGCGATCGACTACTTCACGAAGTGGGTGAAGTTGAGCCCTTGGCGAAAATCACAAGCAAGAACGCCTCAACTTCGTATGGAAGAACATAGTGTGTCGCTTGGCATCCCCATATCCTCCTTTCGGATAACGGAACACAATTCACGGATAAGACATTGAAAGATTGGTGTCGAGCTTGGATCGAACAAAGTTCACCTCGGTGGCCCATCCTCAAGCAAATGGTCGGGACCGGTTACCAGCAGACCATCGTAAAGGTCTAAAAACTTCGTCTCGACCGAGCTAAAGGCCTCTGGGTGGAAAATCTACCACAGTGTCTTATGGTGCGTGCCAACAACACCTCGGACCTCGAGCGGAGAAACACCATACGAGTTTGGTGTATGGAACCGAGCGATGATCCCTGCGAGATCGGAGTGCCGAGTCCTCGTACCATTGACTTCTCTGCCGAAGCAAATGGGGAAAATCTACGAGCCGATCTAGACCTACTCGAAGAAAGAGACCTCGCCACATCAGGAAGCTCGGTACAAGCAAAGTAGCTCGGTATTACAACCGGCGTTAAAACCGACAATTCAAGTGGGCGACCTCGTACTCCGACATAATGAAGTCGGCAAAACCACGCACTCGACAAAATTGGAAGCCACATGGGAAGGACCTTCACCGGTGAGCGAAGTCCTCGGCAAAGGCCTATTAGCTCGCTTCAATTGTCCGGTGAGCAATTACCCAATGCATGGCACATCGTCCATCGAAGAAATATTATGCATAAGTGTCGGGTCGGGTCTTGTTCGGTCATATTTTAAAGTCTGTTTAGAGTCTGTCTTATTTGGTGGTCGCGTCATCTTTTATCAATAAAATCTTTATTTTCTGAGTTCTACTTGTCACTAATGCATAATTAATCTTCACATTATTTACCTCTACGGAGGACAAATTCCCTCGACGGAGGTCGATTACATTCGTTTCATACGAATGTAAATCTAAACGCAGCATGCCTACATACGAGATCGAGACTACCTTCGTTTATTTGAGCGTTCTCTCTATGTAGATGAAGGGACCACCCTCCGATGACCTCGACAAAAAGAACCATTCCTACATACGAGATCGGACTACCTTCGCCTATTTGAGCGTTCTCTCTATGTAGATGAAGGGACCACCCTCCCGATGACCTCGGCAAAAACAGAACCATTCCTACATACGAGATCGGACTACCTTCGTACATTTGAAGCGTTCTCTCTATGTAGATGAAGGGACCACCCTCCCGATGACCTCGGCAAAAACAGAACCATTCCTACATACGAGATCGGACTACCTTCGTTTATTTGAGCGTTCTCTATGTAGATGAAGGGACCACCCTCCCGACGACCTCGGCAAAAACAGAACCCCTACCTTCGTGCGAGCGATTTCTTCGAGCGGAATTCTACGAGACGAACTACTTTAGTATATTACTCTTGTTCAAATACAAAGTCAACAAGAAACCATTCTTATTAAATAAAGGTGTACAGGTTACATTTTACGAGGACGGAGCGGATCGGGAAAAGGCGAGCCAATCCACAGAAAATCGAAATTCAGCAGACTCGTCTATGCTAATCCTACCTCTACCTCGTCCTCGGTCTATATTACGGGCCCGGCCGGCCCGACCTCGGTCACTTAGCGATGCGGCTCTGCGGGCTCGGCCTCGACCACTTGATGACGCCTGGGTCTCGGCGCATGGAGGGTCCACGGCGTTCGAGGCAATAGCACGCCTCTCTTGCGCGCCACTCCGGATCGTCATAATTAGGTTCATTTATTCTAGGCGAAAGCTCCGTGAGAAGAGGCTCTGCATCCCGTCGAAGTATTTCGCCGAGTGTGGTTGTCGGCGATGTGATCTTGATATGCTCCCAGCCTTTTCAATTCGTCTTTCGCTCCGCGGTGCGCCGTGGTCAAACCATATTCGCGCTCGCACCCGAACAACGGCGGCCCTCGACAACCTTGCTTCAACCTCGGGATCGTCATCCCACCATTTCGGTGGATAACCTCCTCGTGCTCGGCATGCTCCTCGGCTATCACCTTGGCCTTCTCCTGGCGACCTCGAACGCCTCCTCCAATTCAAAAGGCGAGCACGGAGCTCGTCACGGCTCTCTGGCGGCCCTATGTGACATCGGACTCCCGCATGCGTGGCCAAGCTGCCTATATGGAGGAGTTCGACCTCTTTCAACTCAAGAGCCGCGTGGGTCTTGATTCGGTTCAACGAGGAGAAGCATCAAGCATTTCGAGAGACAATCAATAAAAAAAGATAAGTTTCTTAACATAAACTTGTCATTTTATTAACATGCCCTTAGGCAAAATCAATGTACATTTACATTAAAAAAAGGGGTAAAAAGATGGGATCAATGACCCTCCGGAAGCTTCGCCACGTCCACATTCGCCCGTCTCAACGCCTCGATAACCGCAGCCTCTTCCGCCCTCGGCTCGGCCGTCTGACCGGCCTCTTGGGAACCACTTTGAGTCTCGCCTTTGAAGCATCACCGCACCCCGACCCCTGCATAATCGGATAGTAAAGCTTGATCGGGGATCCCGATCCACGGACGGCGCGAACGGACTCAGCAGACGAAGAACCGGCAGGAGGCGAGGTTACGTAGCACGGAAGCTCCTTCAAGCCGCGGACGATCACATCAAAATAGGCCCGTCTCGGGACATTGTCCTCGGTCTCCTCGTACCCATACTTGGCTTTGTCCAGTGCAGGTAGTCTCGGCGACATCTTGATTGCATCCGAGGCGGCGCGCTTATTAAGCACATCGGCCGCGTCCCGAGACCATCCGGAAGTCGCCGACATGAACGACCTCTCGCAAAGGCACGAAGCGTCTCTCCTGCGAGCTCGCCATGTCCGCCTCCCGACGGCGAACCGCCCACCTCGCCTTCATCAGGCAACCTCGGACTTCGCCGCCTCGGCCGCCTTGCCCTCCGCCATGCAGCCCTCACGACTGCCCTTCCGTCGCCGCCTCGATGGTAGTAGCATCCGCCGCTTTTTGTTTGGCGAGGTCCGGATCTTAGCCTCGGCCTCGGATATTTCTTTAGCAAGGAGGGTATTCTCGCCTCCACCTCCCGAGCATCACCGCCACCCCGTCAAATCACAGAACGGCGCCCTTCAAGTAATCCGATATAAGATCGGATATTTTTGACACCTCGGCCGCCACGTCCTCGACCCCCTACACATAGACACATCAGGTCAGAAAGCACAGTCAATATACTACAACAAAAGTATAGGGCAGGCACAAAACCTCGGGAAGAGAGGCGGCGACTTGACACCAGCGATCTCACTTTCGGCCTCGGCGACAGCGAGGACTCATGGATTACATCCTTCCGCCTCTTCAAGCGCTTGAGTGGCTGCGGCGAGGGGGATCTCGAAGGCCCCACAGTCATTTCGGGCATATCCTCGAAATCCTTCAGGTCGGAGACCTCGTCGGCTCGACCAGAGATCGGTTCACCCGAGAGATCGGCTCCTTCCTTTCTTCTTCCTTTCCTTGACGGGTTCACTACCAAGAGATACGAGGTCAAGATCAGCGTATAATCATGCGATAAAAAAAAAAGAAATAGGGGCCTCACCTTCACCGACTCCACCCCGGAGGTAGGATCATAAAGTGAGCCCAGCCCCGCCCGACTCGGCCTCGGAGAAGACCTCGTCAACAAGGCCAATTTTGTCCAGCGTCTCCTCCAGTCACCAAGTCCTTGTCAGCGAATACATCGGCGATCTTATCGGATCGCCATGGAAACTCCATCATCACGAAACCGGCGGAAGAAGAACTTCTTCGCGGTTGGAGATCTTCGACTTAATCTTTGCTTTGAATTTCCTACGGGGTGATAGATAATACCACCCGAGCCACCCTTCGATTCTGTGAAGGACCAGCCCCAAGGTCAAAGGAAAATTATGCTATGGGCATAGACACCTAGAGGCGATCATATGCGGAATGAGTTCGGCGAGAGTTGGGCGAGATATGCGAAACATCTCTTGAACTCAGCGTATACGTAAGGAAAGGAAGGCGAAGACCACCTTGAGGCCGCGCCGTACAGTAATAAAACCATCAGGAGGCACAAGCCCTGTCCTCCTGGACGGGGGCAACGAACTCAACATCGGAAGGAACACTATATTGAAAGCAGATATCCCTAATATCCAAATACCTAAGATGGAAGAAAAGAAGACACTTTGCCGCAATCCCCACCGGGGAATCGCGAGACTACACTCGACAAGGCGTATGGACACGGGTAAAAGCAGTGAGACACTAAATCGACGGGAAACAGACACGATTTGGCCTTTCGGACGACTCGTTATGAGAAGAGGTAGCCATTACTTACTTTTGTTTATCGATGAGCGGCGAAGCTTCAAATCGTCGATGGCGCGAATAAAGTGTTTCTCGCGGAGGCGAAGGTTTTGAAAATCGAGAAATGAAGAAGCAAGTGATAAGAGATATTGCGTATCAAGGAAGACATTCCCTAATATGCACTTTATCGGGAATCCAACAGTTGCCAATTTAATGCGCATTAAATCGTATCCAGCGTCGATGACTCGACAACGGCGAAAATCCGTCTTGACCTCGGCATAACGCCGTCGGTGAAGCGATAAGAAGACCTCGGCTAACGCCCGTCGGTGAAGCGGTGAAGACCTCGACTGCGCCTAACGCCGGGTGAAGCCATTCACAAGACCTCGACGCGCCACGACGGTCGAGCGGTCGAAGACTTGGCATAGCGCCTCCGGGCGAAGCGATCGAACCTCGACAACGCCGCCGGTAAAGCCGATAAGAAGACCTCGGCATAACGCCTCGTCGGGTGAAGCCGATCGAAGACCTCGGCATAACGCCTCGACGGTGAAGCGAATACAAGACCTCGGCAGACGCTCTGCGAGCACAAAGATACTATCTACGACGTCGAAGCATTGACACACAAGGTCGGACAATGAAAAGAATGTCAAAGATCGTCAAACCCCGCTCGTCACAACAACCCCAATCCGGCATGACCTCGTTTCTGCGTCTTTTCGGGGGTTGTGATAGGATCTGACCAACTACTGTGCCCAAGCATCGGGCCCAATACAAGTAAACGACATCAAGCTCGGCCGGACAAGTTCGACCCATGAAGACTCCTAAAGTCGGTGGGAGCAGAAAGCTCGACCATATCTAAAGAATCCTAATTCGAGAGGATAGGATCTCGAATCCTAGTTAGAGAGACTTGGATTCGAGATCAGGTCAATACAATGTGTATAAATAGAGGCTAGATTAGGCGACATAGATCATTCACTCTCTTTGTAATCACTTCTTATACTCTCAATACATATACTCTCTCTCTTGCCTGTGGACGTAGATCTTATTCACGATCGAACCACGTAAATCTTCTGTGTTCTTGCGCGTTTATTTCCTTACAATTTAGGATCGATCGGTGGCGTATGTGGATAAATGACTAATGGAGCTGCCTTATATTTGAGAAATATGCAACAAGAAGAGTTTATTCTATTAGTATACCTTTTGAAAAATAAGAGGTAATAAGATTGACCAAATAAAAAATCAGATCAAATCACAGATTTTTATTTTTATTTTGATAATCCATAAAAAATACGCTACTAATACTATAGCAATTTGGCATTAATCAAGTACGGTCAACTTTCCCACTTTCCTTTTAGCTACCGTCCATAACCTTTGTATTGAATAAGGCGTTGTAATTAAAAGATTTGATAATACTCTAATCACGATCTCGAAAAATTAATCTAATTAATCCAGTCAATTAACCCCACTAGGTGAAAATAATTAATTTTCTTAGCCATCACAAAGTAAAAAAACTATTTTTTAGAAAAAGTGTACGTTATATCTAAAGTCACATGATTTTTTAAGCCAATTTAAAGAATATGATTTATTCCCGAAGCTATCGAGATTCGAGTAGCACAATTACTATATTATTCATTTCATATAGAAACCCTAAATATTTAACATGATTCTTTTATTTAATTATTGGGCTACAATTTTGGGCCCGCTTATAATAAATTGTTCGAGATAAAGTCATGTACAAATACGTCACATTTTCAATCAGTAGAATCACTATTGAAGACCTACTTAAATGTTTATAAGTACCTTATTTGTTTACAGATAAAAAAAAAGAATAATATTTTTGTGTACATATGCTATAATACACTTGACCTAAACTAGTTAATGATGATACAGTACCCATGGCCAACTTATGGAGTACCAACTCATATGATATTTGATCAGACGAATAACCCACAATGATGCAGTAGAAAAATCAAATTAATTTGAAGATATGAAAATTTTAGAATTAATAGCCAAATATGACAAGAAATCAAAAGCTTAAATAAATACAACTTTTCTTTTTACTACATAATTTTTTTTTTATTATTACTTTTGACTTGGGACAAAACTATGGAATTTGAATACTAAGTATCACTGTTAATCGAAGGTTTTGGTTGTTTGAATGCCCCAAAGAGAATTTAATATATAAATCTTAATTCTAACAACATTGACTTAATCCGATCCCATTCGCTATGATTGATTATATGGTATTATATATTAATTGGTGAGATTCATAATATCACTTAATTTTGACCAGATTAATACAACTACTTACTAAATTTTGAATAAACAAATAATACTTGAAATGTCATCTGAAGTTAAGAGTATATTCCCATGAGATTTTTTCCCGACTAACAAGACTTGAAATGTCAACTGAAAGAGTGTATTTACATGAGAGTTTTCTCGACTAGTAGCGTTGAAAGCTTGAAGCATTTTATTTATTTATTTGCATTGAGATGTTCAAAAGTTAAAAATAATCCATAGAGAATAAGCAGTCGAAATTCTAACAAATAAAATACACTGCCGTATGCAACTTGGTATCATCTTGAAAATGATCGAAACCACAACGTTATTATTAAAGTCAATATGATAAGATAAAAACTCCATGGGCGCTCTTCCATATGATAAGATAAAAACTCCATGGGCGCTCTTCCATATGATGTAAGTCATAGTTGTCTAATAAAAAATATTATTTTTATTCATAAAAACAATATATTTTTTTTAAAAAGCCATAATTATTTTGGATAAAAGTTATGGTGCTTATAATAAAAGTAACAATTTTTATGAATAAAGTGACCGTTCTTATTAATCAAAGTGACTTATGTTCTAAAAAAATTAAATATTCTTACAATATAAGTGAAAGTTTTCATGAATAAAAGTAATAGTATTTGTTATGAACAAAAGTGATGATTCTGATTAAAAAAAACAGTAATTTTCTTTTGTATTTTTTCTATTTTTTTTTCCAATAAAACATGAGTCTAGTAAAAAAACACTTTTTTTAAACATAGCTTGAAAAAGCGTTTGTGAGGCGCGCCTCATTGCGAGGTGTTGAGAAAGCGTAAGCATATATGCTGCGTTTTGACATAAATTTCATATTTCTTTTTTGTATTTTTTGGACTTAATTATTTTTTACTTACTTTATAATGGGCTGTTAAAAAACAAAGATTGAAAACATCGAATTTTAATATCAAAATAGTGGATATGGTTATAATTCAATGGGTCAGGTTTACTTACTTTTTCTTTTGTTGATTTCGAATCTTTCCAATGGGATTTGCTTGGTAGAATGAAAAATAGAGATCTTTGACGATTCGAGAGGACACTTGTGCTTATTCACGTAACCCCAGCCTAGTGCAAGAGAAGGAAAAAACTACCCCACATATGAAACTTGAAAAGGCGTGGACATTTTATGTTCCAAACACTTACAACAAGACAACACGGTTAAGGGCATCTGAACGTAACGCTTCCTATAGTACTCTCTCTTTTACTTTCAGTCTAGTCTTAAGTGATGTATTATAATGAAATGATGTTAGCATATATGTATTGAGACCACCCCGATCTGGATTCAATCTTTCTCTCGTAAGAAGAGAAAGAGGCTTTTCAGAATACTTGCCTTGATCAATTTCATATAAAATAAAGGAAATAGATCCATACGGGGATCAATAAAAGAAAAGAAATATTAGATGCTTTAAGATTTGATAGGATACTAACTCTGAAAGATCAAAAAGAATTAAACGAAACTTTGTTTCGAGCACAGTGGCCAAGTTACGAGGAAGCCGATCGAACATCAACCTATCACCGGATCTGGAGCCTTATCGAAAAACACAAAAGACCACTTCTTAAATTTCATTGAACAATAACTTGATAAAGTACAAAAAATCTCTATAACGAAATGCAACCGAGCAACTGAAATAGTACTAACAATGTAATCGGCATATCCAAATTTACCCCCCTATTTCCATGTTTTCCTCCATCCACGAAAGGGCAAAACCGGAATACTCTGTTCGTTCCTGAAAACGTTGTCGGGATCAACGGCCGTCTTTACTTTCACCAGCCTATCGAAATTGCTCTTGAAATATTTCACCCCGTAGACTTTACCCTCACTGTAACTATTTTTACCGTTGTCGGTCGTTCCAATGTCCAAGTCTCTGTAATTCAGATAAGCCTCCCTCGGATTCTTCGAAACGTACGGCGACATGAAACTGTACAAACTCCTAATCTGATCCATGTAGTTCTTGTCCGCTGCCTCGCCTTCCTCCTCCCAGTTCACCGAATACTGAATCTTGAATATGTTGCCGGCGCGATGAGGGAATGGCGTCTCGGATTCCGGTATCTCGGCCATCCTCCCGCCGTAGGAGTTGAACACCAGCCCCACTTTCCCGATTTCCACCATTTTCTCGAAGATTTTCTCAAGCCCAGAAACGGAGATGAGAGTTTTCACGTAGTCAGATTTGCGCTTTAAGAACTTGACGGAATCCGGAGTTCTGCTCAGCAGCGCCTCCGGAGAAGTGGTGTTGTCGAAATTGCCCCAGAATAGAACGGAGTCAATCCACGTCATTTCGCGGCAGTCGGAATTTTTGAGCCCTAATTTCGGGAATTCGGAGTCGGTGATTGGTAATAGTTGGTCAGAGCCGCCGAGGAAAAGGCCGATGAAGGTGGCGCGGACGCTAGGTTGCTTGTTGCGGGTGACCGGCTGGAGAAGAACTCTGATGAAAAGATTGTCTTCGATTTTGTCGGCGATTTGCTGGTACTGGTAAACGACGTCGGTTGCGTTGTCCGCCGCGTATTTTTCAAGGCGGAAAACTGTCACGGTGGCCGGAACCGGGACTAGCTTTATCTTGTAGGAAATAATTACACCGAAGCTGGCGCCGCCGCCGCCGCGGATGGCCCAGAAGAGATCCTCGCCCATGGATTTTCTGTTGAGAACTCTGCCATCGGCGACGACGATCGTGGCGTCGATGAGATGGTCGACGGTGAGGCCGTGCTTCCTGATCATGTTGCCGTAGCCGCCGCCGCTGATGTGGCCTCCGGCGCCGACGGTGGGGCAAACGCCGGCGGGGAAGCCGTGGACCTTGCTCTTCTCCCAGATTCTGTAGTAGAGTTCGCCGAGGTAGGCGCCGGATCCCACCCAGGCGGTCTCTTCGGCGATGTCGACGTCGACGGAGCGGAAGTTGAACATGTCGAGGATGACGAAGGTAGTGTCGGAGACGTAGGAGATGCCCTCGTAGTCGTGGCCGCCGCTGCGGATTTTGAGTTGGACGCCGAGTTTCCTGGCGCAGACGACGGCGGCACTGACTTGGGACTCCGTTGTGGGGGTGACGATGATGCTGGGTTTGGGGGTGGTGGAGACGTTGAAGCGGCGGTTTCTGATGTAGGATTGGAGGACGTTCGTGAATAGGGGTTGTTTGGGCTGTACACTATTTTTGTTATCTCGGATTCTGGGATTTTCGTTTCGGAGAAGCACTGGACAAACGAGTCGTAGACATTTTGTGCAGAAGCAGAGACAAAATGTTTAGGAGATTTAAGAAGATTAAGACGAAAAATTTCTTCATTCTGGTAAGAGAGATGGATATGCCATGTGCTGTGGGTAAGAACTGTAGCATCTAGACACATTTATAAGTGTTATGATTGGGGGGTGGATTCGGCTAATATGGCGCCTGGAAGAGAATTCTATTTTCGCAATGACAGTGAAATATTTGTCAGGTACCAAATTAGTATAATTTTTTCGAGTAATATAATTTTCTTACAACTTTAGCATGTTGTATTTTGTGGCTGTGTTGTAATATTCTGGTTGTTTACGAGAATATTATTTTAGTTAAGAATATGATATATCTTAAATCACTATATTTTCCTTTACAGATTAAGCAGTTATAGTGACTAATAATAGGAGATTAACATGATAGATTAATTATAAAATAATTGGATAATTGTATGATTGGAGGCACGCGACTTTCCGTGGTGGATTTGTGCTCCCAAAATCTCACAGTAGACGAAGCCGAAGCTACCCCTCTCTTGACCGGACTCGAAAAGGCATGAGAAAGAAGAGTGCACCAGTTAATAATTGAAATAGATTAAAATTGATTCTGAAATAGGTTAAGGGCACAAAATTATGATTTTGAGATGCAGAGCTGATCCGAAAGTCATGGGAGATAAAATTATGAAAGATCCATCGACATGAAAAATGGAATTGCAGATAACTTGACCAAATTTGGATACGATGTGACTGAAGGAGATGACTTTTTTGAGACATATCCACTATTGATTATTCCTTTACTGGAACTACATTTAATCAAGGGGCGGATGCATGTATACCCGATCTCATAAGAGATCTGCATATATATCCATGGGATAAAAGCACGCAAAATCGGTGGTTTATATTGTATGACAAATATACCCTCATGTTCGACTTTGTTTTACGTGTAAAATAACGAGCGATTAAAAATGGAAAGGGAGCTCGGTCGGATTCGATGAAAGACCGGAATCCGACCGGGAATCCGACCGGAAAGACCGAATCCGATCGGTGCGATCGAATCCACCGATTCCGATCGTGTTTTTTTTTTTTGTTTCCTCAATAAGTGCTTTGAATTTTCTCTCAAATTATTGTAGCATTCAATTCATTCACGTGAAACCGATATAATAGGTGCGAATTTAGTACAATAATAGGTGCGATTTTCTTGTTATTACAAGAATTTGTACAATAATGAGTCTCAATTCATTGTAGCTACGATAATTTCACGTGAATGATACATGCATATCCATTATTTGTTGTTGTTTACCTTCTATAAAATTTGATTTAATTCATTCATTCATTCATTCACATCTCATATCTTCATTTTCCAAAATTTTCTATTGAAGTTGAGCGGTATTTGAAGGAAAACCACGGAGAATTCAATCATTTTTCAATATCAAATGTAATTCGCTAGCAACCCCAAAGAATAATATACTATATTTACATATGCGTATATTTTGATTGTGAATTTTGTTTTAATATTTTATTTATTCTTTCTTTATGTAGATGGACAATTGGAAATTCATTCTTGTGAATTATGGTGGAGAGTTTGATAGTGATTGTGCGTATATTGGCGGGTGTCGACAAATTGTCCAAATTCGGATCGTTTTCTTTGCGACCTCATATACTATATCAATCACGTATTGCGAGCGATGAATTGAGCACGGATTATCAATTATTTTATTTATCCACATCTCGATATGGTCTTATAATAAAATCATTGTTAACCGATGATGAACTGTTGCTCGATTGCATGTGCGAAGAATATCCACGCGTTTATGTAGTTCACAACACTACAAATATTGCGAGTGGATCAAACCCGGAGAGCCCAATCATTTGCAAGAAGAATATTTACAAAATGTTCCAAGTATGCTTTCGGTGATTGGTTTTACGAATCCCAAAGCGCACGCTACGGAGCAACAAGGCCAACAACTCCTATTCGAATGATGATGTTGATGGAGAAGACGAAGAAGAAGAATATGTACACGAGACCAAGATCTCGAAGAGACCGACTCGGATGTCAAGCGACCATCCCGAACAATCAATTTTAAATAATACGTTTATTGATTTTGCGGGATGGATTCGAGAGAAGGACTTCCCAAACTATTATCTTTGATTAATCGAAGCACCTATCCGTAAGATGTCGACCCACCCGATCTTTGAAGAACTAACTAATCGGTTAGTTCCGGTCATTCCGCTCAACGCTGCGGTCTCACTTGTTGCTAGTGAAATGGACCCGACAAGGGATGGAGAATTGAGTAGTAATTCATATTACTATGGCAAAGATGACCTCTATCTTCTTTGTTGGTGTGTGGCGTATGGGCGGGCGGAATCGTTGTTGGTCGCTCGGATACAACACGATGACATTTAAATGCAAGCACTCGAGAGGTGTAATTTTGAGTTCTGAGCTGCCCAACGAGGTAATATTTGGAAAGTTTATAAGTTTATATCGAACACAAATGCCACCGTGATTTGGGTTGTGTTGGACCATTGAAGGTTCGTTCAAAGATAGTTGCAGCAGATTATGCTCGAAAATGCGCTGTGGTGAAATCATGAAGCTAAATCAATTATGGTGAGTTGAAACATGATTTTGGTATCCGCATCGGTTATGATGTGGCGTTGCAAGCCCGACATACAAATGATTGAGTTGATATACGGTCGGCATGATCGGTCGTTCCAAATCTTTGCGCCAGTTATCTGCAGATGTTGACACGAGGCGAATCCCCGATCGTTCGCGATTATGAGGTCGATGGTGATGGTCGATTCGGCATCCGTTCGTTGCTCTCGCCGCATCTATCGCCCCTTCTATTTTTGTTTGAGACCGGTGATCGTCGTAGATGGTACTCACCTCGAGGGAAAGAATAAAGGAATTTTATTTGTTGCGATAACGAAGGATGCCAATGAGCAAGTGTTCCGTTGGCGTATGGTGTTGGGCGATTGAGAATGATGAATCTTGGTCATGGTTTATCTCACGCATCAGCGGGTATTTGGAAATCTTGAAAAATTCTTAATTGTCTCGGACGCACACGTGTCCATAGCTAACGCCATCGAGAGTATTTCCACAAGCTCATCACGCCTTATGCTTCTACCACTTATCGAACAAGATCAAACAGTTTCGTGGCGATCTGTGGTGGAAATGTTCAGAAGTCGCTTATGCATACGAGCCGGACAATACCAGCGTCTATATGTCGCTATCGAAGCATAAATGATAAAGCATACCACAAACCTCCGTGTAGACCGTAAAAAAAATGGGCCCGTTCAAAGTCCCCGTGAGCCGTTTTAGCTTCTTAACATCAAATCAGCAGAGTCATTTAACTCTCGATTATTATGGGCGGCGTCTTCCAATATGCTCAATGTTGGAAGCAATCGGACTTGTAATTGAGCGAAGGTTCAACGATAGACGAAAGCGGCATGTAGGTTTGACAACTATCTCACCGAGGAAGCAGTGAAAAGCTTCGATGGCGGTGTCCAAAAGTCGTCGTTACTCTCGGCGAGGTCTACAAATGCAAAATATAGGGTGCGATCTGGCGTTAGGAACTTCGGTCGATCTTCAACTAAAATCGTGTGATTGTCGAGAATTTAACCAAGGCGGGATGCCGTGTTCACACGCAATTGCTGCCATTAAGTAAGTTTTAATACTAATACTACACGTCGTTTTATTTTTCATGTAACTCATACTAATACTTTTCATTGACAATGTGGGCCGAGAATCCATCCACAATTACGTCGAATCATACTACACGACCAACACTTTAATTGAGACATACGGTGGTGCGTTGAATCATGTCCTCAATACAATGAGTGGTCGGTTCCAAATGAGGTAGCTCAGCGAATGTATTGCCTCCTATTGTGACAAGGCAGTTTGGACGACCTAGAACAAGTAGATTCCATCCGGTGGTGAAAGGTCTACAAGAAGAGTGCCTACAAGCGATATGGGAGAATCGTCTAACAATGAGCGCCGAGCACCAAAGAAATCACAAATATTGTAGGGAACCGGGACATACACGAAGGAAATGTCCAAATCGAATAAATGAAGGCATAAGCGATTAATTAAAGTTGTTGTATTTTTTAATATTTGAAATATTGTATTCGCACCTTTATTGTTATTCTTCTTTATATCATTCAATTTTATACATTGTGTTGTGCTATAATAATAATAATAATAATAATAATAATAATAATAATAATAATAATAAAACTTCTTCACCCTTTCAATTAGTGCATACGGATCTTTGGGGTCCAAGTTCTACCACGTCTATTGAAGGGTTCAAGTATTACATACATTTTGTTGATGACTATACTAGGTTTACTTGGATATTTCCTTACGTACTAAATGTGAAGTTTGAAATGTATCGTATCGTACAAAGCGTGATCATGTATCGTATAAAACATGAACTAAATTACACAATGATTTTTAAAATCTTAAATAGTTAGGAGTTTAAATAAATAAAAATAGAAGCAACTATAGGAGTTTAAAATCTTAAATAGTTATTAATTTACAAATATTAATAAAGCGAAATTTAGATATTACACATTTAAATTTACATATCTAAGTGTCTTCACACAACTCAAAAATAAAGCATTATAATTTTCCTATATCTTTGGTATATGAGTATTCCCCAAGTAATACTCGGCGATCCGGATATCACACGTTCAACGTACATGCATGCATATGGACCTAAGCGGCCGTCTTTTGAGAGAACGGTTAGCGGTGACGGATAGATAATTCAAGTGTCACGGTTTTTTTCGATATGCCGTATCGTTGAACCTCCAATAATCGACTTCGTCCAAGATGAATCCAAATAAATGCAATATCGAGACCATCTGCTGGTGCGTTTTCTCTTCGCATGATCTTCTAATCTCCAATATATCGAATCATATAGATCAAGCGTCGGTCAAGCATTACGATAACAATGACGACGTAGTGTCCATCGATAAGGATAGGTATAATCACCTATATAACATAATTATTACAAAATATATGAATTATTAAAACAAATATATTAAAATTTAAATATAACATGATATTGAATTACAAAATCACTGTTGCATGTTGGACCAATCGGTCATAGTGGATACTCCGTCGTGCCCTTGATCGGGAAATAATACTCTCGGCACTTTCCAACCGCTTGAACAAGATTCCCAACCAACTTGAAGGATTCGCTATTGAGACATTCAAATGATTTAATCGGACATTGAATTGAGCAAAGCAATAAATAAATAAATGTAAATTATTGGAAAATCAATACTTACATAGAAGTCGGTGTCCAATACATCGATACGAATATGCACCCCAATGCCCAAGTCGGTCCATAAAATGGTATTTCTTCTTCTATTGAATTTGAAATAAGTAGTAAGCGCATACACCGATACTGAATATACCCCACGAAATCTAGAGAATAAATTCAAATCATCGACCAATGCCTGGACCCACGACTCACGGTCACTGGGATCTACGGATAATAGCATCCCGTATAACATAATAATATGCGCACGGAGGTATAAACTACCATCCGCATCATCTATATGCACGCCCTATCCGAAAACGCTCTACTAAGTCCGCAATAGATATATGGTCGAGCAGTGAAAGCTCTAAACACTCGAACACGTTGCAACCGGTGCTCTCTACTAAGATTGAAAGGCGAGCTTCCAAACTTAAACCGGTGACTAGTGCATAGTCATGAACAAGAAAACAAATGCTCCGTCCGTTCATATGAAACCATACTAGACCATCATTCGTCATAATCGGCGGAAATCACGTGGTGCAAAGCCGTGATATTTTTGCACCAGGCTTCGGTCAAGTAAATGATCAAGCATCCACTAGCAAACTATCCAAGATAACTCTTCACCACCAATCTCCAATAATCTAGTCTTAATGATATCTAAATAATTGATCCTATAATATGTGCTAATTTGGACCACAACATTAATCATCTCGGGTCTCACATAATCAACATAACCCTAACAATAAAAACAATAAAGTGTATAAATATCATAAAATAAAACATATAATAAAGCATAATAACACGTTTAGCATAATTAAGCATAATAAATCATAATATACATTTTAACATATTAAATAAATAATAGCATATTAAGCATGTGTGCTAATTAAGTAGCGAGATTAACTAATAAATAAGCACGTTTAATTAATACATTATGATATTATCAATAAATAAGCACGTTTAACTAATAAATTATGATAAGCAGGTTAAGGCGGCGTGTGTGGGTCTTATTTACTTTTGCATTTGTAGATAAGCACGTTTAAAATTAATAAATTATGATAAGCAGATTTAACTAACTAATAAACCATAATAAACTATGATAAACTATGATAAGCAAGGTTAATTATGATAAGCAGATTTAATTAATAAACTAAGATAAGCAGGTTTAATTATGATAAGCAGATTTAACTAATAAACTATGATAATAAGCACGCGTTTAACTAATAAATTCAGAATAATAGCATAAGCACGTTTAACTAACTAAATAATAACTAAACTAACTAACCAAAATAAGAAATCCGATCGGTCCGTTTGACGGTCGGATTCCTTAAACACCGATCGGATTCCGTCAAACGGACCGATCGGATTTCGTCGAGCAAAGCGAAGGCGGCGTGCACGAGAAGCCATGGTGCGAGAATTCGGCGATGAGCTATCCGATCCGAGAAGGCGAAGAGAAGCGGCGGCGAGAGTGATTCTGGGAGGGAGGTGAAGGGAGTCTCGAATCCGGAGGGAGTGAAATGAGAGGCGGGAGTGTCGCTATATATTGGGAGGAATCGAATCGGATGAGAAGAATCCGATCGAATCAGATCGTCCGATCGGTCGATCGGATTCCACTCGATCAAAGATTCCACAGGATTTGCGACCTTTTGAGTCTTGAGAGCGTGCGCGCACTTTATGTCAACTCGTTTGTTTTCAATGTTGAATCCGATCGGATCCGATCGGTGAGAATCCGATCGAATCCGATTTTCCGATCGGATTCTACTCAATCAACTTTCCGAACATTGATGACTTTTTCGCCTTTTAGTCACCTCGTTCATGACAATGTTTTTTCAAGGCTATTTGGGGGTATATCTTCCTGATTTTGCATGTTATTATAACGATTGGGTATTTGTTCATACCTTTTATGCCATTTGTGTAGTTTTCCCTATTGACACTTTAATCAATTCACTTTTGTATTTCTTCTTTTACACCAAAATAAATAAATAATAAAGCGGAGTCTTTTCCTTTGCTGTGGGCTAAGAATAATTTTTTTTGCTATCGCAGTTTTCCACTAGATGTCTATGGTAAAGCAAAATAAGTTATTAAAGTTATTCCGAATCGAATAATTTACGTGGTATATATCTACCATTTATGCGTAATATAATATGTAGAATTTAAATATGTCCTAAAGCAAGATATATATCTACAACAGATGAAAACTCACGAATTTTCTAAGTAAATTTTACCAGAAGTTGTGGAAAAATCCCAGCAGTTATTATGAGATGTAAGACTCTGAAGACATAAATAACGTATTTGTAATAGTAATTAATATAAATTTGAAAAGCAATACTACAAAATTATCATTTCTTTTGTGCTGAAAACATTATTATTTATATTCAGAAACAATACCTTGAATCTCAATTACTTTGGTATGTTCTCTTTAAAAAACCAAGCATGCATGCACCGGAAAAAAGTTATTTTATGGTGAGTGGATTGATAATGGGATTAATTAGGCATTGACTCGTGAAGAAACAATTATCCCAAAGTCAAACTTACTTTTTTTTAATGTTTTACTCGAGCTCTTCGAAACCTGTGGTTGCAAAGTTGGTCTAAAATATTGTACTTCATCTTTCCATTAAATACGTTCATTTAATTTCATTTTGATCCGTCCGTAGAATATATTCAGTTTCCTTTTTTGAGAACATCATCTTTACATTTTTACCATAAATCTATCCACTTATTTACAAAAAATCACTCATTGTCCACCCTTTTACACCCACTATTCATTAATATATTCATTTATTATCCTCATAGCCCACTTTCTTACATCCACTTACTTTACACTTATTACAGTTTATTAAAATCTATGCCATCAAAATCAAGAAACAACTTTGGTAGACAGAGGAAGTAATATCTTAATCGTGTAAACTACTAAAATTTTTGAATTGCCAAATGTCTTCACCGCATATTAAATTTTGGAGTTTTGAAATGTTACTCTTAAAAAGAATTTTATTATTTATTAAAGAAATGTATTCCAACCTCAGTATTAACGATACATCTGCAATTAATTAAAGTTTGTATTAGTGATTTGAAGCTATATGTATGATAGGATACGGCCCAACTACTGGGCCCAAGAATCGGGCGTCTGATTAAACACGACATCAAGCTCGGCTGGACAAGTTCGGCTATGAAGAATCTGAAGCCGGTGGGAGCAGAAAGACTCGGCCGTATCTTAAAGAATCCTAATTCGAGAGGATAGGATCTCGAATCCTAGTTAGAAGACTTGGATTCGAGATCTAGGTCGATCATTGTGTATAAATAGAGGCTAGATTAGGCGACATAGATTCATTCACTCTCTTTGTAATCACTTCTTATACTTTCAATACATATACTCTCTCTTGCCCGTGGGCGTAGATCTTATTCACGGATCGAACCACGTAAATCTTTAGTGTTCTTGCGCATTTATTTCCTTACAATTTAGGATCGATCCTTTGGCGCCGTGCGTGGGAAGCGAAATTTTGTGTTTCGATCAACCACCGTTTACGGGGAATAATCATGACCGGTACACGAAGCCATGCCTCGGGACCGTCGCCGGCAACAACAACGCGACGGCGAAGGGAACGCCGAGCTCAACTCGGGAAGAGCCCAATCGGAGAAGAAACCCCGAGGGGCATATCGAAAGTCTCGGCGAGCACGGACACCCGCCTGCGGGGCGGTTACCATAGCGAAGACGATCGTAGCAATAATCCGGGGAACCTCCGGCTCCATAAGTAAACCTTGGCGGCGTCGTCGAGGATTTCTCGAGAAAAATAAGGAGAGCTTTCTCGGTTCCTCGGTGAAGCACGGGGTCGACCACGTCACGAAGAGCGAACACGAAGCCTCGTCTAGATCGAGGCATCACAACGAGGTCGGGGCCCAAACCGACCGCGCGAGGAACCGACAGCGGGAGAGGGCGTCGTGATCGCCGCGAAGCCGGCCCGATCGCGAGAATAAATCCATCCAACGAACTCCGCCCGATCTCGAGGGGACGGCGGCGCGAGAAAAGGCATCGGGGCGCGCGAGGCGGTCCGAGTCACCTAAGCGAGTTCGATCGTCGAACTCCGTCCCGATCTCGGAGGGCGGCTTGATGGATACGGAAGATAGCCACCCGTTCTCAAATAGAATACTCAACACTTCTCTCCGGATAAATACGGGTACCAAGCATCGCCCCTATGATGGTGAGGATCCACGAACTTCCTCATGGTTCAATACAACATGATCAACCAGCTCATTTCGGTTCACATGTGTAAACTCTTCCGGAGTTACTCGTCGACAACGCCCGCGGTGGTTCGACGGTCTACCTCTGAGGAAGCATCGGCTCTATCGCGACGATGGTTGCCTTCCACGAAGGTTCTTCAAAAGGCGGAATCAAAACGTCATCGGCACACTCCTCGCCATAAGGCAAAGCCGTAATGAGTCCATCGGCGACTTCATGACAAGGTTTAACAAGGAGTGCACGAAGGTCGAAGGCGTGAGCGACACATTAGTCATCTCGGCCTTCAAAGCGGCATCTTGCGGGGCCTTATATCGAGAGATCGTCAATCGAGCCTCGTCTTGCAATGTAGCTGGCGGCGCATGCCAATCGGTTCGCCAAAGCGGGCGGGGCGACAAAAGCGCGAAGCGAACAAGCGGACCCTCGGAAAAAGAAGAAGAGGCGAAGGAAGGAAGATCGGAACCAAGGCGCGCGAGCGCGCGGGCGGATTACATCGCCCAATAAAATCCGGGCTCGGTCCACGCGGCCCTCGGGCGACCTCAATACACCCGTTGGCGAGCGGGGGCGAAATCTCGCTCCATATGAACTGTTAGAAGCCTCGACCGATGGCGGGAGGAAGAGGTGCCGACCTACGGATAAATCTTGCTCATTCCATGATGATTACAGACACGACATCGAAGAGTGCAGCGAGCTCATGGGTGAAATTGAGATGCTAGTTCGGGGCGGATCCACGAAGAAATACCGAGGGCAGTCGTCAAACCGACCAAAGTCGAAAGAAGAAAAGCGGAGGAAGAGGAAATTGTGCCCCACAAAAAAACAAAGCGCGACCGCGAGCGAGGAAGGAGATGGCGAGCCTCAATATGACGGGGTGGTCTCCACAATTACGGGGCTCCCAGGTGGAGTCACGAAGTCCTCTCGAGCCGATGCCGAAGTCCAGAACCGGTGAACCCACCATAAGAGGTTCGAGAAAGGACGAGGCGATCACCTTCTCCGAAGGCGACCCGTTCCGCGACGGTACCCGCGGGATGCATTGGTGATCCGGTGGTGGTCGCAAACAAGTTGGTGAAGCGTTTACATTGGCAACGCGTCGGTGAGCATCCTTTTAAGGAATGCTTTGACAAGCTAGGAGTGGAAGGCGCGCCTCGCACAAGCCCCGTGCCACTCCGAGCTTCGTCCGGGAAGAGCAGCCCGGAAGGAATAATCGAGCTACCGTCACGGTGGGAAAGCACCAGCGACCTCGACCAGGTGGTGCGGTTCTTCGTAGTGAAGGCCAACTCGCCGTATAACATCATCTAGGCGAGATTGGTGAGCATTGTAAAAGCGGTATGCTCAGCGTACCACTGACGATAAAAATACCCACCACGAGGAGCGGCCGTGATCCGGGCGATCGAAGCAAGCGAGTGTATGCAAGTTGCCTTACGGTGCGGGACCTCGGTCCAACACCCACAAGCATAGCAATTAAAGAAACCCGAAGAGTTGGAGTCAGGAAGTACATTGCCACTCACGACAATCGGTGGAAGAGGTCGCATTGTACAAAGATGAGCCATTGAAGGTCGTCGGGTTGGTTTCACCACGACACGAAGTGAAGGATCGGATCATCCAACTCTAAGGAATTCGAGGCGTGTTTGCTTGGTCTCCCCGACATGACCGAGTCTCGCCGAGTATCATCACTCACCGGCTCAATATCGACCGAACACAAAGCCGGTTCGGCGAAGCAAAGAATCTTCGCGGCGAGCGGAACCAAGTCATTCATGGCGAGGTGAACCGGCTATTAAAAGCACGCATCTTGTTCGAGGTCAAATACCCGACACGGATAGCCAACCGGTGATGGTGAAGAAAGGAGGAGGGATGGCGAATGTGTATTGACTACACCGACCTCAACAAGCATTGCCCAAAGGATTGCTATCCCTTCCCAACATTGACAAGAAGGTCGGCGCGTTGGTGGGTGCGAAGTCTTGATTTCTTGGACTTATACAAAGGTATCACCAAGTCACGATGGACGGCGAAGCAGCGGCCAAGACGACCTTCATTACCGACTTGGGGTCTTCGCATATAAAAGATGCCATTCGACCTTAAAAATGCGGGGCTACCTATCGAAGGATGGTGGACAAAATATTTCACCCTACATAGGTCGAATGTGGAGGTATCGTGAGCGACATCGTCGTCAAAGCAAGGAAGAAGCGCATGTGTGGCCGACCTCGGGATCGTCCTCGGCCTTCTTGGAAGATCAACCTAAAGTGAATCCCGAAATGCACGTTTGCGGTCCGTGCGGAAAGTTCTTAGGGTGTTGGGTTTCACAAGAAGGCTAAAGCGAACCCGACCAAGGTCGAAACCATTTTGGAAATGAAGATGCGAAGACCATCCATAGCGTACACAAGTTGACGGGTTGCATAGCCGCACTAAGCCGCTTTCTTTCAAAAGCAGCGGATAGCGACTACCCTTCTTCAAGATACTCAAAAAAGCCCGAAATTCTCATGGGATGAGGTGCGCGAGTCCGCCGAAGACCTCAAGAGCTACCTCGCCAAGCTCCCCACTCTATCCGTCCCAAAGAGGAGAGGTCCTTTCCTCTACCTCGCCGCCTCGGACGAATCCATAAGTGCGATCTGAGTGCGAGAAGAAGGACGTCGGCTCCGGTTTATTTCATCGGCCGAGCACTAAAGGCCGGAAGCAGTGTCGACCACGGAGAAGCTTGCCTTAGCATTGGTAAATGCCGCGAGGAGGCTACGTCCGTCTTTCCATGCACATCGCATACAAGTCCTCACCGATTACCCACTTGCAAGTATTGTGAGCCGGGCTGTCGGGAGAATCGCGAAATGGGCAATCGAGCGGGGCGAGCACGATATATCCTACTGCCCCGAGCCATCAAAGGTCGAGCCTAGCGGATTTCCTTGCAGTCTAACCGTCGAAAAAGCCCAGCCGAGTCCGTGTCGAGGCGATGCGAAGCCGAACCCATGGTTGAAACACCGAGTCTTGGAAACTCGTTGCGAGGGCTTGGAAACAAGGCGTGAGCGGTATCTTACTCCTAGGCCGGACGGCGAGATCGCCTATTCACTCCGGTTCACATTCAAAAATCTGAACAACGAAGTGGAGTATGAGGCACCGATCGCGGGACTTCGCCTCGCTCAAGGTCTCGAGATCTGAGCCGTGCAAGTTCACGGCGACTCTCAAGTCGTCGTAAGCGAAATGTTGGGAAAATACGAGGCAAAAGCGGCGAGAATGAAGAGTATCTTGAAAAGCAAAAAGCACATGCGGACTTTCTCACACTTCCGGATAGTTCGCATCGAGGGAGCAAAATAGCCGGTGACATCTTAAGTAAATTGGCCTCGTCATCAGCGAGCCCGCCGATGAAGAAGTCAGCGGGGAGCATAAGCGATGCGGAAGGCGGGCCGAGGTCAACATAGTCTCGGATGAAGAACCCAATTGGATGACTCCCATTCGAGTACACGGAGAAGGCGAACTTGCCCACGACAAGTTGGAGGCTAGGAGGATCTGAACAAATCTGCGATATCTGATTGAGCGAGGAGTCTATCTGAAAGTCGTATCTCCAACCTCTCTTAAGGTGCTTGGGTCCGAACCGAGCCAATTCGTTCTGAGAAATACGAAGGTTCGTGCGGAAGCCACATCGGACCCGAGCCTTGTCGAAGAAAGTCATGCGATGGGGATACTATTGGCGACAATGTTCCAAGACTCGATGGACCTCGTAAAAAGTGTCCAAGTGTCGAATCCATGGGAGCGTGCCAAGGCTACCCGGACCGACCTCGCCTCCGTCATGAGCCCTTGGCCGTTTATGCAATGGGGATTGACATTGTGGGCCCCTTTGTAAAGCACCGGGACGCTCAATTTTTAATTGTTGCGATCGACTACTTCACGAAGTGGGTAGAAGGCGAGCCCTTGGCGAAAATCACAAGCAAAACGCCTCAACCGTATGGAAGAACATAGTGTGTCGCTCGGCATCCCCATATCCTCCTTTCGGATAACGGAACACAATTCACGGATAAGGCATTGAATTGGTGTCGAGCTTGGATCGAACAAAGTTCACGTCGGTGGCCCATCCTCAAGCAAATGGTCGGACCGAAGTTACCAGCAGGACCATCGTAAAGGGTCAAAAACTTCGTCTCGACCGAGCTAAAGGCCTCGGGTGGAAAATTTACCGCGAGGTCTATGGTCGTGCCGAACAACGCCTCGGACCTCGAGCGGAGAAACACCATACGGTTTGGTGTATGGAACCGGCGATGATCCTGCGAGATCGAGATCTGAGTCCTCGTGCCATTGACTTCTGCCCGAAGCAAATGGGGAAAATCTACGGTGATCTAGACCTACTCGAAGAAAGAGACCTCGCCTACATCGAGGAAGCTCGGTACAAGCAACAAGTAGCTCGGTATTACAACCGGTAGCGTTAAAACCGACAATTCAGTGGGCGACCTCGTACTCCGACATAATGAAGTCGACAAAGCCGCGCACTCGGCAAATTGGAAGCCACATGGGAAGGACCTTCACCGGTCGACGAAGTCCTCGGCAAAGGGGCTATAAGCTCGCTCAATTATGCGGTGAGCAATTACCCAACGCATGGCACATCGTCCATCGAAGAAATATTATGCATAAGTGTCGAGGTTGGGTCTTGTTCGGTCATATTTTAAAGTCTGTTTAGAGTCATCTTATTTGGTGGTCGCGTCATCTTTTATCAATAAAATCTTTATTTTCTGAGTTCTACTTGTCACTAATGCATAATTAATCTTAGCATTATTTACCCTCTTCCCTCGGAGGACGAATTCCCTCGGCGGAGGTCGATTACATTCGTTTAATACATTCGTTTATATTCTCTCATGTGAAATCTAAGCCTCGCATGCCATACATACGAGATCGGACTACCTTCGTTTATTTGAGCGTTCTCTCTATGTGAGCGAAGGGACCACCCTCCCGATGACCTCGGCAAAAGGAACCATTCCTACATACGAGATCGGACTACCTTCGTTTATTTGAGCGTTCTCTCTATGTGAGCGAAGGGACCACCCTCCGATGACCTCGGCAAAAGCAGGAACCATTCCTACATACGAGATCGGACTACCTTCGTTTATTTTGAGCGTTCTCTCTATGTGAGCGAAGGGACCACCCTCCCGACGACCTCGGCAAAAAGGGAACCATTCCTACGTACGAGATCGGACTACCTTCGTTTATTTGAGCGTTCTCTCTATGTAGCGAAGGGACCACCCTCCCGACGACCTCGGCAAAAAAAAGGAACCATTCCTACGTGCGAGCGATTTCTTTCGAGCGGAATTCTCTCGAGGACGAACTACTTTGGCATATTACTCTTGTTCAAGTACAAAGTCAACAAAACCATTCTTATTAAATAGAAGATATCTGGTTACATTTACATTTCACGAGGGCGGAGGCGGATCGGGAAAAGGCGAGCAATCCACAGAAAAATCGAATTGACTCATCTATGCTAATCCTACCTCTACCTCGTCCTCGGTCTATATTACGGGCCCGCCGGGCGACCTCGGTCACTTGCGATGCAGCTCTGCGAGCTCGGCCTCGACCACTTGATGGCCTTGGTCTCGGCGCATGGAGGTCCACGACGTTCGAGAACAATAGCACGCCTCTCTTGTCGCGCCACTCCGGATCGTCATAATGTGGTTCATTTATTCTAGGCGAAAGCTCCGTGAGAGAAGAGGCCTCTGCGTCCCGTCGAAGTATGTCGTCGAGTTGTGGTTGTCGGCGATAACGATTTTGTATATGCTCCGAGCCTTTTCAATTCGACGTCTTGCTCGTGAATTGCGAAGAGGTCCGGCCGTATTCGCGCTATACCTCGAACAGCGGGCGGCGGCCTCGACAACCTTAACTACTTTGGGATCGTCATCCCACCATTTCGGTGGATAACCTCCTCGTACTCGGCATGCTCCTCGGCTATCACCTGGCGCCTCCTTGGCGACCTCGAGCGCCTCCTCCAATTCAAAAGCGAGCACGGGCTCGTCACGGCTCTCTGGCGGCTCATGTGACATCGATTCACGCATGCGTGACCGAGCTGCCTTTATATGGAGGAGTTCGACCTCTTTCAACTCAAGAGCTCATGACGGTCTTTGATTTGATTCAACCAAGGAGAAGCATCAAACATTTCAGGAGACAACTGAATAAAAAAAAAAAGATAAGTTTCTTGACATAAACTTGTAATTTATTAACATGCCCTTAGGCGAAAAATTGTTGTACATTTACATTCAAAAAAAAAAAAAAAAAAATGCAGGGATCAACTGACCCCTCCGGAAGCTTCGGCCATGTCAACGTTCGCGCCTCAAAGCTGGGCGACCTCGGCCTCGGCCTCTTGGGAACTACGGAGTCGGCGCCGCCCGAAGCATCGGTAGTCTCACGACCCCTTTGCATGATCAGCCATAAAGCCTCGGTCGGGATCCCGATCCACGGACGGTAGCGCCTGAACTCAGCGGACAAAAGAAGCGGAGGAGGAGGCGAGGCTCTGCGGCACGGAAGCTCCTTCGGGCGGCGGGCGAGCACATCAAAGTAGGCCGTCTCGGGGCAGCATCCTCGGTCTCCTCGTACCCATACTTGGCTTTGTCCGGATCTGGGTAGTCTCGGCGACCTCTTGATTGCGTCAGGGCGGCGCGCTTGTTAACACATCGGCCGCGTCGAGACCATCCCAGAAGCCCGCCGGCGAAACAGCCTCTCCGCGAAGGCGCGAAGCGTTTCTCCCTGAGAGCTCGCCATGTCCGCCTCCCGACGGCGAACCTGTTCCACCTCGGCCTTCATCGAGGCAACCTCGGCCCTCGCCGCCTCGGCTCTTGCCGCCTCCTCGACCACAGTGCCTCGCCGACACAGCCTAGCCGCCATCGCCTCGATGGCCGTCGCGTCCGCCGCTTTCATTTGACGAGGTCCGGATCTTAGCTTGACCTCGGACATTTCTTGAGCAAGGAGGTATTCGACTCCTCCACCTCCCGAGCATCTGGGCCACCCGTCAGCTGCGACACGGCGCCTTCAAGTAATCCGATATAAGATCGGATACTCTTGACACCTCGGCCGCCACGTCCGCGACCCCTATACAAAATATACATCGGTCGGAAGAACACAATTTGGTTACTCTTGCACAAAGTATAAGGACGGTACAAACCTCGGGAAAGAGGCAGGCGGCTTGGGCAAGCGATCTCTTTTCGACCTCGGCGACAACCGAGGACTCGGGGACCTCATCCTTCCGCCTCTTCAAGCGCTTGAGGCTGCGGCGAAGGGATCTCGAAGGCCCCATAGTCATTTCGGGCATGTCCTCGAAATCCTTAAAGGTCGGAGACCTCGGCTCGAACCACCAAATCGGTTCGACCACGGAGATCGGCTCCTTCCTTTTCTTCTTCCTTTCCTTGACGGGTTCACTACAAGGAAACACATGGGTCGACATCAATCGTAACTCATGAAATAAAAAAAAAAAAAAGATAAAGAAGAAGAGGCCTCACCCTTCACCGACTCCACCGTGGAGGTAGGATCATAAAATGAGCCCCGCCTCTGCAAGCTCGGCCTCGGAGAAGACCTCGTCAACAAGGCCAATTTTGTCCAGCGCCTCCTCCAAGTCACCGAAGCCCTTGTCGACATACACATCGGCGATCTTATCAGATCGCCATGGGAACTCCATATGTCCTCAAACCGGCGGAAGAAGAACTTTTACGCGGTTGGAGATCTTTGATTTAATCTTGGCTTTGAATTTCCTACGGGGTGATAGATAATACCACCCGAGCCGCCTTCGATTCTGCAAAAGCGAAGGGCGAGCCCCAAAGTAAGAGGAAATTATGCTATAGGCATAGACACCTAGAGCGATCATATGCGGAATGAGTTCGGCGAGTTGGGCGAGATAGGCGAACATCTCTTGGAACTCAACATGTACATGAGGGTAAGGAAGGCGAAGACCGGCCTTGAGGCGTCCTCGTGCAACAATAAAACCATCCGGAGGCACAAGCCCTATCCTCCGGACGAGGGCAACTAGCTCAATACTAGAGGAATACTATATTGAAAACATATATCCCTAATGTCGAAATACTTAGGATTGAAGAAAAGAAGACACTTTGCGCAATCCCCACGAGGAAAGCAGAGACTACACTCGGCAAGAGGCATATGGACACGGTAAAGGCAGGAAGAGACACTAAATCGGGCGGGGAAGCAGACACGATTTGGCCTTCGGGCGACTCGTTAGGAGAAGAGGTAGCCATTACTTACTTTTGTTTATCGATGAACAAAGCGAAGCTTCAAATCGTCGATGGCGCGGAATAAGGTGTTTCGCGATGAGCGGAGGGTTTTGAAAATCGAGAGAAATGAAGAAAGCAAGTGATAAGAGATATTGCGTATCGAGGAAGACATTCCCCTAATATGCACTTTATCGGAATCGACCGTTGCCAATTTAATGCGCATTAAATCGTATCCAGCGTCGATGCTCGACAGCGGCGGAAAATCCGTCTTGACCTCGGCATAACGCCTCGTCGGTGTAGCGGTGAAAGACCTTGCCTAACGCCTCGTCGGTGAAGCGGTGAAGACCTCGGCTAACACCTCGTCGGTGAAGCGATGAAGACCTCGGCTGCGCCTCGTCGGTGAAGCCGATAAAAGACCTCGGCCTAACGCCTCGTCGGTGAAGCCGTCGAAGACCTCGGCCTAACGGTGAAGCCGGTCGAAGACCTCGGCCTAACGCCTCGTCGGTGAAGCGATAAGAAGACCTCGACTGCGCCGCGGTCGTATGAAGCGGTCGAAGACCTCGGCTAACGGTGAAGCCGATCGAAAACCTCGACCTGCGCCTCGTCGAATAAAGCACGTCGGAAGATCTTGGTGAACGCCTCCTTAGGTGAAGCCGGCGAAGACCTCGGCGGACACATCTCTGCGCGCAACATTCGATATCTGACGTCAAAAGCATTGACACACACAAAGTCGAGACATTGAAAAGAATGTGTAAGATCGTCGACCCCGCCGTCACAACAACCCCAATCCGGCATGACCTCGTTTCTGCGTCTTTTGGGGGTTGTGATAGGATCTGACCAACTACGGGCCCAAGAATCGGGCCCAATACAATTAAACGACATCAAGCTCGGCTGGACAAGTTCGGCTATGAAGAATCTGAAGCCGGTGGGAGCAGAAGCTCGGCCGTATCTTAAAGAATCCTAATTCGAGAGGGATAGGATCTCGAATCCTAGTTAGAAGACTTGGATTCGAGATCTAGGTCAATCATTGTGTATAAATAGAGGCTAGATTAGGCGACATAGATTCATTCACTCTCTTTGTAATCACTTCTTATACTTTCAATACATATACTCTCTCTCTTGCCCGTGGGCGTAGATCTTATTCACGGATCGAACCACGTAAATCTTGGTGTTCTTCTCGCATTTATTTCCCTTACAATTTAGGATCGATCAATCCAACTTTTATCACTTTAACCATTTTATTCATTCTCTTAAATAACGATTATTAGAAAAGAAATGGGTAGTTTTGGACGGAATGGAGGGAGTAGCAATTAGCAAGGTATGACTATTAAATGGAATATGTGAAATGATGATATTTTTAACTACAAAACTTTGGCCGTGTTTTTTTTTAACTATCATAATTTTGTAATAGAATTTCAATTTACTCCTACAAATCTATCATTCTTCTTATAGTTTAAACCAATATTTGCTGTATAAATTAACTAATTTTTGGTGTAGACCCTAATATTTGGTAGTCTTGCTTCATATTTTTGGTATTTTCTACGTCATCGTTTGAAAAATGTTGAGAGAAAATAGGGAGGCCCATTATCTAATTTATGGATCCAATACACATTCTAGCTTGGGCCATTACTAGCCAATATCCAATTTTCACCATTGAACATTTTATTGGAAAATCTAGATTCTAAATAATATATTCAACTCTTCACGGCATATCTATTAATAAAAACAAAAACGCTACCAAACGCCTTTATGTATTTGAATCAGTCACACTTGGTTTTCAAGTATGGTTTATCTGTCTTGTATGATTTATAGGCTATTACACAGGAACGTACGGTTTATCTAGTGCACAACATTGGTAACAGCTGAGGAGTCCCCATGATACAAAAAAAAAACGTAAATGCTTTCAAAAATAAAATAAAATCGTAACTACTAAGAACAAATTATAAATAATAACTGCTGCATATAGGAGAGAAAAATAATAATAGCAATACAACAAAGTTAGAGACACTTCGAGTAATTACGAATTCACCATTTTTGTTCAAATACAAATTAAACAAAACAATAATCCATGACATATTTTCTACCTGGGCAAAACCGGAATACTTTGCTCGTTTCTGAAGAAATTATCAGGATCAACACGCGTCTTGATCTTCACCAATCTGTAGAAATTCTCCTTGAAATATTTCAGTCCATAAACTTTTCCCTGCGCGTAACTGCCGCGGCCGTTATCGTTGATTCCGATGTCGAGATCTCTGTAATTGAGAAACGCCTCCCTCGGCGCTGCCGACACGTGCGGAGTCATATAATCAAACAGCTCTCGCGCCAAATTTACGTACCGAATTGCAGCTTCCTCGCCGTCTTCCTCCCAATTCGTCCCGTACTGTAGTTTCGCGATGTTGCCCGCTCTGTGCGGGAAAGGTTTCGCCGACGGCGGTATATCCGCCATCCTGCCGCCATAGGGGTTGAACACCAGCTCTGGTGCTTGTAGTTCCACCATTTTCTAAATATGAGCTCCAGATCCTGCTTCAGAATCGGCTTCTTCAAGTAATCTGATTTCCTTTTGAGGTATTTGACTGATGGAGGTTTCCGATTGAGAAGAGCCTTTGCCGGAGTTCCCGCCGGAAAACTGCTCCAATATAGAACCGATTCGATCCAGCTCATTTCCAAACAATCCGTTTGCTTCAATCCTAGTTCAGGAATTTTGTCTTCGATCAGTGAAACGAGTTCCCCTGAATTCCCAAGAAATAAGGCGAGGAAGCGGGCTCGGTTCGTTGCACTGTTCGAGGCGTTCACCACGTCAAGGCTCATCCTGATGAAGAGCTGTGGCGGAAGATCCGTCGCCGCAGTTTGTAGGTAACGGTACACGAGGTCTGTTAGATTCTCGTCATATAACCGTTGGATTTTGAAAACGGTTACTTTGGGCGGGGCGCGACGAGTTTGATTTTATGCGAGACCACAACGCCGAAGCTGGAGCCGCCGCCGCCTGTAATAGCCCGAAGAGGTCCTCACCCATGGATTTCGGTCGAGGCGCGCCGGCAGCGTCGACAATCCGCGCGTCGACAATGTTGTCGACGGAGAGGCCGTGTTGCGGATCATGTTGCCGTAGCCTCCCGCCGAAGTGGCCGCCCACGCCGACGCGGGCGGACTCGGCGGGGAATCCGTGGGCGGTGCTCTTATCGGCGATGCCGTAGTAGACTTCGCCTAGAATCGCGCCTGCCTCGACCCACGCCGTCTCGTCTTCGACGCTGACGTTGACGGCTCTGATATTGAACATGTCTAAGATGAAGAAATCCAAAAAATCGGAGCGGTAGGAGAGGCCCTCGTAGTCGTGGCCGCCGCTGCGGATTTTGATTTGCAGGCCGTGTGATTTGGCGCAGACGACGGCGGCTTGAATGTGCGAAACGTGCAGCGCGGTGAGGATGAATCGTGGCTTTGGAGTTGACGATGAGTTGAATCGGAGATTGTTGAGGTAGTTTTGCAGAAGTGATGGATAGGAGGCGTTGTTTGGAGCGTAGAGAATTGCAGAGATCGGACTGGAGGGGTCTGAGTGGCTGTCGAGGCACCGAATGAAAGACTCATCTGATGAGGCTGATGAGAGTGAAACTAGGAGAGCCGCGATGAGAGAGTAGATTGTGTTTCTCCAAGTTTCCATTTTATTTTATTTTTCCTTCTGATGGTGCTATTAGTTAGATATGAGTATAAATGGAGACGAGTTTAGATAACATCGATCGAGAACATTGATAGTAGTGAAATTCTTTCAGTATCCTATAATGAAAGTTTTCAAGATGAATAATAAATTAAGTACATCGTTTTAATGAGTGATGTAACAAATTAATATATATTTACGTTGATGATTAGACGATTAGGACATTTAGGTAGTTTAGACTTTCGGTAATTAGTAAGTTTTGTATGTTATCCTTGTAGTAGAGCGCGAGATCAGAAGAAAAGATATGGACTGACGGCAGAAGACTTCCTTGTCATTGGGCTAAGGCCCATTACCAATTGTTTCTAAGGCAATAGGGCCTTGGGTTCGTCTCTTGAATAGTCTAAATCGACTTCGATTTTCTCTTGTTTTTAATATTTTACACTGATATGTCACATTTGGGATATATGCAAATCTCACACTCTAAAAGCAATTGTATGAAATTTTGATTTTAAAAAGCTAAACAAGTTAATAATAACTTATGAAACCAATATATGCACCAAGAGGTATACACTACAAATTCAATTACGTATCAAAGATAGTAAACCCAAACTATATCCTGAAATAGGTCAATAAAAATAAAATTAAATTATATTCTTCAATTCCATAATCAGAAATATAGTAGTGCCATCCATGTATTTTGATCACTTCTTCCATGGGAAAACCGGAATACTTTGTTCGTTTCTGAAGAAATTATCCCGATCAACTCTCGTCTTCACCTTCACCAACCTATTGAAATTCTCCTTGAAGTAGCTCGACCCATAAACCAGTCCTTCCATGTAGCTATTCCGCCCATTGTGGTTTATTCCGATGTCGAGATCTCTGTAGTTGAGAAAAGCTTCCCTGGGTGCCATCGACACGTATGGAGTCATAAACTCATACAGTTCTCTCGTCAGATTCAAGTAACGGTTCGCAGCCTCCGCGCCTTCTTCGTTCCAGTTCGTCGCGTATTGCAGCTTGGCAATGTTGCCGGCTCTGTGCGGAAACGGCTTTTCCGACGCCGGAATCTCGGCCATTCTCCCGCCGTATGGATTGAACGTTAGCATAGGCGTCTGGAGCTCCACCATTTTCTTGAACAAGAGTTCTAGGGCTTGCTCGGGAATAGGATTTTTCAGGTAGTCCGATTTTCGTTTCAGGTATGTTAGAGACTGCGGAACCCTACTCAGGAGCTCAGTGACGGGAGTTCCTGCAGGGAAATTTGTCCAGAAAAGAACTGACTCGGCCCAGCTCATTTCCAGACAGTCTGACAGCAGCAGTCCCAATTCAGGGAAGCTGCTGTCCATCAGGGTTACTAGCTCTCGTGAGTTTCCAAGGAACATTGCGATAAACGTAGCCCTGTTGGTTCCATTGACGACGTCCAGCGTCAGTCTGAGGAACATTTCACTGGGAAGTACGTCCGCTGCTATCTTCTGATATTGGTGGACAAGGCCGGACAAATTTTCGTCGTAGGTTCTCGAAACTCGGAAAACCGTCACAGTTTCCGGGACGCGGACGAGTTTGATTTTGTACGATAGCACGACACCGTAGCTGGAGCCGCCGCCGCCGGTGATGGCCCAGAAGAGATCTTTTCCCATGGCCCGCCGGTCGAGGAGCCGGCCGTTGACGTCGATTATCTTGGCGTCAACAATATTGTCGATGGAGAGGCCGTATTTCCGCATCATGTTGCCGTACCCTCCGCCGCTGAAGTGGCCGCCGACACCGACCGTGGGGCAAACTCCAGCTGGGAAGCCGTGGGTGCTGCTTTTCTCGGCGATTCTGTAGTAGACTTCGCCGAGAGTCGCGCCGACCTCGACCCACGCCGATTCATCTTCAACGCTGACGTTGATGGACCGGAAATTGAACATATCTAAAACAAAGAAGTTGGGTTCGTCGGACCGGTAGGAAACGCCTTCGTAGTCGTGGCCGCCGCTGCGGATTTTCATCTGCATGCCGTGAGCTTTCCCGCAGAAAATGGCGGATTGGATGTGGAAACTTGCGTTGCGGTGATGATGATTTGCGGTTTTGGTGTGTAGGATTCATTGAAGCGCAGGTTTCTTATGTAGTTTTGCAGAACTGAGGAATATGAAGAATTGTCTTGTGTGTAGAGAACTGCAGAAATCGGTGAGGATGAATGGGAATAGTTTTCGAGGCACTGAATGAATGCATTGTGGGATGAAGTATTGAGCTAGCCGATGAGACAGAAAGTAGAAGGGAGAAGAGGAGGGAGAATGATATTGTGATTCTTGAATAATTCATTGTCTAAAATATTGTGTTTTTGATATTATAATGAGGGGTTTGAGCTCGGATTATATAGAAAAATTCTGAAATATGTGGGCGGACACGTTTGATGCAAATCGGATAATAATATGGTAATACAAAGATTTTCTAACATTTGACCTTGAAAATGTCAAAGAAAGTTACGTATTCGATCTCTGACAATCTGCATAACCCATATTTTTCCATGTCTTTGCATTATGAGAGAGTTGTAGGCGGGGTGATATTTACCCCAAACACACGCTCTTTATCAGTATATTAAGATAACTAATTTTACGTTACAAATTGTTAATTATTTCAGTAATTTTGTCAATTAATCAAGACCTCTGGAGCTCATTTATTTTCACAAGGGAGGATAGCTTGCTAAAACTGGAAGTTGGCATTTATCAACTAAAATGTCTTAATTAGCCGAGTCCGGCTTAAGAAGAGCAGGTAGTACTAGGTAGTACTGAAATGTCTTAATTAATCTTAAACTTTTTTGTATTTTGTTGTTACTATGATATATATCATGTAACTACTATTTGTATGTACGGTTTCAATAAATCTCACTTTTTATGTAGTACTAGGTTGCAAATTATTGTCTTAGACAATTAAAGTCTATCTGTGATATTTGTATTTACACGTATTTTTAGAACCATGCACGACCGCTACACATCTACAGAATAAAATTATTCAAAACTACTTCTTCTACTGTTGTAACGGATTATGATTATTGAGCAATTAAGAAACAAAAACGTAAAGAAAACACAGATTTGCATGGTTCACTAACAATGAGTTAGCTACGTCCACGGGCAGAGAAGGAGAACAAATTTTATTAGGAATCTAGGGTTTCAGATTACAGATTACAACGAAACCCCCAACTAACTCTGCAAAGTGGGAGATAGATTCAAGCGTATCAACATCTACGTTTATATATGGTTGGTGAAAATTAACAGAAAGTGTGTCAAGTAAAATGCTACGGCGTCTTGGTGCCTAACCTCCCACTAGTAGAGATGGTTCTCATTTAAATAACAATAAATGGAATTCTTAGTTGACTAATTGAATAGTCAAATATGCTGCTGGCGTAGATACACCAATAATTGAAAATCTATTTAATAAAAGTAGAGAAGAGGCAAGGAAAGAAATAGATGTCAAGAAGGAAAGAGACGTTGAAAATATACAAAGTCATCATTCCATAAAAAATAAACACTAACAAAATGTAAAATGATCCTGATTCACGCTTCGCTGAGATGATATTTTTGACTTCAGCAATTCCTGTTATTATTTATTTATTCTGCGTGCGCAATTTAAAAAATATATGCAAATTTGGAGAATTGCCCTTATTATACATTAATTTCAATATACATATATTCATCACGTGACGGAGTAAGATTTATCCAAACTCAGTTAATTTAGTGATTTATTTATAATTTTTTTAGTATTTATAATTATAAAATTAAATATAAATTTAAATTTGAATCTCAATCCATCCCATGATGAGACAGTTTCAGATTAAACTTCCCTTCATTTGAATCTAGAGTCTTGTCCCTTTTTGTGTATATATATCATATTTTTTCCCACTACTACCTATTTCAGTTGGTAAAGTTATATCTATAATTTAAATTATGTTACGAGTCTCTTCTTGTATCGACTTATTTCGAATATTAATATTATCTGACTACTAACATTTTAAACATTAATTCGATATCTCTTTAGTGCTACAGTCCACATGCCGATACATCTTTTTAGCATATAACATTTCTGCATTTCACATTTGAGATACTTTATTTATACTAAATTTTTGCAGGCGCTTTAGTGTTAGCGTTCATATTCTTCTTTATTTAAATCCCCTAATGTATTTGTAAATCAGCTCTAACTTGCTATGCAAATTGATTTTAGGTACCGTGGATATTTTGCTTGCTTAACGTTACTCTAGAAGAATTTTGGGTATATCTGCTTGAAGCCATTGTACACTTTAAATTATTTTCTCATTTAGACTTTCAAAGTTTCTAGAACCTTGCAGCCGGATCGCAATTTCTTCCACGCGTATATACATTAAAAATGAAATTAAAAAAAAAAAAAACAAAGTTTAGAGTCGATAGCTTGCAGAGAGTCCAAGACATTTAAATAATAAGATTATAATGATTAAGGGATCAATATAGAAGATTATGATACGATATCGGTGAAGTGCAGAAACATGCTGAGATTAGTTTTATTGATCAATCACGATTGCATTACGCTACAACATATGGTATAATATACGCTACATTTATTTTCAATAGTAATAATTAATTTAGTCTCTCATACTAATCGGTGTGACAAGATTAATCGTAATTTTTTGTTTTTGTTTTTGTTTTTTTGAGGTACGCAATCGGCAATTTTAGCCATATCTGATTAAAAAACGAGGTTCCGAGAAAAAAAAGATATTAATGACAAATCCAATTTAACAAACTACTAATTTGTATTTGTGTTGAATGAACTATATTGTTTTTCGCTAAATATTTTTCACCAAAAATAATGAAAATCTTTGTTTCTGTCAAAAAGAGTTAAAACAAGTGAATAAATCGTTGAAGTTTTCATTCATCATTGGAGCTATATGTTAGTAATTGATTTGCGTTTGTGGGGGGCTTGGATCTCGTTTCTTTTATTGATAGAGCATGGAAAAAAGTATTGGCATCAAAATTAGAAAATTGTATTGAGACACATAAATACGGAGTGTGGTTTTTGTGCGTGCGCAGGTAAACAGGTAGAGTATATGAAAAATCTCAGTAAATTAAAGGATTAGCTCAAATGATTCATTCGTTTTCAAAAAAAAAAAAAAAAAGCTCAAATGATTCATGTGAAATACGAGCAACGTTCCCCTTAAATAAAAAAGATTACGGATGTCACGCTATGGAATGAAGATATTAATTTTATATGATTCAAAGTTGGTTGTTATGTTATGTCAACTAACGTCACTATACCCTTATTTGGGATAAGCCAAACATCCGTATAGTTACTTTGTATCCATATATACTTAATTTATAAATGTACTAATTAATTATGGCATCTGTTAGTTTTGGTGATATATTAGATTGACAATATATAACTATATATTTTATAAGATTATGCAATTAACACTCTTAAAATTGTCCAATCCATCAGTTTATATATTAATCTATCGACCTAAGCTATTATTCAAAGTAGATATCCAAAAAGTTTAAAAGTCTGCCGGTTATGTCGGAAAAGTCAAACAAGCTAGCGGCCCACTTGGATTATGTAAATGGAAATTGTTTTCGCAAATTAATGAACTTGAATTCTACAACTATTAAAAATCTCCTAACTGTAGCTTTTTCGGGGACATATACAGTGATACGATCTTCAATCTTCACTGTCACTTTTATAAAGGATAGAGCCGATAAGATGAGCTCGGCCCGAAAAGCCCACTTGGGGTGTCTGGGGTTTGGGCTGGTTAATTAAAGGTTCGAAAAAAATCGGGCTTAAAAAGTCCGTCCAAAAGAAACCCTGGGTCTACCGGATTTCGGACCAAAAAAATTTTGGGCTTCAGGCTAAAAAAGTCCGTCCAATATTCTATTAAATATACATATCTATAATTATTTAATAATATTAATTATATTTTATACAATTTTTTATATAATTAAAAATATTAATTTCGTATATTAAATAATTTAGAAAAATGATCTAAAAAAGTCCAATTGTCCGGGGTTGGTTTGAGCTTTATATTCTTAGGTTCAAAAAATTTCAGACGGGTCTGACCCCATCCAAAAAATGTAAAAGTCGGACTGTTCTAGGGTTGGCCCAGCCCGACCCGCAACTTTACCAGCTATAATAAAGGGTGATCCAATTTTAAACTTCACCACTCCCTTCTTCTCAAATGAAAAACAAAACCAATAAAAAGAATATCGAACAAACGTAATCATAATACTAACATATGGAACAAAATAAAAATCAGCCCAAATGAGAATGCCATACTAGGCCCAAGGGCATGTGCATCACAGCAGGGAGAGGGTTGTGCCTTAAATCACATAGAAAGTCGAAATTACCATAAAAAACCCTTAATTGATCCTTGTACTTAATCTCAAATTCTTAAGCTTCTTTGGTAGTAAGCGGTGGAATACTCTGCTCGTTTCTGAAGAAATCATGTGGATCAACCATAGTTTTCACCTGAACAAGACGATCAAAATTGTTCTTGAAATATTTCCTGCCCCAAACACTTGCTTGCACATAACTCGTATTTCCTTCAACGTTATTCACTCCAATATCAAGATCTCTGTAGTTAATGTACGCTGCCCTCGGAAACTTCGAAACGTAAGGAGTCATGTAGTCGTATAGCCTCCTAATCCAACTTATGAACCTGTCAGAATCTTGAGCCTCGTGTTCACGCCAAACCACTAAGCTTCCAAATGTGTACAAATTACCACCTCTGTGAGGAAATGGAATGGAGGATCCAGAAATCTCTGCCATTCTTCCGCCGTAAGGGGCGATCAGCACCTGAGCCGCCACTGCTTCCGCCTCGTAAAAATATCTCCAGATTCCTTCAAACCCCTTTACAGAGATGGGTTCCTGCACGTAGTCCGGTTTGCCTTTGAAGTATGCGATATTCGGCTGAGTTCTGTTTAGCAAGATTTGAGGTGATGACTCGACGGGGATACCGGCAGCGTACAGAACGGATTGTATCCAGCTTAGTTCTTTGCAGTCTTCTCTTTTCAAACCTAACTCGGGAAAACTTTGTTTCATCAATGGCAGCAACCGGTCGATGCCGCCGAGAAACAGTGAGAAGAAAGAAGCATTGATCGTCATGTTCCGTCTGCTTTGGCCGGGATTCACCCTGCTTATCGTGATTCCGATGAACAAATCCCGGTCGATATTCGGAGCTACGTGTTGCCAGCGGTGGATTAGTTGAGTAGCGTTTTGCTCCAATGTTCTACTCACCGTGAAAACAGTGACTCTTTCTGGAACATCGACCAGTTGTAACTTCCATGCAAGAATCACGCCAAAGCTGGCGCCTCCGCCGCCTCTGATTGCCCAGAACAGATCCTCGCCCATTGATTTTCTGTTGAGAATTCTGCCGTCAACGTCCACTATTCTTGCATCGATAACGTTATCTGCAGCGAGGCCGTATTTTCTCAGCATTAGGCCGTAGCCGCCCCCGCTGAAGTGGCCGCCGACGCCGACGGTTGGGCAGAAACCTGCAGGAAACCCTAAAACATGGCTTTTCTCCGCGATTCTGTAGTATAAAGCGCCGACGGTTGCGCCAGCTTCGACCCACGCAGTTTTTTCCTTAACATCAACTGTTACTTCACTGAGATTGATCAGATCAATGATCACGAAGGGTAGTTTTGATACATAAGATAGTCCCTCGAAGTCATGGCCTCCACTTCTAGTTCTAATTTCTACTTGTGCTTTTTTGGCGCAGTATATGAGAGGCGGGATTTGGGATTCGTGTTGAGGTGTTAGGATCACGAGTGGTTTAGGGGTAGAGTTTGTGGAGAATCTCGGGTTTCGAACGGAAAATTGCAGGATGGAAGTGTAAGATGAAGAGGTTCTTGTGAAAACGAGATTGTTGGAAATCGAGGAGTAGTTGTGGAGTTCTTGAGAGAGGCAATCAAGAAAATGGTGGAGGCCATCAGCAGATGATGCTGCCTTTGAGCACGAAGCGATGGCGAGAAGAAGGAAAATAAGAGTAGAAGTGGGAGGAGTCTTCATGATTTAGAGAGAATCAGTTTTTGTGGGAGAGATACTTGTATTTATACGGATTGAGAATGAAAAGACTTTGCCAAAAAATGAACGGGGACAGCCTGGTTAAATTAAGCTAGATCTTCTAATTGATTATTATGCAGTGTCTCTATCTACGTATCAAGAAATTTTTGAAAATGATAAAATTGATCATATAAGGTGAATAATTAAGACTTGTCTATGCACTGATATTCCGACCTTACTTAAACATTAAGATTAAGACGCATGAATTTTGCATAGCCACCTTTAACATGTAAGTCAAAGTAAGTTGGCGATTTATGACAAGTGTGGTACATGCTTTCCGCAAAAAGATATAGAATTAGAGGCTGAATTGGTCGAAGAAATTAAAGTCAAATTTTGCTTATCGAGGTTTTGCTGAAATAAACAACTGGAAGTACAACCACGCAATGGCGGGTCAAGTTGTACATTATCATCTATGTAAACATGAGAGATGGGGATGCTCCGAGGATGATTATTTTCGGTGTCAATTTATTTTAGTAGAGGTGCTGTATCGCACACTTACGAGATTATGATATTACGATTTATATAGATATTAAAAACAAAATATTAATAACTATATAAAATAAAAAAGCAAAAAGAAATCAGTAGATGCTTGAGCCCTTTGTCTGGCTGGTAGGGCTGTTAAACGGTTCGGTTTCGGTTAACCGAACCGAATTTCTTCAAAAAAGTAGAACCGAAACCGAACCGTTTTAAATTTTCGATTAACCGAAAAACGATCGATTCCGATGGTTCGGTTTTCGGTTAGTCGAAAAACCGAATTAAAATTAATTAATAATTAAAATAAATAAAATAATAATTAAAAAACTGAAACTTATTATAAATAAATAGAATATTTAACAAATAATTAAAATAATTAATAAAGTAATACTTAAAAATTGATTTTCAGAATTTTTAATTAATTAATTAATAATTAAAAATAAAAAACCGTTTTCGGTTCCGAACCGTTCGGTTATCGATTAACCAATAACCAAATTTTTTTCAACTCTGGGCAAAAACCGAACCGATAACCGAATTTATCGGTTTCGGTTAATCGGTTTCGGTTCTAACCGAAACCGTTTAGACACCCATACTAGCTGGTGTAATATTGTTCCAAACAGGCCGTTGAAAACAATGCGAATCGAATATCTATATATTTGGTTGTCTTCTACGTTGAAAACAACGAATTATAACTAAAGTTATCAGCCAAACAGACCGTTGAAAACAATGCGAATCGAATATCTATATATAAAATAAAAAAGCAAAAAGAAAGTGGCAGATGCTTGAGCCCTTTGTCTGGTGTAATACTGCTCCAAACAGACCGTTAAAAACATTGCAAAACCTTTGTCCAAAAGACATATATATTTGCTTCAATATACACAATTCGTATGGATAATATTTATATATAATCAGTGAGATACTAGAGCTTAAATATCGTTCTCTACTTCCTAAATCATCAAAGAAAATAATAATAACGGCTCCAACAACGAGTGCCATATTTTATTTGGCAATCAAGAATTAGTAATTATCACTCTGTTGATTTTTAGCGAAATATATTTTTATGAATGTAGGAATTTGGATTCGATTTTGCTAGATTTAGATCTAAATCTGATTTATTTTTTTGGTTTAGATCCAAAATAAAATAAAATTGTATTGAGTCTAAGAAAATATGACTCAAGTCTAGATCCATAAGACCTACAGGCTACAGGTCCACGAATCTAGATCTAAATCAATATTTTTCCTCCCCAAAAGTGAAATGTTTTCCCTAATCTTGTTTCTATTGTTTTTAGTTTTGTATTGGAGAGAAAATACCTCTTATTTTTTCTATAATAAATTTATTATAGATGATATTTACCCTAAAATGAAATACAATCCAACCCAAATAAATAATGCCAAACTTGGCCAAATACTTCAACAAGGGTTGGCCCCTAGTTACATTTAAAGTCGAAATTGTCCGCCAAACATTAGCCAATTAATCCCTTGGTTAACCACATCACTCTTGAGTCTATAACTATTGAGTAATGAATATATGTATTGGTTCGTAGATAATTTTCTAAAAGAATAGATTTCACCGAGTATTATATTTCTGTTGTACAGACTAAAATACTATATTTTGAGCCCAAAACTTACTGTTATCATTTAGGCCCAGAGTTAAGCCCAGCAATCTGAAAAGTGGAAAATATGAACAAGAGTTTTAAGACCAGTAAGTTTTATTAGGGGTGAGAATCGGGTCGGGACCGGTACCGTCCGATTCCCGATCCCAAGTCCCGAAATTTTGATATTTTTGGGTCCGGTCCGGTCGATCGGGACTTGGGACTCGGTCCAAAATTTACAATTTTAGTCCGGTCCGGTCCGTCCCGAATTGAAATTTCCAAATGTCCCGAAAGTCCAAGTCACGAAATTACCCGAAATGTCAAATTACCCGAAAGTCCAAATTACCCGAAAATATCCCGAAATTACCGAAAATGTCCAAGTCCGAAGTCCGGCGTCCGAAGTCCGAATTACCGAAAATGTCGAAAGTCCGAAAGTCCGAAATTAAAATTAGATATATTTAAAATCGGACTTGGATTTCAACAGGACTCGGGACTTCCGATCTTGAAAATCAAAATTTCTGGTCCGGTCCGGTCGAACCCGTAAATTCGGGACTCGGGGTCCGAATCCGTCGGGACTCGGGTCGGGACGGAATTTCAGTCCCGGTCCCAAATTCTCACCCCTAAGTTTTATGGAGTGTGGGGCTGATGAGGGAAATTAATTGGCTGAGCTGAAGAAGAGGATAAAATAAAATTTGGTGCTAATTGGTAAATTGGGTGGGCTATTTATGAAGGTGGGCTAAGAATAAATGGATTTGATTTGAACCCATGATTAATTTCTTTACAAAAGCCCAAAATTAAATTTTGTTCACGAAATATATTTTCAATTCATTTTATATTTTTTTTGAGTTGTTGGATGGAACGAGTGAAATTCCATCCTTATAAAGGGGATGAATACCACAAAGCTACAATGCTGGAATATTTATTATTCTTTTTTTTTTTGTCAGTTAAATATAAAAATTTAAAGCCCGCATCACAGTGGACTCAAATCTAATATGTTTGGTTTTTGGGAATTAACCACTCTACTACTAAATCAACACAAGCACAATCTTATATTATCATACTAGTTGGTGGCGCGCTTGGAATTATTTGTCAAAGAATATTGTCATTTATCATTATTATATATATGTACACGTAATGTAGAAATTAACTTACGAGTTAGATAATGAAACTCGATTGGATTTATATTAAAGTTTTTTTTTTGATTAAATATAAAAATTTAAAGTCCGCATCATGATGGATTCGAACCTGAGACCTTTGACCTCGAATTTTAGTCACTCTATCACTAGATCAATACACACAGTGACAGAGCCACGTTGGAGCCTGGGGAGATCCTTGGGCCCACAACATTTTTCGAAATTATTAATACTATATACCCATATAAAATTAAATAATTCATAGTAGCGCAGTTGGTTTAAGTTTTGTCTCTTCCATTATTTTTCTCCTCTTTTTCCTACTTTGTGTTCTTTGTTTTTTTTTCCACTTTATTCACTTTCTTTTCTTTTTCTTTTTTCTATAATTTGTTTTATGTTGATAAAATAAAATATATATGCAAATAATAAAGTTATATATATAAATTAATAAAATCAATTCAATTTCTAAAAATATTATGATGAATTTATTATAATAGTTATAGGTAATATTTGTTTAAATTATTTTAATAAGTTATATATGTGAGTTAATTCTATATTTCATTATATATTTGTAATGGGTACAAGAAAATCAAGATTTGAGTTTTGTAAGATAATACAATTTACAATATTAATATTTATAATTTTCTAATTATTTTAATTTTTGTAGATATTATTCATTGGTTGTTTAGTTTTTATAAGTTAATCTTATTATTTTATTTTTGGAAGATATTAGAACATAATGAAAAGAAATTTAATATAAACAATTGTCACTATTCAAATAATATTATGCTATTATTTAAATTATTATTATTTAATTATTTTTAAAATTATATTTTATTATCTTTTAAAATTATAAATAATTGGGCCCCCAATTAAATTTTCCTGGCTCCGCCACTGAATACACATATAGTTAAGTTTCTTTTGATATTGCCACCACGGGCGTAGTTCAGTTGGTTAAGAGCTAGCAGATTTGGAACAAGGACCAATGATCAAATCCTAGCAGTCGCAGTGTGAGAGTTTGATCCTCTTTAGGGTGGCTCAATATGGTAACTAGGTAAAAGTCCTCCTAGCTTCTTAACTACCGAGTCACCGTAATTTACCCTCTCACATTCTCATGGGGCTGGGGTGTAGGGGCTCCCGGGGGAGAGTTTCCTCTTTTCGTGCACCGCATTGGAAAATACTAGTATACAGAGGGGTTGACATAATAAATATAAAAATGTTAATCAGGCAGTTATATATTTAAATTAAAATACATAACAAAAGAAAAGAAGATTCAAATACATATTGCAAAATTTGAAAATAGAACATTTATATTAAAAACCAATCAATTTATTAGTACATAAAAAAGAAAACAATTTATTAGTACAATAAGGTCTTGAATAACAAATGCAAACATTACTGCTAGAAAATAGCATAAAAGAATAATCAGAAAGCTTTATCCAGAACCATAATGAAGAAGTTGGCGGTTACCGCATGTTTGTGCAGAATATATCTTAGTTCCCTTTCTTAGTCCACTTGGCATGCAACGGTGGAATGCTCTGTTCATTCTTGAAGAAATTGGTCGGATCAACTACCGTCTTCACTCGAAGAAGGCGATCGAAATTATTCTTGAAATATTTCCTGCCCCAAATGCTTGCTCGTGCATAACTTGTCTTCCCATTAGGGTTATTCACTCCAATATCGAGATCTCTGTAGTTGAAGTACGCTTCCCTTGGGGAGTTTGAAACGTACGGAGTCATGTAATCATAATACCTACGACTCCAGCTTATGTAACTGTCCGTATTTTGAGCTTCGTTGTTTTGCCAGTAAGTTAGTGCAGCAAGTTTGTAGAGTGCACCAGCTCTGTGAGGAAATGGAGTCGCTGATTCTGATATTTCATCCATTCTTCCACCATACGGGACCATGTAGTAAATAGTCTCGTCTGCTTCTGGTTCACGTAACATCGTCACCATGTCTTCAATCGCGTTCAAAGGAACTGCTGTCCGAACATAATCGGACTTCACTTTGAGCTGTCTGAGACCGGGCTGAGTCCTGTTGAGCAGAGCCTCTAGTGGATCTATCGGCATTTGGTTGCTAAATAAGGTGGATTGGATCCAACTCATTTCGGTGCAGTCTTCTCTCACTAGCCCCAACTCAGGGAAGATTTTTTGCATCAATGAAACTAATCTGTCGGCGCCGCCTTGGAACACTGAGAAGAAATTAACTTGGACCGTCGAGTTCACCCTGAGTACGATGATTCCGACGAACAAATCTTTGTCGGCTTGAGGCGCCACGTATTGCCAGCGGTGCCATAATGCAGTGGCGTTCTGTTCTTCCACACTCCTCACGATTGAGAAAACAGTGACTGTTTTTGGAACATCCACCAGTTGTACCTTCCAAGCAGTGATCACACCGAAGCTGGCACCTCCGCCGCCTCTTATAGCCCAGAAAAGATCCTCGCCCATTGATTTTCTGTCAAGAATTCTTCCGTGAACGTCGATTATTCTTGCATCGATGACGTTATCTGCAGCGAGGCCATATTTTCTCAGCAGTGCGCCGTAGCCTCCTCCACCGAAGTGCCCACCGACACCAACAGTAGTGCAAATAGACCCAGGAAACCCTAAAATGGGGCTCTTTTCTGCAATCTTGTAGTATACAATACCGGTGGTTGCACCTGCTTCGATCCACGCCGTTTTCTCCTCAACGTTGACTGTAACTTCGCTGAGATTGATCAAATCAATGATCACAAATGGCACTTGTGAGACATAAGACAGTCCCTCCATGTCATGGCCGCCACTTCGAGTTCTGATTTCCAGACCACTTTGTCTAGCACAGCGTACGACAGGAGGGATTTGGGATTCGTGTTGTGGGGTTATGATCACTTGCGGTTTAGGAGTTGATTCTGACGCGAATCTCAGGTTTCGGATGGAGAATTGTAGGATGGAAGTGAAAGAGGAATTTGAAGGAATGTAAACATCATTTGAAATGGAGGAGTAGTTCTTGAATTGGTAGGAGAGACATTGAAGAAAGTTGTCGTGCCTATCAGCATAAGCTGCCAATGAGCATGACAAGATGAGAAAAAGAAGGAATGAGAGATGAGTTGAGATTGAAGGAGTTTTCATGGTTTTTAATTAATATCGATGAGATGAGTTAACGCTTGTGTTTGTGGTGTTTGAGAGGCATGCATGGCTCCCCTATTTATAAGCCAACTTCCGATATGGACATTACATAAAGGTTTGAATCAATCCTATATACTATGTTCCGTAAATATTGAAGCTATCCACTAATTTAGCAAATTCAAAGTCCATTGTCATGACAATGGCTGCTTTATTTGAAATTGACCTGCACAAGTTTTATTTTATTTTATTTTTTTAATATGCCGTTCCTTAGTTTTCAATTTTAGTTTTATTCATGCAGGATAACGTACATCATTTTCATTTAAAACCTTTTCTATAGTTGGAATTGCGAGTTGATTTCTGAATTCATAGTCCCTTTCCAATTTATTTCCTTTTATATGACATCGAAAACTGGTGTCCTATCTCAATACCTTACAAAGATGATGCTATCTTCTAGATCTGCTTAATTAGATAAATAACTTGAATGATGTGAAAATTCCAGTTGCTGAATATTTTCTTGGTCTGCTTAATCAGACAAATTGAATACCAAATCCAAGTTGCTGTTTTTCTTTATATAATTAACCGCGTCATGATTATTATGTAGATTCTTTCATATTTTGACTTTCAATCCGTTGACAATCTTTGTAGCACAGACGCGGCTTCACCCGAAGCTCCAACAACTTTAACTACACTAGCTATCAAGTTAAAGATATAAGCAAATTTGAGATATATATTTTTTTTTATATCATGGGAACCATGTACCGCTACCTTATGTACAAGACTGGGTAAAACCCACGGTCCTATGCAATAGCAAAACCACACAGACAAGTAAACCACACTTGGAAACCAGGTGTGTGCTCAAACCCATAGGGCGTTTGGTGGGGTTGAACCTCATGACCTCTCACCACGAGACCCACCCGAAATAATGAACATAAAAGGCAATAGGGTTATCTTTCAAACTCAAACTTTTTTAAGTCCATTGAACTCTTCGCATATTACTTACCCCGTCATATTCTTACCCTCTAATTCTAGCTATACTCAATTCAAAAATGTTAAATGAATGATTCAATAGCCTTTTTGAGTAATTCTACCTTATTTAGTTGAAGTATCATTAACACGAACAATTCCAAAATAAAGTTCAACAACAAAGCCATCCGAATTCACATAACGTAAAGCAACAACAATTTGTTCTTTATCTGATATATCGCGTGATTCATCGACTAATACAGCAAAAAATCATCTTCAAGTTCATTCACTATTGCAGATGTAGTTTTAAGAGCAACAACATGCATAATATCTTTTTGAATATCCAAAGAAGTTAATTAATTATTCTCTGAAGCATTTTTGGAACACAACTCTCTTTTATCTCTTGATTGTGATTTGCATCAAATTTGAAAAGTTCAAGAAAGCTGCCTTTATATGAAATATAAAAAAAAATTATTTTGAGAGAGACGTAAAAAAGAATTAGATATCAGTACTTCTATCTCAAGATATATATGGAATAGAAAAAGTAGATATCAATTATGATTTATATCTCATCTTTCTTTCTACATGTATGGAACAAAAGTAAAAGTATTTATAGGAACCTCTCAATTATTCAACCTTAATTTTATTTTATCTTTGCCTCTATTTTATTTAAAAGGAAAATGCTAAATGTACATAATATATACGTACATAATTAGATATTTTGTCATTTTACACATTTTCAGGAATTAAGATATTAATTATATTTTAATTAAATTTATAATTTACGTAATTACCCATAATTATAATTAAAGAAAGGATTTAGAAATCTTTCATTTTGGAGAATATAACATGCAGTTACTCTCGATATATTTGAGTGTCCAGAATTTTCCAGTTTTATAGCATATCGTAAATAGCAATATTTACTTTCATTATTAAACAAAGAAGGTTGTGGTTTCGATTAGTCTGCTAATCAATTGAATGACTAATTATTTTCTACAAATTACTTTTTATCAATTTTTTGTCTTGTAGTATTTTCGACAGTGATTGAATAAATAAATGTAGTCTATGAAAATCTTAATTAATAGTGAGTGAACAACAACTATCGCTCTCTAATCTCTATGGTCTAGTTGATTTATTATGATGAAATGAGAAAGTGAAAGACTGAAAAAAGAGAGAGGAAAGAAACAGTGAAGGAGTTGCCTATCTCGCTGAGTATTATACCAATGTAGGCGAAAAACATCAAGGAAAAGAAATGAGCAAGTGTCGGAATAATACAGAAAGAAATGAGCAAGTGCCGGAATAGGTTTCATTCATGATGATGAACAATAATTTTTTTTATTACGTTTCATTGATCATTATTCTATAATAGATAAATATAGATAGTGAAATATATGGATACAAATTTATATAAATATATAATTGATAGATATATGTAATTATATAATAATGATTTTTAGGAATAATTTGTTTCCAAAATTATTTGAGCAAAAAAGGAAAAAAAAATAGAACATAATTTCATAATATAACTATCCCAAAATAAATTAGGGGTAATTTAGTAACGATCTAATTACCATAAATAACAAATTGGGTTAGTTCATATTTTGAGGGCATTATGTACGTACATATTATGTACGTTTAGCACCGCTCTATTTAAAATCTGATGGGGTAAAATATGAATTTGTAATTTGACACATAAATAAGGGTACATAAAAGGTCCCCACCTTTCCATAACTTGGTTCCGACTGTGGCAAGTCGGCCGACTCGACGACATCTTTATGAAACGCTTGCTCCTGGAACGGAGCTAGGTACTTAATAATTGACGAGCTAAATATTTTTTTGTATTTGGGAAAAAAGTTTGGGCAGGCAAAATTATATTTATATATGTAAACTGTGATGGAAATAAAAAAATACAGTCTAAATATAAGAATATATAGTATAAAACAATTTTCCGGCCAATCATTGGGACGTGCCACGGCTTGGCTCTACCCCAACCTGCTCCTCACATATTTTCAAAGTTTTTGTGAAAAACTTGTGAGAAACGATTCGGATAATCTATCTCAAGCTCAATCCCATTTGCGTTTTCATTATTAAATTTATTATTTCAATATTATTATGAAATAGAAGTTATTAAAATCTGCTGAACTCTAAAATAAATTTATATTAAAAATTGAAGCTTAAGAGTTATTATTTATCATAATTGGATGTAATCATCCATAATTGACAATCAAAAAATTAAATTAAATACAAAATTGAAAGGATGAATTTTTTTTGAAAAGAAAACCCTAAAAGAAATTGAAAGTGTACATGGATGAGAAACCAAAAAATGGGGTAGTGTGTGTAAAATGGTTTGAGTGGTAGAAATCTGTTATTTGATATTTATCTTCAAATTCAAATTTACTTTTCGTGGTATGTTTATAATTTATTGTTATGTGATATTTATATTTAAATCCAAATTTTCATTTTCTGGTATGTTTGTAATTATATATATTGTTAGCTTTGTGGCTTTTTAATCCCAAGTCCTAATGCGTTGGTTGAATATTGCCACAAGACTCTACCGCGAGTTTCTTTAATATGTAATTCTTTTATTTCCGAAAAATAAAAACAAAAATCATTCTTGGAAGAAAGACAAATATAATTTTCTTAAACACATTTTTTCTTATATGCCTGAAAATGATAGTTGACTTGTAAATTATCTTCCAATCCTTTGATTTAAAATCGAAAATTGGTAGCATATTTTAATATACTACAATGTGTACAATAAAGATACTCTTTTCGTTATTGGTCCAATTATATGAATTGAATGACTAAATCAAAGCTGGTGATTTCTTTTATGAGCCAAGTCATAACTATCTAGGTCCTCTGACATTTTAACCTCGGTCAAATTGACAATTTCGATTTCTTCAATTCGTGGATTGTTTCTTCACAGCTCCACTACAGAAAATGCTGTGATCTAATAGTTATTTTTTATTTATTTTATATTTTATGTCTAATTTCGTTTCATTTATTTGTCATACATATTCAAATATGTATAGTAACTATATGTCTATATTTTATTTGAATCACAAATATGACACCATGAAGATAGTGTTTGAACTTCATAATAAATTTTGTTTAATATGATTTTACAAACTAAACTTTTCCTAATATATAATTAAAATAAGAACTGAAAATCAATAATTTCTTCTTGTAGTTATGATATAATGTTTGAAGAATCAGAAATATAGTTTTAATTCAAGTAAAATCACATGATGCGCTTTTTTAACTATTAATATTTAATACTAAAAATAATAAAGTTTAAATTTTCATAAATCACCACACCCTATTATACACCGGCCCCCGGCCCGAAGCCTTTTTGGGCCCTCTCTCCTCCATTTCCATTATGAATACAATATAATTCAAGATTTATTAACTCTCTGATCATTACATTCAATACTCAAACTATTGAAAATAAAGTAACAATGTTCAGCTCCTAAGTGAACTGTGGGACTGTTTGATATGAATTATGCATTAATAGTTTATGTATTAAAACATTATATAAAGTGCAGAATTTGTTAAGAATATAATTGAAAAAGAGATCTATTATGTGTATGCTGTTTTTCCTTTGAACTTATATTATGTTTTGAAAATCTAATTTTCCATCTTAATATGAAACATAGAATTCAAAATAAAAATATCTATAATATGTACAAAAAATTCCATCTGTCAAGACACGAAATATCGTATGCCTCCATGGTTGGGATTTTAATTAATTAAAAGTTTATAATTTGTTCCTGGTGTTGAAAAAAGACGTCAAGACCAATTCCAACAAATAATTTTCCAACAAGTTTGTGATCATTGTTTATTTCAAGTCGTATAAACGACCATTAGCCCATGTTATGGATAAACACTAATACAATGCAGATAAGGGGGAAAATAGAACATGACTATTGCAAATAAATAATATAGATTTCTGCCGCCGCACCGTTACCTCTTTCTAGCCGCGGCAGGGGAGCTAAACAATATAGATTCCGACGATAAATCGATTTTGGAAAATAGAAAATTAAAAAGATTTATGAATGGGGTCTTCAATCTTTTATTTCACAAAAATTAGGCGGAAGAGAAAAAATAGATTTAGTCGTTTAGGATGAGTGTTATTAGAAATTAAACTATAAACTGTAAACATAAATAATATATATAATAAAAAACCATCTATCCGCCGGATTCAGATCACAAAAATCGAATCCTAGATCTGAATCCAAAATTAAAAGAAATGGTACAAATTCGTCGAATCAAATTTTTGAAGACCTAGATTTTGAAAAATAGTTATATATCGATATATTTAGATCGAATCTAAAATCAAAAATCATCTCTATTTATTATATCTAATTTTTCAAATACGATTTACTAGTAGTATTACATGATTTGGATGTGTTGATTTTTAGAAAAATCAATTATCCAATGTGTACCGTGTAATTCGTAAAATAATAATATAAAATAAGTATAACACGCTAATAGAATTTAGAAAAATTTAGTAACGAAGATAAAAAAAATGGAAAACCTGGTTTTATATGGTGTCAGCATTTAAGAGCAAAACTATAATCCGTTAGTGATACATATCTTTTAATAACAACTAGAATGTGTAGCTCAATAACACGTACTCAACACTGATTGCAATATGGAGGAAATAATATTTTATTGTCAAGACTCTTCATATGTTGGTTAGTTCGCTTCTTTTTTTTTTTTTTACATTATCTTCATATCGTTACAAGATTCGCCACATCTATAAGTAACTATTCACATTAGATTTAGAAGACACTTACTCTATCTCATCGAATATGGCTAGTTTATTTTCTGTATGATCATTTAAGAAAATTGTATAAAGTGATTTAATAAATTAAAAAAATAAATAGAAAAATGATATAAAATGATTAAAGTGATAAAAAATAGATAGTATCTATATCTTTTAAGATAATAATAATTTTTTTTAAAAAAGAAATAAACTAAATTCAATGAGAAGACCAAATTTGATGGGACTAAAATGGTAGTCACTCCGTCTACAAAATACGTTCATTTAATACCATTTTGGTTCGTTCACAAAAAATATTCACTTTTCTTTTTTCAAAACATCAACTTCATATTTTTACTTTAAATCTATTCACTTATTTTCAAAAAATCACTCATGGCTCACATTTTTACCTCCAATACCAATTAATATATTAATTTATTATCTTTGTGGCCCACCTTCTTATATCCACTCACTTTATACTCATTATAATTTATTAAAACTCATACCACAAAAATCAAAAAACGGATTTGATGGACGGAGGGAGTAATATTTTTCTAAGAATGAAAGTAGGTAGTTAAGGCGGCTGTAAGATTGGATATAAAATACTCCTTCTGTTCCATTTAAAATATCTCAATTTTCTTTTTGGGTTGTCCCATTATCAATGTCTCATTTCATTTTAGAAAGTAATTATCCCTTTAAAAAGTATGGGCCCTATTCTTTTTTAACACTTAATTATTTTATAACTTTCTTCTAAATATAAGTGTCCAAAAAAATGAGACACTTTAAATAGGACGGAGGAAGTATAAAGGCGGCCTTTTCTTATTTCATTTTCCTATTTTTATTATCTGAGAAAGATCAGAGAAGCTGTTGGATACACTTATTTAAATGACAATTGACAGAGTAGCTGCCCACAATTAGAGGTGTTCAACCAACCCGGAACTGGCGGTTCGGAACCGGAACCGGAACCGGGTCAACGGTTCCGGTTCCGAACCGGACCGCCTCCTACACGGTTCCGGGTTGGTAAATCCCGAACAGGAACCGCCGGTTCATGTATTTTATTTATTTATTTTTTGATTTTTAATGTAATATGTTTAATATCATCAAAATACAATTATTATTACATAAAATACATGAAATAACATCTAAAACACACAAAAAAATAAAAAATAATGGAACCGCGGTTCACACGGTCCGGGCGAACCGACGGTTCCAACCGTATAAATAGAAACAAGAAACTATTGCGATAAACAATTACAATAGTAAAATCGGTTTTTCACAACAAGACCTAATCCAATTATATTTTCGTTGTGAAAAATCAAGCGTGTCGGCGAGCGACATTATTTAGGCTAAGCTCGTCGAACATGTTGAATCCATTTTAATCTTGAAGTAAAGCTTGATGAATGATTTAATTGAAAATAGTTGGAGGCAAATGCTTTATTTAACCAAAGTTTGCGACTCTTTAGGCAATTAATTATCCACTAAATTTGATTATTGTCTTTATAATAATATAGTTATTAAAATATTATATATAGTACCACTAATGAAAATTAAGTAACTATCAAATCATTTATATTTTTAAATTTTTTCATGAGTTTTATCTTAGTGAGCTAATAAAACAATAAACTACTGTTTAATCCAATTAACACGCCGTCAATATGGACATGCATGATTTTTGAATTAGGACCGAATTTAATTTTTTTTAGGAACTAATCCCAACAAAAGTTACTTTGAATGTGGAATACAATCCATTTATATTTACAAGTCTGGCTCATAAAATGTGCCCAAATTCTTGAAAAAACCAACTCTGAAAGGGGAGTATATATATATAGAAACAAAAAAACTCACATTACAATTTGCAACAAGTTGTAAATTGTAATGTGACAAAAGAAAGTGTAATAAAATATTTTTCTTATTTCATTTACTAATTATTGTGTCCCAATATTATTTTTTTCGTCATCTCTATGTATATATATACAAATATAATTAAAGAATATATAAAAAAATAATAATAATGCGGTTCACGGTTCAAAATCGAACCGTTTATACTTTAACGGTCGGTTCGGTTCGGTTTCGAGCTGCCGAACCGGCAGCTCAAACCGAACCGGAACCGCCCGCCCGTGAACACCTCTACCCACAATACAGACCCCTGAGGTTGGTCAATGAGTCTACGCTCAGGCGGCAGTGGGTTTAAAATTTAATTTTAATTCCATGTAATAATGCAAATAGTGAAATTTTAATTTTCTTCTGAGGATATATTTTAATTAATATAAATAACATCTGCACATGTTATTTTTGCAGTCAATAAACTGATGCTTGTTTCTTAAATATTAGGACATTTGTAAAAAAAATACAATTTTCATTAATACAAGAAAATCACGAAAAATAATAATAAAACAACCCCTTATCCAATACTAAATACAGTATGTTGGGTGTCTGAAACATACCGTATTTGAATAAAATATCTAAAATCCGTATACTTAAATATCCGCGATAGAGGTCGACAATGGCGGAATGCTCTGTTCATTCCTGAAGAAATTCTCCGGATCAACGGCGGTTTTGACCTCAACAAGACGATCGAAATTTTCCTTGTAATACGGCTTCCCCCAAATGCTGGCTTGTTCGTAACTTGTCTCACCCACAACGTTGTTCACCCCGATGTCGAGATCTCTGTAGTTGAGGTATGCTTCTCTGGGAGAGCTTGAGACATAAGGAGTCATGTATTCATAATACCTGCGACTCCAACTTATGTAACGGTCTGTATCTGCAGCCTCAGAGTCTTGCCAGTAAGTCAGGCCAGCAAGTTTGTAGAGTGCACCAGCTCTATGTGGAAACGGAGTCGCCGATTCTGATATCTCTTCCATTGTTCCACCATAAGGCACCATGTAGTAAAGAGTCTCGTCTGCTTCTGGTTCACGTAACATAGCCACCATGTCTTCAATCGCGTTCAAAGGAACTGCTGTCCGGACATAATCGGACTTAGCTTTGAGCTGTCTGAGACCGGGCTGAGTTCTGTTGAGTAGAGCCTCTAGAGGATCTATCGGCATTTGGTTGCTAAATAGGGTGGATTGGATCCAGCTCATTTCGGTGCAGTCTTCTCTCACTAGCCCTAACTCAGGGAAGATTTCTTGCATCAATGAAATTAATTTGTCGGCGCCACCTTGGTACACTGAGAAGAAATTAACTTGGACCGACGTGTCCACCCTGTAGACGATGACTCCGATGAACAAATCTTTGTCGGCTTGAGGCGCCACGTATTGCCAGCGGTGCCACAGTTCAACGCCGTTCTGGTCTTCCACATTCCTAATGATTGAGAAAACAGTGACTGTTTCTGGAACATCCACCAGTTGCACCTTCCAAGCAGTGATCACGCCGAAGCTGGCACCTCCGCCGCCTCTGATCGCCCAGAACAAATCTTCGCCCATTGATTCTCTGTCGAGAATATTTCCATTAACGTCGATGATTCTTGCATCGATGACGTTATCTGCGGCGAGGCCATATTTTCTGAGTAGTGTGCCGTAGCCTCCTCCACTGTAGTGCCCACCGACACCGACCGTTGTGCCAATAGCCCCAGGAAATCCCAGAGTGGGGCTCTTTTCTGCAATCCTGTAGTGTACAACACCGGTGGTTGCACCTGCTCCGACCCACGCCGTTTTCTCCTCGACGTTGACCATAACTTCGCTGAGATTGACCAAATCAATGATCACAAATGGGACTTGTGAGGCAAAAGACAGCCCCTCCATGTCATGGCCTCCGCTTCGAGTTCGGATTTCCAGACCACATTGTTTGGCACAACGTATGACAGCTGGGATCTGGGTTTCGTATTCTGGGGTTATGATGACTTGCGGTTTAGGAGTTGATTCAGATGCGAATCTTGTGTTTCGAATGGTGGATTCAAGGACGGAAGTGTAAGAAGAGTTTGCAGGAGTGTAAACAATGTTGGAAATGGAGGAGTAGTTCTCGCATTCCTTAGAGAGACATTGAAGAAAATTATCGTGCCTATCAGCAGAAGCTGCCGGTGTGGTTGACATGATGAGAAGCAGAATGAATGCGAGAGATGAGATCGAAGGATTTTTTGTGATTTATGATTTTGAGAAGATGAGTTTGCGTTTGTGTTTGTGGTGTTTGAGAAGCATGCATTCAGTCCTATTTATAAGGATTCTTAGGGGGGAAAGATTGACCATAGAAAGTTCCCTGGAAATAAACGCGCTACTTATCTACAAACCAAATTCAAATTTATCGAGCGGACGCGTTTATTATTCAGAAACCAAATTCAATATTTTTGTTTCTTTTTAGACTGCTGTGACTATTATAATCACGTCATTCCTTGGAGGAGAAAGGAAGCCATATTTATAATACTTTTCCTATTATTCATTTACTTTAAATTTTAATTATTTTATTTGAAAATGCAACATGTACATAAATATCATATTTAATGGCAGTACATTTATATTACTAATATAGTTTATAAGCTTGATGAGGTACATCGAATGACCGAATATTTATAAGATACCAATAACTCGCTCAAAGATCCAAGTTATTTTCTTTCACTCATGATTATATTTATACTGTATAGATAAACAGATACTTTAATATTATTCAACTTGACATTGATCTGGTAGGTATTTCCGAACCCAAATCCCCCTTTTCACTTATTGAGAATTGATGTCTAAATATTAATTAAATCAAATTGTTTTAATAATAATAATAATAATAATAATAATAATAATGTATATTTGAAAGAAAAAAAATCATCACATGCATTTACTAATGATGGTAGTAGTGTCACATGCATGAGCAATGTGTACAAATGCAAACTATAAACTTTAAATTAAAAAACCAATTCTAATTACATGACCATTAATGTGGCACACAAGTTACCAGGTAAGAGTTAGAGGGTGTTTGGCTAGCTTATAAGCTATTTAAAACAACTTATAAGTTCGTTTAGGAGCTTATAAAATGTTGCAAAGCGTTTGGCAAAATAAGCTCCTAAACGAACTTATGTTCGTGAAAATAAGCTCAACAAACATATAGCTCCCTAAAAATAAGTTGGTCAACCCTAACTTATTTTTTCATAAACTTATAAGCAACCATGAATTTACCAAAATAACTTTATTATAGTTCGTTATTTCCTTCACATACACTATCAACTTTACATCTCGTCAATTTTATCTCTCTAACTATGATTTTCTCTCTCTAATTCACGATTCTTTCTCTATCTTATAAGATCAAGTATCCAAACACTTTAACTACTTATAAGCACTTGAGACATTACCTCTTATAAGCTCTTGAAACATCGTATAAGCTCTCTAAAATAAGCTTAGCCAAACACCCCCTTAGTGGTGTAATTGAGCTCATACTGCATATTAGTTTATTGTCAAGTCGACCTTGAATTTATTCATCGAACATTTTGAGCCTACGAGTACATTTAAGTTTAATTGAACCTAAACAAATTTTATAAATTTTAATTTTAATTTAAGTATCCCTTTTTTTTACTAAATTATGATTTACTATATTCTTAAAACATATATGTATTTAGTTTGATTAATTATTTTATTATATAAATGAAATTAATAAGAGACTTACTATACAAATTAATAATGAAAATATAAATCATCATTTCAAGTTATTACTTTTATGGTTTTCAACTGATTAATACATTTAGTGAACTTGTTAACGAGCTAACTAGCTAGCGGAATAATGACAAGTTTAAATTTGACTCGCGAATTTAAAAGCTTCATTAAATATCTTCAGACAAGCTTTTATCAAGTTGAAATTCGAATAGTTCACGAGTAGCTCGACTCATATTCTATATATCCCAATAAAATGTCCATGTATTCGATCATTGGAAACAACACGATCATTTTCAAAACAAGAATTGAAATTATTTATTATTATCAAAAGTACTAAATTTTATTTGAAAAAAAATGAAAATTTACAAGTGGACGGTTCAATTTGGAGGGTGTTTAGCTAATTTTATTTTATAGAGTTTATAAGATATAATGTCTCAAGAGCTTATAAGTTGTCAAAATACTTGGATAATTGAGCTTATAAACCGGCAATATAATCGTGAGCTTATTAATGAATCATGGTTAATTATCTTAAAATCATACTAAAATATAATAAAATAAAATTAATAAATGATTAAAAACTTCAAGAAAAAATGAAGTAACGCAAAACATCAAAAGTGGGATAGAACATCCAATGTGATTTGGAATAGTCTATACCTCAAGATTCAAGAAGCAGATTTCGATGTTATTGTAATAATTCTTGAAGTCCTCGATATTACTGGAGATTTCGTTTTCCACATCAATGATATACATAAGTATCCCACAAAATAGTAACCATTCGATCCATTACTCTCAGGTGATGATCGGTAACCAAGAATGAAATTAGATAGGAATAAAATAAACTTTGGAATTGAATGAAATGAAATATATGATTCAGATGATTGGTATGTATAATGAATGAACGAATATGAATAAATAAAATAAATGAAATAATCATTATTTTTATAATTTATGCTATTATTACTGTAATAATAATCAATTAATTATTATTATTTGATGGGATATATTAACCGCCAGCCCACCTGCGCCCAAACAAGTGGGTGGGCTCGACCTAATGAACGGCCCCACGCGGTTAAGCGCAAGCCCAACATCTAAACCCTAGACCAAATCAAATGAGATATTCGAGAATCAAGATATGGAAGATCGGATCCCATAAATCAAGGGATCCAGTACATCTTTAGAGATCCACAAACGTGTATAAATAGGGGTTAAGTCGACGGTAGAAGGGTTAGCAACTATGAGAATACTAGAGAGTTTTTCAATACATTTCATTATAATCCTACATAGTGAAAGTATTGAGGAATCAATCCTCCGTGGACGTAGATCTTATTCTTGATCGAACCACGTAAAAGCCTCGGTGTTCTTTACAGTTTTCATAAATCTCGCACACTAGATTTATTATTATTATTATTATTATTATTATTATTATTATTATTATTTTGTTGTTGTTTGTTATTATTATTTTATTATTATTATCATTATTATTATTATTATTATTATTATTATTATTATTATTATTATTATTTTATTATAATGTTTACTTGAACTAATTAACTTTTAAGTTAATATTTTTAATATCATTATTATTTAATAATTAGTATTTGTTATTACTATGCTTATTATTATCATCATTTTACTATTTTATTATTGTTGTTATTATTATTATTATTATTATTTTAATATAACTATTTATTGTATTAATAATTATTTATTATGTTAATATAATTAATAAAATAATTTTATCATTATTATTATATTATAATTATTTATTGTTAATAATTACTATTTATTTATTATCATAATTATTATTATTTTATTATTTATAATTGTTATTATTAATTTTATAAGATAAAAATAGATAAGAATAGTTTTGTTAGAAAAATTAAAAAAAATGGCTAATCTCATATTCATGGGAATAGTTAATACTATAGAGGAGGAGATGAATGGTTAATCCTATGTTTATAGGAATAAACGTTCATTCGGAAATGGTGATTCTTATCGTAAAAACTTACCAACAACTTCCTCCATCTCATTTAAAGTGTCTCATTTCTTTTGGGCATAAGTATTTAAGAGAAATATATAAATTAGTTAAAGTGATAAAAAATGAGTATGACCCATACTTTTTAAAGGGATAATTATCTTCTAAAGTAGAATGAGATATTTATAATGTGATAACTAAAAAAGAAAAGTTAGACATTTTAAATTAAACAAAAGAATAACAGATTAGGAATGAAGACATGAATCAATATTTCATTCGCATATACCGACAGTCAATTTAATACTTCGACTTGATTTGAAAATGCACTAACACCTGTCTCCATCATATCTTATTTGATTATTGACTTGGTCAACCCATATAGCCGCCCTACTTATTCATGCATCATATTTTCTCGAATTAACTATGATTAATATATTTCGGTTTATATATAATCTATATATTTTTTGGTAGTCAAGCGAAGAATCATGGAATTTCAATTTAATCAACGTGGGAACACAATCACAATTATGGAGTTCTTCTAGTACAAACTTTTCTTTTAATAACGTTATAAATAGAATTAAATAAGCAAAAAGATGATTTTAATTCAATTATTATAAACTGATTCTAATACAAATGGTTCGGTATGAGCCTTATTCAAAACTAAATAATTAAAGTATCTAAATCCTTATACTTAAACATCCGCGACATAGGTCGATAATGGCGGAATGCTCTGTTCATTCCTGAAGAAATTCTCCGGATCAACAGCGGTTTTGACCTGAACAAGACGATCGAAATTATCCTTGTAATATGGCTTCCCCCAAATGCTTGCTTGTTCATAACTTGTCTCACCCACAACGTTGTTCACTCCAATGTCGAGATCTCTGTAGTTGAGGTATGCTTCCCTGGGCGAGCTTGAGACATAAGGAGTCATGTATTCATAATACCTGCGACTCCAGCTTATGTAACGGTCCGCATCTGCAGCCTCGGAGTCTTCCCAGTAAGTGAGGCCGGCGAGTTTGTAGAGTGCACCAGCTCTGTGAGGAAACGGAGTCGCCGATTCTGATATCTCTTCCATTACTCCACCATATGGGACCATGTAGTAAACAGTCTCGTATGCTTCTGGTTCACGTAACATCGTCACCATGTCTTCAATCGCGTTCAAAGGAACTGCTGTTCGGACATAATCGGACTTAGCTTTGAGCTGTCTGAGACCGGGCTGAGTCCTGTTGAGCAGAGTCTCTAGTTGATCTATCGGCATTTGGTTGGTAAATAAGGTGGATTGGATCCAGCTCATTTCGGTGCAGTCTTCTCTGACTAACCCTAACTCAGGGAAGATCTCTTGCATCAATGAAATTAATTTGTCGGCGCCGCCTTGGTACACTGAGAAGAAATTAACTTGGACCGACGTGTTCACCGGGTTTACGACGACTCCGACGAACAAATCTTTATCGGCTTGAGGCGCCACGTATTGCCAGCGGTGCCATAATGCAGTGCCGTTCTGTTCTTCCACACTCCTCACGATTGAGAAAACAGTGACTGTTTCTGGAACATCCACCAGTTGCACCTTCCAAGCAGTGATCACGCCGAAGCTGGCACCTCCGCCGCCTCTGATCGCCCAGAACAGATCCTCGCCCATTGATTCTCTGTCGAGAATATTTCCATTAACGTCGATGATTCTTGCATCGATGACGTTATCTCCGGCGAGGCCATATTTTCTCAGCAGTGGGCCGTAGCCTCCTCCACCGTAGTGCCCGCCGACACCGACAGTTGTGCAAATAGCCCCAGGAAATCCTAGAGTTGAGCTTTTCTCTGCTATCCTGTAGTATACAATACCAGTGGTTGCGCCTGCTTCGATCCAGGCCGTTTTCCCCTCGACGTCGACTGTAACTTCACTGAGATTGATCAAATCAATAATCACAAACGGGACTTGTGATACATAAGACAGTCCCTCCATGTCATGGCCGCCACTTCGTGTTCTGATTTCCAGACCACTTTGTTTGGCACAGAGTATGACAGACGGGATCTGGGTTTCATTATATGGGGTTATGATTGCTTGCGGTTTAGGAGTAGATTCTGATTCGAATCTTGTGTTTCGGATGGAGAAATCAAGTATAGAAGTGTAAGAAGAGTTTGCTGGGGTGTAAACAACGCTGGAAATCGAGGAGTAGTTCTCGTTTGTTTGAGAGAGACATTGAAGAAAGTCGTCTTGTTCATCAGCAGAAGCTGCCCATGAGCATGACAAGATGAGAAGAAGAAAGAATGAGAGAGTTGAGATTGAAGCAATTTTCATGATTTATGATTTCGAGAAGATGAGTTTGTGTTAGTGGTGTTTTAGGGGAATGTGTTGTGCCAATATATAAAGATTAATATTAAGGGGTGAAAGATTGACCACTGAAAGTTCCTGGAAATGAAAGCTAGGCAATCGTCACTGTGGACCTAAACTTGGGTGATCTAGATGAAGCTTGAGATACTATTCATAATCAACATTTTAGAAGTTTGAATTAAATATATAATAAAATAATTTTTATTTATTAATTCTTTGTTTACCGTAAGAAATTAGTAAAAGATTAAAATTAAGATAAACAACATTTTCTTTGTTTGGGGATTACTCTAATCTCATTTATATTGGTTAGATTATAATCAATGAAGAGCAACTAAAGTATTAAGATAATCTCGGATTTTAAGATCTCCTTAATTGTTAATCCTTAAAAATAAATATTAAATTACACTAAATTAATTTCAATTATCTAAGTAAACACCTAAATATGTTAATTCACCAAATCCTTAGGCTGCTTTGACTTTTAAAATTTCATCATTCCTCGAAGGAGAAAGGAACATCAATTCTATTATAATATATTATCTTATTATTCATTCGCTTTCCATCTCAATCCTTGTAGTGTAAAAATGCAACATGTTCATATAAAAATACCACCTTTAATTACATTAATCTATAAACATCGAATGCCCGAATAAATTATCAATAACTTGCACAGGGTCCAGGCGGCTGATTTTCTTTGACATCTGATGACAATCATGATTATCTAGATTATCTGATAAATGACTGGTATGCAATTTGACATTTGATGTCTAGTAGTTACCTTCCTAACCCAAATAACAAAATTACACTGTTTTAATAATAATAATAATAATAATCAACATCATCATCATCATCTTAATTTATGGTTTTGAGTCATCACACTTGATTTTTAAGTGTGGTTTACATATCTTGTGTTATTAGTAGGTTATGCATATGAACATAGGATTTACTTAATGTACACTATAAATAACGGCTATGGTTCTCTATGAAAAAAAAAGACACTCCTATATACTAAGGGCCCGTTTGGTATGAGAGATAAAGCCAAGATAGCGTACGTGTCTTGCGTTATGTGGTTGTTTGGTAAACTGGATTACTATCTTGGGAGCCCGCATTATATTGAAAGACCCGTTTTTCAACGTATCACTCAGAACCTATCTCGTGCCCAACACCGGTTGGGTAATCTATCTTGGTTAAAGCTACAGATACCATATGTGGAAAGACTAATCTACCCTCCAGCCTACCTCATCCCTTGCTTGCTAAGATGATCCCCTTTTCCCTTCACGAAACCCCCAAACTGAATTGAAATGCCCTAGCCACGCCTAGGTTTTCTGGTAAACGCTCTGCCTCGCCGGCCTGCACTGGCCTGGGCGGATGGCCTGCAACAGCTGCGGTGGGACCGGAACAGGCCGTCCGATTCCGGTTCAGATAACGGTTCGCCCGCCGAGTCCGCCTTCTTGAAGATATTTCGGGTTTGTTGCTTTATGTGAAATGTAATGTGTATGTATTGATAATTCTTGAAGGAGACGAGAGAGTTGCTCTTAGGCTGTAACTAGAATTACAAAATTTATGAAATTGATATAGTTTTCTGTTGATATTTTTGGTGTTTGGGTCGCTAAAGATTTCTCTTTTTTCAAGATTCGTGCATTTGGTTATGCTGTGTGATTTCTTTTAGGTGAATTGAATGTATAATCTAGTTTAATTTGTGCTCTTGTTTAAGTTCTAAGTATTGAAGTTGAGGTGTTTGCATCTTTGGCTCATTTTGTTTTCTTTTATTCAATTGTTGCATGTTATATTTGAGCTTTTGGCAACAAAGAATGCAAGATATGTTGCTCTGTAATGTCTCATGGCTCTCTCTGAAATGTAATGTGTATGTATTGGTCATTCTTGAAGGAGACGAGGATATAATTGTAATTTTGTACTTAATCTTATTTTTTAACTAGTCTACCAAACAAATAAGGATTGCTATCTATATTTTATATCTTATCTACCAAACAACAACATACAATACCAATTTCACATTATCTACGATACATATCTATATCTTATCTATCTTGATATATCTAAACATGTCTACCAAACGAGCCCTAATGATGGTAGTAACGAGTAGCGACACATTGCTGCGCCACATGAACAATATGTATAAAATTCAAATGTAAAATAATAAACTCTATATTGAAAAATAAATGATACCTGCAGGGCCATTAACGTGGCACTCAAATTACGTGTAAGAGCTAAGTAAGTAATCGGGATAAAACTTGGGTAAGCGTAGCGACGTTCACCCTGTTGTTGTTAAAGTAATTATATATTAATTATAGTGATTAAGAATAATTAAATTTTATTAATTTTAAATTAGTTTTATTAATATTTAATTATAATTTATTAATTTTAATTAAAAATTAATAGAAATTGAGGTTATTAATTTATGAGTATAGTTTGTTAATTCTTAATTAAGGTTTATTAATTTAAAATTAGAATTTATTAATTCAAGATCGGGTTTATTTTTCAAAATTAGGGTTTATTAATTCACAATTAGTATTTATTAATTCATAATTAGAGTTTATTAATTTATAATTGGGACTTATTAATTCACAATTAGAATTTATTAATTCAAAATTAATGTTGATTAATTTTAAGTTAGGTTTATTAATTATAAATTAGGTTTTAATAATTCCAATTGGGTTTTATTAATTCAAAATAAGAGTTTATTAATTTACAATTAGGATTTATTAACTCTAATTAGGGTTTATTAAATCTAACTAGGATCTATTAATTTTGAATTGTAGTTTATTATTTTAATTAGAATTTATTATCTTATTTTTAGTTAATTAATTTAGTATTAATTAATAAACAATTTATTTATTTATTATATTAAATAATTTATAAATTAAAATTAGGGGGTCTCACTGTGCACTTGCGCGCATAGGAAACCCGCCCATAATCGAGTAGGTATTGTTTATAAACTCACGCTTAACTCATTTAAGTTGAGTTTTTTTTAACGATATTATTGAGACTCCCCATAATTTTAAAGTTTAGTTGTGCATAATCTTTCTATATTAGATTTTAATTTACATATTTGTCATTAAAAAGAAATATTTTTAATTAGACTAACTCTATTCATATATAACATATATACGCATAATACCCCTAAAATTTAGATCAGACCGATTTTGACTTATGCTACCCGATTTAGCCAGTAATTTTTTTTTGTAGTATCCCTTTTACCCTAAAAAAGATTGGCGGGTAAAACTAATCACACGTTTACTTTTAAAACAAAGATTTATAAGGAAACAAATTTAATTCCTTTGAATCAAAACCATATCATTTGACATGTATGAAAATGATTCATTTAAATATGGTTAGAACATATTGATTCCATATCAATTACTTTATTCGACTTTTTCTTTAAATTTTCATTTATTGAAAAATCACACAGTCATCAATGAAATAATTAATAAAATAACTTTTGGAGGAGTGGATCAAATGAGAACCACATCTTTTCTGCGAACTATGCATAAGACGTGTAAAGTTGATGTACAGAACGGTATAAAGTTGTGCACAATGAAAACTTTCTAAAATTGTTTTGTTATGAAATATTTTTATAATGTTTTAGTTATGTACAACTTTATAGATTTTGTTCATCGACTTTATATGTTTGTGTATAGTTCTCAAGTTCTCAAAAAAGATGATTTTTCACTGGATCTAACCCCTATATATATATGTAATAAATTATTTCTTTAACAAAAGTAAATATATATTGCATTTATGAACAAATCTAATTGTTTATGGTTTAATAAGAAAACTTTCGATCTTAAAAACACTTTTGAAGGTTTTTTAAAAATGATTCTTCTTTTAATGAAGGCAAATTATATATGCGTACATGATTTCTTTGCTTTTTGACTCAAGTGAGGTCAAGAACGAAAAATTTAATAATTTGGTGAAATAATTAATATTTATTTCCATCATTATATATTATTTGTTTCAACATACTACAAGTATAATATAAACGAATTTCTAGAATTTTTATAAAAACATATAAATTATAGACAAAATACTTCATTTAGTTGATTTAAAAAAAAATCATACACTACAAAAAAACGCGCGAACAGCGACGGATTAGCAACGGCTATAATTGGGGTCGCCATTCAGCGACGGAATAACGACGGAATAACGACGTAAAAAGTTAACGACGGATTTGAGACGTTATTAAGACGGAATTTGGCGGGCCTATTTCGCGCGAATATATAACGACGTCATATACGTCGTTAATACGTCGTTAAAGTTAACGACGGACATAATCCGTCGTTAAATTATGGATTTTATATTTTTTTTAATGTACAATTTTAAAAAACGTCGCTGATCCGTCGTAAAATAACGGATGTTTTAATATTTATTTTTTAATTAATATTACGACGGATACGTTCCGTCGTTAATTTTAATTTTAGTTTTATTTATTCTAAATAATATTTACGACGGAATTTTTTCCGTCGTTAAAATTAATTTTTTTAATTTTTTAATGCCAAGAAATTAAACGACGGATTATATAGTCGTTAGTCCGTCGTAAATTTAACGACGGATTTATTACGTCGTTATAAAAAACGGATTTTTCTATTTTCAATTTTCACATATATTTCAACGACGGATTTTTTCCGTCGTTAAAATTTTCCGTCGTTAGTACGTCGCTATAGGGTTTTAAATTTAACGACGGATATTTACCGTCGCTAATCCGCCGCTACGAAATTATATTACGACGCGCTTTCTTCCCAATTTCATTTCGCTCACGCCCAATCCCCCAAGCCCCACTACCCGCCCGCCTTCTTCCGCCTCCCCGCCTGCCGCCTGCCTCCCGCTGCTGCCGCTGCCGCCCTCAACCCCCAGCCGCCCCCCCCCCCGCCCGCCACGCCCCCGCCCCACGCCGCCCACGCCACACACACAGACCAGCCCGACCGCCACACACACACACCACCGCCTTCCGCCTCCACCGCCTGTATGTATATATATATATATATATATCTATTTAAAATTTATATTTATGTATGTATTTGTATATATGTATATATGTATATATTGGTACATTATGTTTATGTATGAATTGGTACATTATTGTTATATTATGTATGTATTGGTACATTATTGTTATGTATGTTTATGTATGTATTGGTATATATATGAAATTCTGATATTAAATTTGGTGATGAATTTTGATATGAGAGATTGTTGTGGAGAAAATGTTATGTATGTTATGTATGTTTATGTATGTATTGGTATATAAAGGTTAGATTTTAATTTGTTGATGGTGGAGATTGTTGTGGAGAAACAAGTGAGAGCTTTGCAACTTATATATATACTTCCTTCGTGTGTGTGGAATGGATTGGAAGGAAGATGATTTCGTTATAATATCTCGCTATTATTTTAGAGAGAGAGAGAGAGAATGAAGGAAGAGAATGAAATTGCTTTTGCGAATGTATAATTAATCAATGTAATTAATAAGATGTAAACGGTTTAGGTTAGAAATAGTATTAATATTATTTTGGGATAGATTTGGTTTTAGTGAAATTGAAATATGAATTCGGTTCAACTAGTTCAACTTTTGGCTCAAAATTGGGTTTATTAACTTTTATTGGTGTACATGATCATGATGTTGAATAAGTAGTTGATACGTGTATGATGGTTATAGATTGAAAGAAGCTCGCTTATCGGGATTTGAAAAGCCCACAACTTCTATCGCTTCAAGCTTGTTTCAACCCGAATTCAAAAGATTTAAAATAATCTCTAACTTTGAGATATTCTTAAATGTTAATCTTTAAAAGTAAACACTTGATTATATTAAATTTATTTTATCTATCCAACTTAATCATATAAAGTAAACAATTCCTATAAATCGCTTCTACTCAAACCGATATTTTCCTCATATAAATCTCAATATGATTTTCAACCATGCATCACACACTAGAAACTACAAAATCTATGAGGCCAACTAGTGTTTCCATTCATTTTGTCTGTAACGAATGAGGTCTGGAGCCCTGCTTCTCTTTGTTTGTGCGCATATATATAATTGCGAATGGGTCCAAAACTCCGATTATATTATGAGGTCTACTCCAAACAAACGTAACTTGGTGACCACAAAAAATGCACATCCTAGATTCAGCTGTCTGTCGGCTTTATGTGCATAAAATTCCAACTCACTTTAGCATGTAATAAAAGGAAAAATGAAAAACTCATCCAAACAAAACTTATCATTCATCCAAAGAAAAGTTTTCTCACCTCACACGAATTAACTACCCATTATTGAACTCCGTTGGGGTCGGAAGGTGGAAACATATGTGTTCCTACATTTCTTCTTTTTCCCCCACCTTTTTATCTTTTCCAGTTTGTTCTTTGCTGATTTTAGCCCATGTGAATTCCAACTTGATCTGCCTGATATTCGTGCAAGTTGATATTAGTCCTACTTTTCTAAATAATATTCCAAGGTCATCATCATATGATCATACAATCGTAACTTATATACATATATACTAATACAAACACTCCAATCTTCGAGGTTTGAGTACTATTTCACCTTCCAAGATCATACAAAATTGAACCTTCCAACGTGATTCCAATTTTATAAATTGATCTCTAAAAGGGTAATCCATGGCTGGACCTTTTCTTTTCAAGTTGCTGTTGTTCGATTACGTATTTCATACTTATCAATATATGGCCCCCATGCATGTTTTAATGATGTCAAATAAAATATATATGTACTAGTTTCTCATAAATACTCATGGTTCACATTGACAATATGAAAGCGTAGCCTTGAAAACTCAATAGGAAAACCCACACCGCTCACTCTAATACGCATAAATAATTCACTTTGAAATAATCACCATCTTTTAATTTTACAATTCACTTAACGTGAAACACATTTTGCCAATGAGATCATGACAACTTTCATTTTCCGAGTGAATGATAAGATTTGAGTGATAAGCTAGTTCAACTTTTATTACATGCTAAAGTGAGTGATAAATAATCACCATCTTTTAATAGTTAAGCCCATTAAAGAAGCTCGCTTATCGCGGATTTGGCCATGAACTCGAATTTTGTCCACAATACATTTCAAAACATAATGGCAAGACGAATAAGACTTATCGATTTGCTTTAATGTAGCTTCTAAGTACAAATTCTATCGCTTCAAGCTTGTTTCAACCCGCTTAATATTTATGTTAGTTTTTCATAAGTATTGTTATTTTAGGGTTTTAGTCCTTTTCAAGTAGGGTTTCATTTTATATCTTTAAATAGTTGTTTAGGTGTTTTGAGAGTCATTTATTGTTATTCAATAAAATTATTTTTTTTGTTGAAAAGCATTTGTCTTCTTAATTTATCTATAGTAACTCTAATAATTATTTCACAACTCTCGATCGACTGGCACATGACTAATTTGTATATATATGCTTTTTCTTTAAGGACAAAGCTTATAAATTGATTAGCATGGTTCATTAAATAGGTATCGCATGATCGAATGTTCTCCACTCCATAAAATCTAGACTACTAGCTAAAACATGGACAACTAGATTATAACCTTTTGGTATACACTTGAAACTCAAAACATAGTATCACTTAAGCAATGCCAAGAGTATTCAAATTTATGTTCAATAAAAGTTCGTCCGGACTTATTTTTAGTGAAGTTTGTCAACGCACAAGTTAGCTTGAGCTTCCGGTACTTAACCATTAGCTCGTTATTATATAAAATTAATTAATATAACTTGAAGATATAAACTTATTAACTTGATACACTTTTATGACATTGAAAGCATAAGATGATCCTATAGATTAAAAGTAAGCAAGCTATTAGCATCCACCCTCCACATAAACTCTCGCCTTCTTTTTAGGGGCATTTACTATTTAAGATTGATAATATATATGATTGAGTATTTTTATTCTCAATATTAGAATTTTCTAGACTCTAAACATACCCTTCCGATGAGATATGAATTGAGCAAGTTAGCTTAAATTGAAAATTGTAAAGAATCTTGGGATATCCCAAAGCTCAAATCCGTCTTGATAAGCAATAGATTAGCTTATATTATTAATTTTATTTATCTAAACTAATCTTCAATAATAAACACCCCATAATTAACAAAGTCAAGCAACTCAAAGAATCCCAATGAATTTTACTATTTGCTTACTTGACCCCAAATGAACGTAGTAATTATTGAGTACAAATAATTACATATTTGTACTCAATAATTAAGCTACTGAATAATTAAATGATTTGATGCAAATGCAACAAGTACTTTTCTTCATCCATATTCGTAAAATTCAAAATCTGACAACATGGCATATTTTGAAATAGAAAAGTTGATTAGTTTATTTTCTTTGATAAAGAGTAGCACAAAAATTCTCTCCTAACCCTTTCACATGTGATGTAAGTGGTCACACCATTAATATTTATATGTATTGCTATATATATTAATGTTGTGATCATTTACATCACATGTCCCACACGTGAAGGGTTTAGGAGACGAATTTTTTGTGATTGCTACTCTTTTATCAAAGAGAAATAAGACTAATCATGTGTGAACTTTTTCTATTTGGTGATTTATATTTATGCATCGATTTTATACCTCTACAAATTAGTTTCATGTTAACATGCATACATATTTTATTTTTATATAGTATATGTCTCGTGTATTTCTATTTCTATAACGTGAGAACCTTTTGTTATGAAACGAGAAATAGACTTGGATCCGAATATGAGTATACCGTCTTTTGCATCTAAATATTATCCTAACATAACCAAACATTAGAAAATTATGTCGATACCTCTATTTACCAATAAATAGAGTTATGCGGCATCTCTTTCACCTAAATTATCTCCTCTTACAAATGTACTTTCAAATCATTAACCAAATGTACTTCCAAATCATTAACCAAATTAAAGTCGGGCTTAGTAGTTGGTACTGAATATTTGCCTCTCACTTCATCTCCCAACATTTGCGAACATTCATCTCCCAAGATTTGCTTCTCACTTCCGTAATCTCATTTCCCATGACAGAACATTTGCCTCTCACTTCGAATCTCATTTCCACTTCCTCGTGATGAGTCGAATCGTGAATGGATGTATAAGCGTCGCAGACTGTGGTGGATTAAATCATGATTTTCTTCGGACTTGAAAACTTCATTGAGTTTGCTAGTAATCAACTATCATTCATGGATGGGGAAAGATCAAGTGTCCTTGTAAGAAGTGCAATAATATACCTTATCAAGTACAAGATACCGTGCGATATCACGCTTCAAAATTTGGATTTGTTCCAAATTATAACACTGGATCTTTCGAGGGAGACAAATGTGAGTATAGATCCGACAATGCAAGATCACCCGAACCTCAATCAAGCACGACGACGATGGTAATGGATGCTGCTGGTCCTCGCTTAACTTTGCCGAGCCTCAAGAGGAACCAAATGTCGAGGCACGAAAATTTTACGACATGTTGACGCCGCCGATAAACCGTTGGCTGTGTTGCTCAAACCATTCACAATTGTCTGTTGTGGCTCGACTTCGAGTTGGAAAGTCGAGAATAATATATCCGAGAAAGGTTTTGATCAAATAATGTAACTCATGAAAGAGACAAATCCAGATGGTAATCTTGTACTGATGACTTCTACAAGACGAAGAAATTGTTGCGTGGCATGGGATTGCTCGTGCACAAGATAGATTGTTGTCCACATAATTGCATGATTTATCGCGACAAGATTCGAATTGACGAGATGTAAAGTTTGTGAGCATCCACGCTTCAAGAGCAATAATCGAGCATTTGAAACTCGAAAGAAATCACAAATTCCATGTAAGAAGATGTATTATTTTCCTCTTACCCTCGACTACGAGGTTGTATGCATCCGAGGCTACAATGAGAATATGCGCTGGCATGCATCGTCGATCGATGATGGGGTCATGCGCCATCCGCGCATACACACCGCATGGAAGCATTTGAACATGAAGTTTCCTTTGTTTGAATCGAGATTCGTAATGTTAGATTGGGTCTTTCGATCGATGGTTTTCAACCTTTGGTCAATCAGACAACAATATTCTTCATGGCTCGTTATAGTTACTCCTTATAATCTTCCTCCATGGATGTGTATGAAGGAACAATATATGTTTCTCACAATTCTAGTGCCAGGCCACGTAATCCAAAAGAAAAGATTGATGTGTTCTTGCAACCATTAATTTCAGAGTTAGTAGATTTGTGGGAAGCAGGTGTCCTTACCTATGATGTCTCATTGAAACAAAATTTTCAGATGCGTGTTGCATTGCTTTGGACAATTAGTGACTTTCCGCGCACTCTATGTTGTCTGGATGGAGTACAATGGAAGGTTAGCTTGTCCACATTGCATGGAGGATATCAAGCGCTTACTTTACCAAAAGTGGTAAACAATCATGGTTTGATAATCATCGAAAGTTTTAAACCCGATCACCAATTCGTAAGGGATAGAAGAGGATTCGAAAAGAATACGGTGATTACTAGTAGTCCACCAAGCGCTATCGGAGAAGAACTATTATCTAGGATTGAAGGAATGGGACTAGTGAAGGTGATCGAAATGGGTAGTGATGCAATAAATAGTAGTGTTTCCAAATATTTTGGTAGTGGTTGGAGGAAGCGGAGTATATTCGGGATTTACCGCATCGAGTTCTCTTTGATTCGACATAATTTGGATGTCATGCACATAGAGAAGAATGTATTTGATAATGTGTTCAACACCGTGATGAATATTCCGTAAGACGAAGATACGAGCAAATCAAGAGAAGAACTTAATTTGTACCGCAATAGACCGAGTTGAAGATGAATGAGTCGACAGCAAGTATCCAAAAGCTTCTTACACACTTGACAAACATGAAAAAAAGTCTTGTGCGAATGGGTGAAAGGTCTTAGATTTCAGACGGTATGTTTCAAATATGGGCGATGTGTAGACATGACCAAATTGAAGATGTTTGGGATGAAGAGTCACGATCGCCATATTTTTATGCAACAGATACTCCCGATCGCATTTCGAGAACTTCTCCCACCTAATGTTTGGAAAGCAAGAACGAATTAAGTTTATTTTTCAAAGATTTGACCTCTCAAACATCAAACTTGAGGACATGTGCAAACTTCAAGAAAATATTCCACCATTTTATGCAAGCTCGAGCGATATTCCTCCTAGTTTCTTCGATTCAATGGAACATCTACCATCCATCTAGCGATGAAGCTCGTATTGCGGACCTGCTCAATACCGATGGATGTATCCATTCGAAAGGTAAAACGCTCACTTTAACAATTGTTGTCCATATGTATAAATATACACATATAACTATTAATCTTTTATATACATTGATAGATACTTACGTAAGTTGAAAACAACGTGAGAAATAAAGCTCGAGTGGAGGTTCTATTTGCAATGCGTACTTAGTAGAAGAAGCATCAACATTCTGTTCTTATTATTTTGAGGGTCACGTAAGAACGAAACATAAGAATGTGCCTCGCAATTATAATGTTGGGGGAGATATTAGGCATGAAGACTTCCCAGATATGCTTTCAATATTCAAGCAAGTGGACGCCTTTTGGAAAAATGTCAAGAGATATCTAGATTCGAGTGAGTATGATGCTGCTCGATTATATGTGCTATTGAATTGCGTTGAAGTTTCGGGGAACTATTTAAAGTAAGTATTTATAATTTCACGTTGTATAACTTTCAATTAGTATAACTATTTAAATACTAATTGTAACTATTTGTTTTGAAGTTTGTTTATCGATTTCTTGAAAAGATTACATCCACGCATCTCCTCCTCCGAGATTCAAAAGGAAATCGATGTAAACTTCTCACATTGGTTTGATACATATGTGAGTATATAATCTCATTAACCGTAACCTCCTTTTGTAATATTTAATCACCGATTGATAGATGTTAATTGATTTGTTGGATTTAGGTCAAAGACCATACCAACAATGTCGCCAATCCATTCATATCGGATTTAGCAAAAGGGCCTTCTCCAAAGGATTAAGACGTATCCGTGGTACTACATAAATGGGTATAAATTTCACACGTTAGAGCATGGGACACAAAGAGCCACCATGAACAAGGTGTGTGCATTAAAGGTGAAATTTATGGTGCAGATAAGAATGAACTCGATTTTTATGGGCGACATCGGAGGTTTGTGAGTTGGAATACCATGGGCTACCTATGAAGACCGTAACAATGTTTAGACGCGAGTGGTTTGATCCATCACGATTGGGGACATCGGTGCATCCCGAATACAAATTGGTTTCGTGAATTATAGACGAATGTATAATAAGTATGAACCGCTTGTCCTTGCCACACAAGCCGCTCAAGTATACTATTGTCCTTATCCGAGTTTAAAACAATCTACAAAGGATTGGTGGGATGTATGCAAAATTAAAGCGAGAGCTAATGTGGAAGTCTCGGATGAATCATCTAGTTCGATAGTACCTCCGCCATTTCAAGAAGATGAAATGCCTTTAATTACAAGTGTAGTGGTTGATGATGACATGACACGAGTTCATCCCGACGGCACTTTGATGGACATAGAAGAAGCGTATGACTAATCATCAAGATGATGAATTGTCGAATCGATTCATATGAATTATCGAATCGAAAATGATAATACATTGAATGATGATGATTATGATGGAGATGAATAGGTCGATTATGTCACGCAGTGATGAACTTCTCCGCATTTGACTTTTCAAGGTATAATCAATACCTCGCACCCTCTCTCTCTCTCTCTCTTTTTGTTGCCATCCGAATGATCATCTTTTGCTACAACCATTGCTTCTCTCTATTCTGGTTATCGAGTATAACAAGATAGCACAACAATTCACGAACCATTACCTCTTCTCCCACTTTACTAATGCATTACAAGTCAAAACATAACAATTCGGTCCTTAAGATTTCAGATTTGGATGCCTCGAACCATGGTCAAGGACTGGATACTCGACCTAGATATAACAATTAGATAATGAATGTGTACACATCGTTGATAAGCAAAATATTCAAATATTATCATGCAATAGGACACATCAACGAATACAACATCAAACCGCAAATTTAGAAGTATAAGCCTAAAATACAATCGAACAACCATTCAAGCATAAGAAAGTAAGTTTTCTCTCAAAGACAACACATTTCAATGAATCCTATTGTCAAAAGCTTTATAGGAAAAGAAACAAGAATTACCTTGAAAGATATTGTAGATGTAACTTTTCCAATGACAATGTTTAAACAAATAGCTAATGTAAACAAAATTCAAAGACAATTGATAACTTTTGAAGAATAAAAATTATTAAAGTAACGCATCAAATCTATTTTCGATGGCAAGTCGAGGACGAGGTAGAGGAGTCCACCTAGTGATCGAGGAATATTTCTGCATCTACCTCCTCGATGAAGGAGTTGGCGCCTCGGTAGGAGGACTTACTATCGGTGGAGGAGAGGGTCGAGCAAAGGTCCGCACTGCACGATGGGAAGAAGACCTTGACTATTGTGAATGGGTACCTATAGTTAATTAGATTATTTTAACTCAATTGTACTTATTTGAATATAATGTATATTATTTTTAACTCAATTGTAGGATTTTATGTCCATCGCATGATGTTGCACATGTGATCACCGAGTCGCTCAAGAAGGTCATGAACCATCGGGTTTCGGTTGGAAATTGGTCCCCGAGGATCGAGGCGGATGTATTTTCAAGACTTCCGTATTATTGATTTACATTAAGTATATTGGTTTATTTCGCACTAAGTGATAGTTAATTGTTTATTTTAACATTAATACACTTAGCATGCATTCAAATATATATGTGATGTTTTGTAATTCAAAATATATATGAATGTGCATTTCAAATGTATCATTTTCAAATTTATGCTTTAATTATTTCACGGACGCGCCGCTTTGTTCATCAAGTAGTCACGTGCATGGTGCCAAAAGGCGGCAATGAGATATAAGGATCTTATTCATAAGATCAAGAGGCACAGAGTCGACGACGCCACCTCAATTCATTCCCGGATCGGATTGCTCGTGGCGTGATTATTGGAATCACTGAGGTGCGCATCAAGCGCGTAAAAGCTAGAGGAGTAGGATGACAGAGCCGATGGTGAGGGACGGGATCGTTAAGCACGGGGTGGCTCCCGATGTGCTTTAGATTATGCTACCAAGATTGTAAGTATTTAGTTTTTCGAATTCAATTTAGGTTTTAATGTTGTTCGCTTCCGCTCACATATATCATAATCATAATTGCTAAGTTATTAGACGCCACAAACTAATTGGATTAAAACATCATTAATGAAGCTTGTTTAATTTTCTTATTTTTAAGTAGCAATCGTACCTCTATTATATGCACACAAATACTTATAATCTACTTACCTACGTGTGCATTAATAATGTTTGAATGAATGAATAGGCCGAGAACGTGGAGTCGATATTTCGAGGTCCAAGGGATGTTTTTCGAAATATCATGTCGCCCCGATGGAAGTTATACGATGGGAAGGCTCGTAGCATCGCGGTAAGTAGATTAAATATTAAATATGGTAATGATGTAAAATAACTTCTATTTGGAAAGTTAAACGATTTTACCGCAAATACAGGAGCAGTGGAGGACCAAGTTCGATTTTGACTCAAGCCGCAGATGAGAGCCCGTAGAGATAGGACTCGGATCCTCGGGTATCCCTGAGGCGCCGCATCGAAGAAAAGAGATTGTTTGGTGCTGGTTCTCTCACGTACATTCATGGAGAGCGACTCTAGTTCCGGCTCGCAATGACTCGTATGGAGTCTCCCGGATATCGAGCGATCGACGGAGATGGAGGAGCGATGCGGTTAGAGAGAGCAGCGATGGTCGAGCAACTACGGTGGAGAAAGAGACGCGTGAGCGATCGAGGCGAGGATTCAAGCACAACAGAGTGAGCATGCACGATACTTCAACGCCTTCAAGCTCGGATGGAAGCTCAACAGAGGCATTCCAATGATTCCTATCGGCTCGAGCAATGCAGATCGACCTCACCACCCTCCACCATTTTGATTCCTATCTTTACGTTTTTACTTCATTTATGGATATGTTGAATTGTTGTTGTTGGATTTGGATTGTTGAATTGTTGAATTGTTGAATTTGATTTGGATTTATAACTCCGTATCGAATAGTTGTTGTGAATTATCAGAATGTGGATGTATTGAATAATTGTGGATGGATTGTGGATTTGTGATTTGGATTGTGGATTTGTGATGATTTGGATTGTGGATTTGTGATGATTTGGATGGATTGTGGATGGATTTGTGATGATTGTGGATGTTGTTGGATTTGGATTTGGATTTGTGATGATTGTGGATGATTGTGGATGTATTGAATGTAAAAACACGGGTAAAACATAATCAAACAGTCGCTCAAATATTTTAAGTATAGCGACGGAATAGAGACGGAATTAAGTCGAATCGCGACGGTTCGAGACGAATGTAATCTAATTGGTCGTGGTGTACAATGACGGATCTACGACGGACCTCGTTAGCGACGGAAAAATCCGTCGCAGACACGACGGATTTACTGACGGAATAGCGAACATATTTTGCGACGGATCAGAGACTCAATTACGACGGAATTAAATAGCGACGGAAATAGTCCGTCGTTATTTGCGACGGATCTACGACGGAATTACCCAAATAATTTAGCGACGGAATTGTTTCGCCGCTAGTTACGACGGACTTTTCCGTCGTTAATTCAACGTAACAAACGACGAGTCAAACGACTAATCTATCAACGACGGATAAGTCCGCCGCTAGTCCGCTTCAAAATTTTACGACGGAATTTTTACCGTCGTTGTCTCGCAGAATAACGAGGTTTTTAGAGACGGTACAAATCTGTTACCGATCCGTCGCAAACTGGTTTTACGACGGATTGTTGATGTTTTGCGACGGATTTTTCCGTCATTGTCATGTTTTTTTTGTAGTGATATCCCACATTATTGTTTATTTTTCTTTGAGCTTTTTCATTTGTTGGGAAGTATGCACCATGATCACATTATCTGCAATAAAATTTAAGATTAACATGTTTTATAATAAAAATATAAATTATAGACAAACTTATTTATTTAGTCAATTTTGAAATTTTATTTTATTGATTAAGCGTGTAACTAAGGTAAAGAAACAGTGAGAATCAACAAAATTAATTTGTACATTTGAGATTTGGAAAATAATATCAGGTTACGGTCCAATTATCTCATACAATGTGTATGGATGTTATTATCATGAAATTTGAATTAAGTCAATCTATTCCTAATTTTCGGCTGAGGGTATAAAGGAAAATCTTAATTGACTTAATCTCTATTAATGACATGTTAATCGCTACTTGTGCAAAATTACTATAATATCCAATTATGAATGAATAGCACTAATCATTCTTTTAATTAATATGGTGAAGCATTGTTGTTGCGGGCCAGAGTTATTCTGATGGGCTGAAGGCTGATTGGCCCAGACCCAGATTAGCGAACCGAGCTAGAGGAAAGAGAAAGTGTTTCATCATAAGGAAGCTTCAAATATTCATTCTAGGAGGGTCTTATACTCGTAGATTTTTTAAGACGCTATAGTATCATTATGAACTGTTTTTAAACATCCAATATTTTTATTCAATACTTATTAACCCTAAATACATAAACAAAAAAAACATAAAGCAAGTTTTCTTTTCTCCTTTTATGGTTTCTCTAGTTTCAGTTTCTCTGTAATCTTCAATTTGTTAACCATAAATAACAGATAATTTCCATTAATGAAACCAATTTCGTTTGCCTATTACCAATGATTCAACATGGTATGAGAGCCCAATTTTTCTTCTTCCTTTTTCATTCACCGAAGCATGAATGCTACGGCCCAGAAATTATCCTGATTGTCCAGAAGTCTGACCGTTGTTTGCTTCTAACATAAACAATCGATGTTTTCATTGGTCAAGCTTACCTAAACAAAGATTAGCTTAATTTTTACTATTATCATCATAATGGTATCATATAGAGCATGCAATAATTATATTAAGATATATTTCAAAATTCAAAATTAAATTATTATATTCTGCTAATTTTTATATAAAAAAACATTTGAAATGGTAGGACTTTCTTTTATTTTTATTTTTCTGATAAAGACTTCAGTATTGTTGCGTGGTTATTTCTATGATAATGAAAAACTGATAAGATATGTCGGATAAAGCTTCTTTTGTTAGTATATGTCTGATAAAGCTTCTTTTGTTAGTTGGGTCTATGATAATGAAAAAAGAGAAGATATGTCGGTATATCTCTGTAATATTAATTATCTATTTTCATTTCAATTTTTGATTTTCTATATGTTATCAACATTCCACGTCTTTTATAAAGAATAACAACAGCAAATGAACATTATATATCATTAGTATGATATTTTAAATATTATTTCAAAATTCCAAGAGTAAATTTGATAGAATAATATCATTATGACTCGTAGTAAATAGGCATCCAACCATTTATTGCTGGCAGTTAAAATAACATCAAGTAGTTAGACTGCTTTATTCAGAACAAGATACAGCATGTCGTACAGTTTCTGAAGAATGCATCTGAATCCCTTTGTCGGACCACTTAGAATGCAAAGGCGGTATGCTTTGTTCATTCTTGAATAAATTGTGTGGATCAACTACCGTTTTAACTCGAACAAGACGATCAAAATTATTCTTGAAATATTTCTTGCCCCAAATGCTTGCTTCTTCATAACTAGTTTCCCCTTCAACGTTATTGACTCCGATGTCGAGATCTCTGTAGTTGAAGTATACTTCCCTCGGAGATTTGGAAACATAGGGAGTCATGTAACCGTAGTACCTTCTGCTCCAACTTATGTACCTGTCTGAATTGTGAGCCTCGTCTTCTTGCCAGTAAGCTACACTAGCAAGTTTGTACAAGTTAGCAGCCCTATGAGGAAACGGGGTGGCGGATTCATGAATTTCCGCCATTCTTCCACCATATGGAATTGTGTACACACGAGCCAAACGGGCTTCTGGCTCGTGTAACAGCCTCACGATGCCTTCAAACACGCTTTCAGGAATGGGTTCCTGCACATAATCTGATTTCATTTTGAGGTTTAGTACAATGGCCGGAGTCCTGTTTAGCAGAACTTCAATTGTATCATGCTCAAGAGATGATGCTGCAGTGCGTTGGGAGAAATATAAGACAGATTGAATCCAGCTCATTTCGGTGCAGTCTTCTCTTACCACTCCCAACTCGGGGAAGCTTTCTTGCAATATCGGAAGTAATCTATCGACTCCGCCGAGGAAAAGTGAGAAGAAAGAAAACAGAATAGTACAATCCACCCTATTTAGTAAGACTCCGATGAATAAATCGGGGTTGAGTTTAGGAGCAACGTACTGCCACCGGTGTAGAAGTTGAGTCGCATTTTGTTTGCCGACTGAGAAAACAGTGACTCTTTCCGGAACATCCACCAATTGTACCTTCCAAGCAACGATCACGCCGAAGCTGGCACCTCCGCCCCCTCTGATCACCCAGAACAGATCCTCGCCCATTGATTCTCTGTCTAGAATTCTGCCTTTAACGTCAATTATTCTGGCATCAATGATTTGATCAGCAGCCAAGCCATACTTTCTCAGCAATGCGCCGTAGCCTCCGCCACTGAAGTGCCCACCGACACCAACAGTTGGGCAAAAACCAGCTGGAAATCCCAGAACTGGACTTTTTCTGCAATTTTGTAGTATAATGAACCGACCGTTGCACCGGCTTCAACCCACGCAGTTTTCTCCTCGGCATCGACTGTGATTTCACTGAGATTGATCAAATCAATGATCACAAACGGGACTTGAGATACGTAAGATAGTCCTCGAAGTCATGCCCACCACTTCGAGTTCTAATTTCTAGACCACTTTGTTTGGCACAGTGTATGACGGGCGGGATTTGAGATTCGTGTTGTGGGTTTATGATCACTTCGGGTTTAGGAGTAGATTCGGACTCGAACCTCAGGTTTCGGATGGAAAATTGCAGGATGGAATTGTAAGATGAATTGGGAGGAGTATAAACACCGTTGGAAATCGAGGATTGTTGAGAGAGACATTGAAGAAAATCGTCGTGACTAACGGCAGAAGCTGCCCATGAACATGACAAGATTAGAAGGAGAAAGAATGAGAGAGATGAGATTGAAGGAGTTTCCATGGTTTATGATTTCGAGAAGAAAGAATGAGACTTGAGATAGAGTGTGAGAGTTTGTGTGGTGTTCCTGGATAGAGGAGGCATGGGTTACGCCTTATCAGCTGGATGGTTTTGAAGCACGTGGTGATACATCATACAAGAAGTCCCCAATAGGGATGGCAATGGGCCGGATCTGGATTGGATCTGGCTAGGTCCAGATTCAGATCCGATTTTTTTTGCTTTGGTTCGGATCCGGTCCGCATCCATCGGCCCAAAAAATTAGATCCGGATCCGGATCCATGTTCATATAAGCATGGGGTCTAGACTCGGATCCATACGCCGCTTCTAAAATAAATTCTAAATCAACTATAATTCACAGTAACACCATAATAATTTAAATACACAATAATATTATAATAATTATTTAGAATTTCTACAATTGTCACTATATTGGAAGACGTTAGTTACAAATTTACTATAAAGTATGAAACAACAAACAACTCGATCGTCGGTGATGTAAGTGACGCGACCCGTCGTGAATGCCGATTTATACATAATTGAGAGAATTTGAAATGAAATTGGGAGCATATTTGTTTTGGAAGAATTTGAAAAATTAAATTAAAGAGTTTTAAGTTGGGGTTAGGTATTTAATTATAATAAAATAATATATATATATATATGTATATATATATATATATATATATATATATATATATATATAAAAACTTAATGGATCTGTGGGTAGGATCCTGATCGGATTCGGTCTCAAAAACTAAATCTCAGATCCAGATCCGAATATGGGAGTAGGATCCAGATCCGGTCCAGATTCATCGAGTCCAATTTTTTGAGGATCCAGATCCTAAAAAATGGATCTGGATCCACAGATCTGGACCGGGTCTGGGATCCATTGTCATCTCTAGTCCCCACCCATCTAACGTCTGTTTTATTTGAAATTTTGTTGAGTGTATTATATTTGACTTTTTTATTTTTTTTATTTTTCATTCTTGGAGAAACGTATCGTTACATTTATGGATTCTCTTCAAATCTTAAATTGTTTATTTAGAATATGGAATAAATTAAAAAGAAAAAGCTATGTAGTTGGAGACCATCAAATAGTAAAACAGTTTCTAATTTGATATCTTATTATTTATTTATTTATTCAAGGATATTTGGCATCTTATTATTTATGTATTTTTTGACGGATAATTTGGCATCTTATTATTTATTTATTTTTTGACGAATAATTTGGCATCTTATTGAACTACACACGTTTGCAATAAGGATTCTATTTTCTTGCCCTGTTTCGGAAGTAATTATTATTGTTATAGTGGTGGAATGAAGAAATAAAGGATCCAATCTGCTGATTTTTCTTTTTTTTTTTATCATTAAATACGAAATTTTAAAGCCGCATCACGGTGACTCGAACCCGGCACCTTCTACCAAGCGTTAACCACTCTACCACTGTATCAACACACGCACACAATCTGCTGATTTTTCTTGCACTATGAAAGACAACTAGTATTTGGGCTCTATAGAATACTTTAAACAAATAAGTATCCATATACAATGGCTCAGCTTTTACCTTTCATTTAAAGCACTACGAAATATTTTTAGAGTTGAAAAAAAAGTCTAGAGGATTTTTATATACAACAGTTATATCACATAATATTTCGAGTATCCAATATTAAATTTGTTAGTTTTATATAAGATGAAATACATATTTACTTAGTATAAGAGCCTTTTCAAATGTTTAAGATATAGGTCATTCATTTAAAAAAAAAATGAATTATTAATATGCATATATAATATTTAACGATTAAAGGGTTCATTTATTTGATAGGAAAATAAAGTTAATAAGGAATGTGATTCTTAAAAAATAATTCCAAGAAAATGATTTTAATAGATTCTTAATCCTTTGTTTGAAAATTACCAAGAAAATTGTTAGCATTCTTAATAATAATAATAATAATAATAATAATAATAATAATAATAATAATAATAATAATAATAATAATAATAATAATAATAATAATAAAAGTATGATTCAAGTCATAGTTCTAAAACTTAAACTAAAATTTTGTTAAAATAAGTTATCAAATGAAAACATAATAATAATAATAATAATAATAATAATAATAATAATAATAATAATAATAATAATAATAATAATAATAATAATAATAATAATAATAAGATACAACATAAAATATGGTTCCAGTAGTCACTCCATAACGGATCATGTAATTATGGGATTAACCTAAAAGATTGGTCAATACAAAAACTCACATATGCTTTCCCCCACAAATTTATAGAATATAAATATACTATATCATCTCTCATATGATAATATTTTATTAATTTATCATATGAGAGGTGAATGTAGTATACCTACATGTTCTATAGAATATTTCTACTCTCCCCTATGGTGCACGTGGATTGAGTTCGGATTCAGAATCGAGTTGAGTCTGATTCGGATGTCCTACCCATAATCCTTCATATATATGAGTTACAGTTGTTTTGAATTAAAGTGATACTTGTTATGAATAAAAAAAATTATGATTAAAAGTGATAATTATTTTGAATAAAAATAATAAATATTCTTACTAATTATCTTAATTATCTAATATATAAGTGATAGTTATCATAAATAAAATTAACAGTTGTAATAAATAAAAATAATTGTTTCCATTAAAAAATAGCAGTTATTTTCTTTAATATTTATTCTATCTTTTATCAAAAAGTATGATTTCAATAAAAATGAGTAAAGGAAGCCGGCCGCGCCGCCAAGTGAAAAAGCGATGAAACACAGTCGGTATGATTCCCATAAAATCCTAGAATTTACTAATTGCTTATTAAAATCAGATATGAGTAGAATACTAAAACATATCGTACGATCACTAGTCATTATTGCTGCAGAATAACATCAAATCACTAACCACTCCCAAATAAAATGATGAAAATCAAATTAACAAGAGCATACATGGAGTGAACAAATCTCGGTTCCTAATGAGTATATCTGCTTAATCCCCCTTTTTAATCCACCTTGATTGCAGCGGCGGAATGCTCTGTTCATTCCTGAAGAAATTCTGCGGATCAACAGCAGTCTTTACCCGAATAAGCCGATCGAAATTGCCATTAAAATATTTCTTGCCCCAAACACTCGCTTGTTTGTAGCTCGTATTTCCCTCAACATTGTTGACTCCGAGGTCGAGATCTCTGTAGTTGATGTATGCTGCCCTAGGAAACTTTGAAACATAAGGAGCCATGTAAGTGTAAAGTCTCCGAAGCCAATCTATGTATCTATCCGGATCCCTGCCGTCGTATATCTGCCAGTACACCACGCTGTAAAGGTTTTCTCCTCTGTGAGGATACGGAATGGCGGAGTCGGAAATCTCCGCCATTCTTCCGCCATAAGGAGTGAAGGCAAACTGCGCCTGCTCCGCTTCGGCTTCGTAGAAAAGTTTCCAAATGCCTTTAAGGCCGTGTTTGGGGATTGGTTTCTGCACGTAATCTGATTTTCCCTTGAAGTATATCTGTTGGGGCTGAGTTCTGTTGAGCAGAATTTCTAGCGGCGTTGCGAAGGGGAAGCCGGCGAAGTAGACGGTGGACTGGATCCAGCTCACCTCTGTGCAGTCTTCTCTTTTTAGGCCTAATTCTGGGAAGCTCTCTTGCATCAATGGGATTAATCTTTCGACGCTGCCGTAGTAGATTGAGCTGAACGAAGCTTGGATGGTCATGTTCCTTTTGTTTTGAGTCGAATTCACCCTTCTTACAATGACTCTGACGAGCAAATCTTTGTCGAATTCGTGTGCAATGTATTGCCAGCGGTGAATCAGTTGAGTCGCGTTCTGTTCCAAACTCCTCTCGATTGTGAAAACAGTGACTCTTTTTGGAACATCTACGAGCTGTAGCTTCCAAGCGACGACGATGCCGAAGGTGGCGCCTCCGCCGCCTCTGATCGCCCAGAATAGATCCTCGCCCATTGATTCTCGATCGAGGATTCTGCCGTTGACGTCGACTATTCTTGCATCGATGATGTTATCTGCAGCCATGCCATATTTTCTCAGCAATGTGCCGTAGCCTCCTCCGCTGAAGTGGCCGCCAACGCCGACAGTTGGGCAGAGGCCGGCCGGAAAGCCCAGGACCGCGCTTTTCTCCGCCACTCTGTAGTAAAGAGAGCCAAGGCTCGCTCCGCCTCCGACCCATGCAGTTTTATTCTCGACATCAACTGTTATGTCACTGAGTTTGAACAAATCAATGATCACAAAGGGGACTTGTGCTACGTAAGATAGTCCCTCGAAGTCATGGCCGCCGCTTCGCGTTCTAATCTCTAATCCACTTTGTTTAGCGCAGTGTATGAGAGGCGGGATTTGAAATTCGTGTTCTGGGGTTATGATCAATCGCGGCTTAGGTGTAGATTCTATCAAGAATCTAAGGCTCTGGCCTAGAAATCGTAGGATGGAAGTGTAGGATGAGTTGCTTGGAGTATAAACGATGTTAGAAATGGAAGAGTAGTTGTTGAATTCCTTGGAGAGACATTGAAGAAAATCGTTGTGTTCATATGCGCTTGAGCATGACAGGATGAGAAGAAGGATGAATGCAAGAAAAGGAATTCTTGAAATCCTCATGATTTGGTGATGATGAATTTGTGCTTCGAGAAATTCTTAGTTGTAATTCATTTATAGGAAAAATTAGGAAAACCTTTTGTATATAAAGTTAGAGAACACCAAGTTTGAATGAGAAGATCGTGTTTGAAATGCTATCATTGACCGTCTAGAGTAGAATTTGCCTTTCCTAGAAATTAAAATAAAAAGAAACATTATTCTATCGCCAAACATTTTTTTCCTGAGCACAATGTCAGACAAAATTCATTGAGGAAATTGAGATGTTTGAAAATGAATTGGTTGTCAATAGGATGGCAAGTAAGCAATCAAGGTTTATCTGAATTTTCCAAATCTTCTGAGTTTGATTGACATTTTATTTTTGTCTGCTTGACTGGAGAAAGGTTATGGCCAAGAGACCTAGTTTATAACATCTGGATTCATATCTTTTGATTTTAGTTGACATTTTATTTTTTTAGTATGCTTGGCTGGAGAACGGTTGTTGCCAGGAGATCTATTCTATAATATCTGGATTATATACATTCATGTTTTAATTAGTTCTAAGAGAATACATGTATGATTGGTTGTAATAAATACGAGTTATATGTTATTTAATTCTATATTACTTAATGCATTTTTGATTACTTTACAAATATCTCCAATATACATCATCACACCAATTACAAATAATATACTATACTAAATTTGAGTAGATAATTCAAAGCTATTCATTATGGCGGAGTAGCGAACGTCAATGACATTTTTGGGGAGTAATATTTGACAATTTTCAGTTAGCTAAAAGTCAAACAATAACGCAAATTATTAAGATCAAGTGGAACGTAAGAGAATCCGGTGGTATTATTGATGTTTGAATTCCAAATTGTTAAATTAAATACTCACGCCTGTAAAGTTAGATAGACTCTATTACATACTTATTTTATAGTTAGCAGATTTAGAATATAGACCAATGATTAAATCATATTAACCGTAGTATGAAACTTTCATTATTTTAAAGGTGATTTCTTATGATGCAATAAGCATTAGTCTCTTAACTCTATTTTACTATTGAGTCTCCGTAATTTACTCTCTAATTTTCATGGAATTCGAGGTGTGGAAATTTTCCAAAGAGAGATAACTTTTAGAAACAAGAAATAGTGTTCATAAATTACATGGTCAAGTATAGAGTTATCGGCGGCTTTCACACTTGAATTGATTCTGCTAGTTATGTTACTTTTCTAGAAAAAGTTCATATTTCTAGATGATCATTAGATTGACGGCTAGGCAAACCATATGCCACTTTGTCGTTAAGTGTATGGTTGATATCATGCTAAGACACAGACATCCTTGTTAACTTTATCCAAATATCTAATTTTAGGAAATAAAAGATATAAAGAAACAACCAACAATAAAGAAACAACCAACGGTCTAATATTTTATAAAAATTAACAAATATTCTTATTTATGATTTGATATATAAGTGATAGTTATCATAAATAAATAAAAATATTTGCATTAAAAAATAAAAATTATTTTCTTTAATATTTATTCTATCTTTTATCAAAAAATATGATTTCAATAAAAATGAGCACAGGAATGTGCTTGGTTAGTCAATTGCTCTCGTTATCTATTATTTCCATTGACCAACATAAAGTGGTCTCTTCCTCCGCCTCCGCCGGCCGCGCCGCCAAGTGAAAAAGCGATGAAACTACAGATTCACAGTCGGTATGATTCCTCAAAATACCCTTTTCCCAGAAAATCTTAGAATTTACTAATCGCTTACTAAAAATCAAATATTAGTAGAATACTAAAAAAAATCGTGTGATCACTACCAAATAAAATGATGAAAATCAAACTAACAAGAGCATACATGGAGTGAACAAATCTCTGTTCCTAATGAGTATATCTGCTTAATCCCCCTTTTTAATCCACCTTGATTGCAGCGGCGGAATGCTCTGTTCATTCCTGAAGAAATTCTGCGGATCAACAGCAGTCTTTACCCGAATAAGCCGATCGAAATTGCCATTGAAATATTTCTTGCCCCAAACACTCGCTTGTTTGTAGCTCGTATTTCCTCAACATTGTTGACTCCGAGGTCGAGATCTCTGTAGTTGATGTATGCTGCCCTAGGAAACTTTGAAACATAAGGAGCCATGTAAGTGTAAAGTCTCCGAAGCCAAGCTATGTATCTATCCGGATCCCTGCCGTCGTATATCTGCCAGTACACCACGCTGTATAGGTTTTCGCCTCTGTGAGGATACGGAATGGCGGAGTCGGAAATCTCCGCCATTCTTCCGCCATAAGGAGTGAAGGCAACTGCGCCTGCTCCGCTTCCGCTTCGTAGAAAAGTTTCCAAATGCCTTTAAGGCCGTGTTTGGGGATTGGTTTCTGCACGTAATCTGATTTTCCTTGAAGTATATCTGTTGGGGCTGAGTTCTGTTGAGCAGAATTTCTAGCGGCGTTGCGATGGGGAAGCCGGCGAAGTAGACGGTGGACTGGATCCAGCTCACCTCTGTGCAGTCTTCTCTTTTTAGGCCTAATTCTGGGAAGCTCTCTTGCATCAATGGGATTAATCTTTCAATGCTGCCGTAGTAGATTGAGCTGAACGAAGCTTGGATGGTCATGTTCCTTTTGTTTTGAGTCGAATTCACCCTTCTTACAATGACTCTGACGAGCAAATCTTTGTCGAATTCGTGTGCAATGTATTGCCAGCGGTGAATCAGTTGAGTCGCGTTCTGTTCCAAACTCCTCTCGATTGTGAAAACAGTGACTCGTTTTGGAACATCTACGAGCTGTAGCTTCCAAGCGACGACGATGCCGAAGCTGGCGCCTCCGCCGCCTCTGATCGCCCAGAATAAATCCTCTCCCATTGATTCTCTGTCGAGGATTCTGCCGTTGATGTCGACTATTCTTGCATCGATGATGTTATCTGCGGCCATGCCATATTTTCTCAGCAATGTGCCGTAGCCTCCTCCGCTGAAGTGGCCGCCAACGCCGACAGTTGGGCCGAGGCCGGCTGGAAAGCCCAGGACCGCGCTTTTCTCCGCCACTCTGTAGTAAAGAGAGCCAAGGTTCGCTCCGCCTCCGACCCACGCAGTTTTATTCTCGACATCAACTGTTATGTCACTGAGTTTGAACAAATCAATGATCACAAAGGGGACTTGTGCTACGTAAGATAGTCCCTCGAAGTCATGGCCGCCGCTTCGCGTTCTAATCTCTAATCCACTTTGTTTAGCACAGTGTATGAGAGGCGGGATTTGAAATTCGTGTTCTGGGGTTATGATCACTCGGCTTAGGTGTAGATTCTGTCAAGAATCTAAGGCTCTGGCCTAGAAATCGTAGGATGGAAGTGTAGGATGAGTTGTTTGGAGTATAAACGATGTTAGAAATGGAAGAGTAGTTGTTGAATTGTTGGGAGAGACATCTAAGAAAATCGTTGTGTTCATCTGCGCTTGTGCATGACACGATGAGAAGAAGGATGAATGCAAGAAAAGGAATTCTTGAAATCCTCATGATTTGGTGATGATGAATTTGTTCTTGGAGAAGTTCTTAGTTGTAATTCATTTATAGGAAAAATTAGGAAAACTTTTTGTATCTAAAGTTAGAAGTTAGAAAGAGAACACCAAGTTTGAATGAGAAGATCATGTTTGAAATGCTATCATTGACCGTCTAGAGTAGAATTTGCTTTTCCTAGAAATTAAAATAAAAAGAAACATTATTCTACGCCAAACATTTTTTCCTGAGCACAAAGTCGGACAGAATCATTGAGGAAATTGAGATGTTTGAAAATGAATTGGTTGTCAATATGATGGTAAGTAAGCAATCAAGGTTTATCTGAATTTTCCAAATCTTCTTAGTTTGATTGACATTTTATTTTTGTCTGCTTGACTGGAGAAAGGTTATGGCCAAGTGACCTATAGTTAATAATATCTGGATTCATATCTTTTGATTTTAGTTGACATTTTATTTTTTAGTATGCTTGGCTGGAGAAAGTTTATTGCCAAGAGATCTATTCTATAATATCTGGATTATATACATTCATGCTTTAATTAGTTCTAAGAGAGAGTACATGTATGGTTGGTTGTAATAAATACGAGTTATATGTTATTTAATTCTATATTTCTTGCGCAAGTACGTAATGAATGCATTAATTGTGATTACTTTACTAATATCTCCAATATACATACCAATTACAAATTATATGTAGAAAATTTGAGTAGATAATTCAAAGCTATTCATTATGGCGGAGTAGCGGACGTCAACCACATTTTTGGGGAGTAATATTTGACAATTTTCAGTTTGCTAAAAGTCAAACAATAACGCAAATTATTAAGAACAGGTGGAAAGTAAGAGAATCGGATGTAGGAGTGAGCAAAAACCGAATCGAATCAAAAAATCGAATCGAACATAAATTAGCGGTTTGGTTCGGTTTGTATAGTAAAACGATTCGGTTCGATTTCAAAATTTTGAAACCGAAATTAATTTGGTTCGGTCTCGATTTGGGGAAAAAAAATTCGATTTTCAAACCGAATTGTCCGAATTTTTTTATACTATATATATATATATATATATTATATTATTAATATTTAAATTGGTTAATATTATACATATAATTATATATTATAAATATTATAATATTTATATTAATTATAATTTAATTGATTAAAACGAATGAATTGAACCGAACCGAACCGAAATATTCATTCGGTTCGGTTTCGTTCGATATATAAAACGATTCGGTTAGGTTTGGATTTTTTAAAATGATTTTTGGTTTTCGGTCGTCCAATGCTCACCCCTAATCGGATGGTATCGAGGCGGATCTAGAAGTTGATGATGGGTAATAAAAATAAGTATTGACCATTCAAAGTATTAAATATCATAAATGCTACAATATTTCTATGTTTTCATAAGTTGTCTTCATGAGATTTCAATACACAAAATCCATCAATTGTTGAGTTTATATCTATATTTTAATAAAATTTCTTTCAATATAACTCTTCTTTAGCGTAAACTTTAGGGAATCCATCACCAAACCACTCAATGATCCATCTATATTATTCACGAAAGAGAGGAAAAATCACGGACTACTAGAGTAGCTTACATCCACTATCATCAACAATGGAGCAAAGTGCACAATCTTCTTTAGATTATACTAGAGGCATACAAAATATCATACACTCGGAAATAAGCACATCAAGATGTATGGAATCAAAATCAAGCAAAGATCAAGAAAAATATCATCGAAAATTCTCCTCTGTTCAGATCGACGAAACCCGACCTCTGAACCTCAAAATCTGATCTCCACCGTCCAAAACGTTAGCTCAAATGCTGTGAAGCTGTTGTCTAAAAATCACAGTGATCTAACGGTTCAATCTCCGAGAAACGAAATTTTCTCGCTGCGTCTTAAAAATGAGAGGAGAAAAAAGGCTCAATTTTTCTCTGCTTTGGCTAGTCTTTTTTTTTTGAATGTTCCAATTTCTCCTTTAAAAAATGATGACTGACCTTTTTCACTCTTATAACTTTCTAATGGGCTCATGGGCTTTTCTCATAAATAAAAAAATATAAGAAAACCCAACAATAACAACTTTGTTTTAATTTTTTAATTATTTTGGATTGAGTTAATTTTAAATTGAGCTTAATATAATATATAGACGGAAGAAAAGTTTGGGGCTTGCACTGTGCTGGAGCCCGGTGTAGCCCCTAGATACATCCGCCTTAGGATGGTATTATTGATGTTTGAATTCCAAATTGTTAAATTAAATATCACGCCTATAAAGTTAGATCGATTTCATTACATACTTTTATAGCTAACAGATTTAGAGTATGAACCAATGATCGAGTCATATTAACCGTAATATGAGACTTTCATTATTTTAAAGGTGATTTTTTTGTAGTACACTAAACATAGTCTCTTAACTATTTTCTTATTGAGTTATCGTAATTTAGTCTATCTAATTTTTACGGAATTAGAGGTGTGGAAGTTTCTCAAAGATAGATGCCTTTTAGAAACAAGAAATAGTGTTTATAAATTACATGGTCATATAGTATATAGTTATCGGCGGCTTTCACACTTGAATTGATTCCGCTAGGTATGTTACTTTTCTAGAAAAAGTTCAAATTTCTATATGATCATTAGATTGACTAGCCGGCAAACCATATGTCACTTTGTCTTTAAGTGTATGGTTGATATAAACATCATTGTTAACTTTATCCAAATATCTAATTTTAGGAAATAAAAGATAAAAAGAAGACGACTAACAATAAAGAAACAACCAACGGTCTAGGTTTAAATGATTCTTATTGGTGGGTCAATAATATGAAAATACAAAATTATGTTTAATTGAAATGATTTTTTGGAGCCTTTAAGCTGATATGACATAATGGGCCATTAAAGCAATGGTGGGCCTTTATCTATGAAGACTGAATATAAGTGGGCCATCCAGAACGTGGTGTTGTAACTTGTAAGAGGGATGCTACAAGTTTTGTAATTAAGATCCTCTGTTATCTAATGCTACAACTACTCCTATACGGCCGGCTATAAATATAATTGATTAGATTTATGTAATAGAAAATGTTAAATGGAAGTTTTGACTATGACAAAATCGAAAAATACTCCTATACGGCCGGCTATAAATATAATTGATTAAATTCTAATTAGAATTCAGTTAAATATTAATTATCAAACAATTAGTTAGTGACTACATGGCGCAGCTCGAGAAAGAATTTCTCTTAGCCTGACTGTAAGTTTTCTATTTTGCAAATTCTCGACGTTGCAACAGACATTTACTTTCACTATTAAGGATGGCAATGGACTTGGATTTGGATTGAATCTTGTTAGATTCAGATCTAAATTTGATTTTTTTTTCTTTGGGTTCGGATTCAGTCCAAATTTATTAGGTCCAAAAAACTTAAATCCAGATTCAAATCCATAAGATCTATAGAATCCATGGATTTAGATTCGGATCCATATATTCTTTCTTATAAAACAAATCATAAATCAATTAAAAATCATAGTAACATCATAATAATCATCTAAATCCACAATAACACTATAATAGTTATTTAGAATTTCTATAATCATTACTATACAAGAAGATATTGACTACAAATTTATTTTTGTTTTCATGACAACAAATAATATTGTAATAGAAAAGTAGCATACATATCTTAACAAATTGACCACCTACATTTAAAAAAAATTCTCAAATACAAGAGACAATTTTTTAATGTTATTAACCTACTATCCAATTCTGTAGGTTACTTTATCCAACTTCAACTAGAAAGAAAAATTATATATGATATTAAATGGATCGATGGTCGGATTTGCATCGGATTTGGATCTCAGAAATCAAAATCTAGATCCAGATCTGAATTTTAAAGGAATGGTCCAGATCTATCGGGTCCTATTTTTTTAATACCAAGATCCTAAAAATGGATCTGGATCTACGGATCTGAAAGGGGTTCAAGATCTACTGTCATCCCTATTCACTAACGGGACAGAAGCATAATTTCAAAAATATATAACGACGCAGATCTAATTATTATACTATCTCTTTCCTAGAAAACGCACCACTGTAATCAGACAAACATGTTACTCACTCCACCCACGATAAATGTATCACAATTATCTTATTCGATATCTATAAAAAGTGTATCATTTTCTTTTTTAGGACACTACTACTTATTATTCAACTTCACAACCATTAATTATTTACAATAAAATTATTTATACGTACTTGTACTTGTGATGCGTAAAACAGTCCCTCGAAGTCATGGCCGCCGCTTCTAGTTCTAAATCTGCAAGCCGGTGGCTCTGGCGCAGTGGATGACAGGCGGGGTTTGGGATTCGTGTTGTGGAGGATGATTAATGATGGTTTTGGAGTAGAATCTGAGGCGAATCTCATATTATGGATGGAGAATCTCAAGATGGAAGAATAGGAAGTGTCTGTTGAGTGTTGATTTGAGGGTAGACATTGTTGGAAATGGAAGAGTAGCTATACGAGAATGCATGCTGAAATTGTGGCGGTGGTTAATACAATAATATTTTCATTACTGTGCATTAGGATATGAGTTAGATTTAGATTTACATACTCTGTTTTAGTGACCAGACAAATGGTGAACCCAAAAGAGGAAGAAGGCTTGCCAGATGATGTCTTTGATATTACGAGATAATACGAGAATAGAAAATAAAATACATAATTAAAACTAAATAGTCCGTGTGACTCGGAATAGTATCCTTTGAGCTAATATAATCATATGGGCCTACGAAAGCCCATTATGATGGGCTTTTAATCTATGAAGACGGAATAGAAGTGAGAAAGAGAGAAACTTGCATCAAACATATTTATTTCAGTCTCCTTTTATTATGCAGAAAACCTAGAGTGAAATGGCGGAATGCTCTGTTCGTTCTTGAAAAAATTATTGGGATCAACCGCAGTTTTAATCCGAACAAGACGATCGAAATTGTTCTTGAAATATCTCTTCCCCCAAACGCTGGCTTGTTCGTAACTCGTCTCTCCATGAATGTTGTTGACTCCGAGATCGAGATCTCTATAGTTGTAATATGCTTCCCTTGGACACCTCGAAACATAAGGAGTCAAGTAAGTGTCGAGCCTCCTACTCCAGCTAATGTACTTGTCGGAATCTAGATTCTGGTCTTCCTGCCAGAACGCCACCTGCAACATTTTGTACAAGTTACCATCTCTGTGAGGAAATGGAATGGCAGATTCAGAAATCTCCGCCATTCTTCCACCGTACGGACTCATCATGACCATCGCCTCTTCAGCTTATTCTTCATAGAAAAGTCTCCATAAGCCTTCAAGCCCATATTCAGGAATGGGTTATTGCACGTAACTCGATTTTCCTTCGAAGGGTCTTCTGGTGTTGGGCGCAATTCTGTTTAGCAAAACTTGTGGCGGAGTTTCAATGGGGAAACCAGCTATGAACACCATTGATTGAATCCCGCTCACTTCCGCGCAGTCTTCTCTCACTAACCCTAGCTCAGGGAAACTTTCTTGCATCAGCGTCAGCAATCTGTCCACCCCACCAAGAAACAATGAATGAAATGAAGCATTAATTGTCATGCTGGTGCTGCTTTGCGTGGAGTTTGTTCTGGTTAACATGATTCCGATGAACAAATCTTTGTCCAAATTTGGGGCTATGTATTGCCAGCGGTGAATGATTTGAGTCGCATTCTGTTCCAAAGTTATGCTCACTCTGAAAACAGTGACCGTTTCTGGAACATCGACTAGTTGTACGTTCCATGCAAGAATTACACCGAAACTGGCGCCACCGCCGCCTCTGATGGCCCAGAACAGATCTTCGCCCATTGATTTTCTGTCAAGAATCTTGCCATTAACGTCGATTATTTTTGCGTCGATCACGTTATCTGCAGCCAGGCCATATTTTCTCATCATAGTGTCGTAGCCTCCTCCGCTTATGTACCCACCAAGGCCAACAGTGGGGCAAAGGCCGGCAGGGAACCCTAGAATCGGACTGTTCTCCGCTATCGTGTAATATAACAAGCCAATGGTTGCACCAACTCCGACCCAAGCCGTTTTCTCCACAACATCAACTCTTATTTGACTAAGATTGATCAAATCAATGATCACAAACGGGACTTTGCTCTATAAGATAGTCCTCAAGTCATGGCCGCCACTTCGAGTTCTAATCTGCAGGCCACTCTTTTGGCGCAGTGGATTAAAGGTGGATTTGTGATTCCTCATCTGGAGTGATGATTACAAGCGGTGAAGAAGTAGGATCTGAGGCGAATCTCGGATTCTGGATGGTTATTTGTAAGATGTAAGAATAAGAAGAGTTGATTGGGGTGTAAATGTTGTTGGAAATGGAAGAGTAGTTGTTGATTTCTTTGGATAGACATTCAAGAAAATGATCAGCACATGATGATGCTTGTGAGCACGAAATGATGGAAAGGAGAACCAAAGTAGTAGTGAAAATGCTCAGAGATTTCATGATTCAGAGATGATCTGTTTGTAGAAGCTAATCTCCTTCATGTTCAATTAATTTAAAGGTAGAAATTCAAATGGGAAAAGAATTGGTTTGCCGAAGCTTGAATGAAATCAATAATTTTGAAATATCGTTGATTTACGGAAATTTTCGTTTGTTACTTTTTCTTATATCCACGCTATTACTAACTTAGCTTGTTGTTGCACTAATCTGGATGAATTAATTCAGTCACTCGTAGGGCATTCTTGAATTTTATATTTATTTTTTCCGGTTCGGGGCAGTTGAGATGATATTGTTAGGGAACAAATATAATAAAAGTTTTAATCAAGTTCATGCCTAACTTAATACGTGTGTGATTTATGTAGTCAATAAAGTTATAAGATAAGAAATATAATCTAAATAGAGGACGCAAATTCAGTTGCCTGCCAAGAAATGGTATTGCGGCACGGCCTGAAAGCGACCATACTTGTGATCTTGAGTATCAAGTATATTTCATTTGACATTTTTTCTTAATTCAACAAACCCATTCAATAATATGATATATTCAATTATTGGGCCAAGAACATAACAACCCCAAATTGAATAACGGGCTTGTAATTAATGACAATTGGGCTGTGAATTATGATTGCGGAGTAATAGTGGGCCTTTGACAGATTGAAACATTTATTTACTCATTATAGCCTCATATTTATAAAAATATTATATACCTACCTTTTTAACCTATAACCCCCAAATTAATTTTCTAATAAAAGATATAGCCTTAGAATTCTAAAAATATATAGCACAAATGAATTTAAAGAAAAAAACAAATCGAAATCACCAAAATTTGGTATCGGACAACAACCTTAGACTTGGAACTCCATGGATGAGCGTGAGCCAACACAACTACGAGAGACATTCCGTAGATGGTTAAATCTTGAGTTTCATGAGATTTCTTCAAACCAAGGAAAATCTAAGCCGATCCAATTTCTACTGCTCGATTTTTTAATTGTCATCTTCATCGTCCTCATACAACCTTATTCTGAGACTCCTTCATGTACTCTAGATTGTTATGCAGCTTTACAAATATTCTCAAGCACTCTTATCCAAAACACTGATAATTTTCAACATTATCTTGTGATTTTAGTCAAATTTCTATCCAATTTAAGGTCGTTAGAGCAAGCCAGTGGCGGAGCTACGTTGGGGCCTGGGGGTCCTTGGGCCCCCCACAATTTTTGAGTATTAGTAGTATATATTTAGTAATTAGACAAAGACTTCATTGTAGTTCAGTTGGTTGGGTTGATTTCCCTTTATTGTGAAGCCTGGGTTCCTTTTTCCTTTTCATCTTTTCTCTTTTATTTTTTTTATTTTTTTTCCTGTAATTTAATTATATTCTCTTGTCTCTCTATTTTGTGTTCTTTCTTTTCTTTTTTCTATTATTTGTATTATGTTGATAAAATAAAAAATGTATGCAAAAAATATAGCAATTTGTATATGAACTAATATGATCAATCTAATTTCTAAATTTTTTATGATAAATTATTCTAACAACAACCAACTGAAGACATCTAAGTTATTTAAATTCTTATTTTAAGCATCTAAAAAACTTATTGATAATAAAACAATCAAAATATAGATCAATTGAATATATGATGATTATTTAGAAATATAAGTGTTGAACCAAACTATTGAATGAACTTAATTTCGTACATTGAAAATGATGTGTTGTTAATGCTACTGAATGAAATTATTTATGCACGATTTCAGAAAATGAAGAATATAAAATAAACTTATAATGGTGATTGTGTTTAACTTTTATTTTTCTAACATTGTAATGTAATTTAAATAATATTATTTATTTCTAATTTTATTTAAAAAAATTGGGCCCCCATAGTAAAATCTCTGGCTCCGTCACTGGAGCAAGCACTTATAATTTGGTTTAGCTTGTGAAATCCTTATGATATTTCATCGGTGTGGATGTTAGCGATTGTAGAAAATTAACTAGTTGAGCTATGATTATAGAAGCTGCTAGTCTCCATTAACAAGTGATGAATGAATGGAAAATGAGTAATGTCGACGCCTGCGATTTCCTCAAATATATGGGCTATACATTTTGAAAACTTTGAGGGCTATACTATTTGTTAATTAGAATCAGGTTTGTAGGGCATAAAATATTATTTTTATTATTATTTTAAAATATGGGGCTATAGAGAGCAAAATGGGGGCAGTGTATAGAATCACCCTTCACAAAAACCCATCCTTCCCTGCGCCCGTCCGTTTCATGATTCGCCGCCGCCGAGGTGGAAGAGGATGCGAAGTGTTGCTTTACAACAATTTGCTTTTACTTTGCTTGTCTGTATTTTTTCGATTTCTGGCATAGTTGTACATCCATTCACTACCAAATGCAGCAAAGCAATCAGAAAAAGAAAGTAGATGTTTATTTTATTTTTGACGAGAAAAAGAAAAACAGGAGATCATGTCACGATATATTTGTTTGCTATTTTGTTGTAAGAATTGGAGAGAAATGAAATGAAAGCAAAAATCATCGTATGCCTCGAATTTCACTCTCCCAAACCTCTCTCTTATATACACACGCCCACACAGGTATAAAATAAAATCGACCTCTAATATTGATTAAATCCACCCACCACACCTCTTAATATTTTCAACAGAAATACGTTACCTTTTCTACAACCTCCTATATTCTTTTTCTCTGATCTCTTAGACGTGGACTTGCTACAGTTATTATTATGCATGTTATTACATAGTTAAGAAACATGTATGTATACATTAGTCACAGTAAAGAATAGCTTATTTGAGTGCTCCTTCACGCCGATATCTATGATATATGACTAACTGTAAGTATGTAATTGGTTGATTATGATGATTTTTATATATCTTAATTAGTTATTCTTTTTCTGGAAAGTTTATATATAGTCTTTACGTCAAAAGAACATTATCTTCCATCGTACCAATCAACTCCTCATAATTATTGGATATAAAATCTATACTTTTAAGTTTAACTCATGATATTTATAAACAAGGGACTCTATATATATTCAGTTCAAACCATTTATTAGGCTTTTCTAAAGTATAAGATCCATCAACTATTTTAATCCATCCTATTATTTTTTAGGTTGGCTAAATAATTAATAAAAAAAGAGAAATATGTTTGAAAATTCATCAGCAAGCTGACTTAATTTAGGCTCCCCGCCTTTGTTGTTTCCAAAAACCTTCTTCCTCATATGTAATCGTTATTTATGATTAACAGATTTTTTTTATGAGTGTCATGTTTTGTCATTGCATCAAAGTCTTGTTTGGGATCTGATGATGAATTTGAAATTCATAGTAGAGTTATTTGTACATTTTTTTAGGGTAAGAAATAGTTTTCATTCCACCAGCATAGGTTATAAACGTGAAAAAGTGTATTTATTCTTTTAGTTTAATTGGAATTGCAAACGTAAAAAGTCGTGCAGATCAGTATTTTGTGTCTTTCTTGTTGTGTTTTGTGTCGGAGGACACAATGGTCCGCAGAGGAGCATTAACGAAATGGGCAAGGGATGGTAAACTCTGTATGGGGATGAGTCGAGATACGATGGCATCCGAGGCACAAGAGTCTGATCAGCGTGTGCGTTCAGCCGGTGTTCGATATAAGCGTGACCTCCTCAAACCGGCAAGTTCAATCTCGAGAGGGTATCCCGTGGGCTAGAAGAGAGGCGAGCGAGTAAACCAAGAGCGGAGGAGCTAATGGGCACAGATACCGAGATCAAAGGGCGGATCTCGCTAAATCACGAAAGGATGACGCTGACGCGTCGAATCTCACTGAAAGTGCAGAGATCACTCGGATCCGTCGGGCAAGAAGAGCACCGATCAACAAGGAAACTACCATGATTATCCACCCACGGCACGCCACGCATCGGCCTCTGCCTACTATATGATGTACGCTACATGCATTCTCCACTACTCTCTCTCGAATTTTAGTATCGATTACCACCATCATCACATACTTAGTCGCTCAGGCAAACACTTATATTTGCTTGTGATGTTTAGTGCGGCACTTTGGGCTCGCTGCTTTCTATTTCGCTAAGTAATAGTAAGTTGTTTCCGGTTCTTATGGTTTCGATTAATCGCGCATGTTTATTTATTTTATGTCTAGCTAAGTCTTTATTACGGCTTGCGTGCGGAAGCATGATTAATATAACTCAGAGAGGTCTAAGTAGGGCATTCGATCTGCACGTGTCGCAAGCCACTTAGGTCCTGGCATTATATAACAACCAAACTCGGTGTGTTAGTTGCGAATAACATAGTAGAAGGAGGTTGCATGTAATAATGGATTATGTGCGTGTATCCCGCATCCCAAATAATACTCGGGTGTGGGCGAAGTCTGGGTAGTCATAGGTACCTTGCCAATACGAGGTCCATCTCAGATCATAACTGTGCTGTAGGTTTACATTATCGGCAGTCCAGCATCGTGCAGTGGGCATTAGGGTTAGATAGTTTGCTAGGGTGTCCTGCTCTTACTGTAGAAGGATAGATTTGGAGGGTGGTGTAAGTGGCGTGGACGCTAGACAAGCGAGAGACTGAGCGATTGCTCTTATAACTGCCGTGTAGCCGATGTAGAGAAAATCTTGACCCACGGACGATAGTGTTGTCGTCTTAGCGAGTTGTTGCCCAGCTAGATTCGTTATTATTGATATTCGCTGAGATTGTTTGAGTTACTTTAGTCTTGCTCATAGCATCAAGATAATTACACCACCCATTCCTTTTAAGCGACATCGCTGACTCGGATTGCTACGCTACTCCTTCGTGGGATCGACCTATACTTATCGGCACTACGCCTGCGGACGGATAGGTTATAAATTTATTTTGAGCGTAAGCGGCGGTGTCAGGGTGGCGCCCGTTGCGGGGAGATTCATTCCGATGGTATCTCTATTCTTGAATTTATGCTTCTTTGTTGTCTACGACACAACCTTGCGGGGAAGGCGGAGAACTTTTATACGATCACGAGATCGAGAAGCGCAGGCGGAGGAGAGGCGGCGATCGAGGCAACAGCGGCGAAGGCTAATGGGAAAAAACCGAGGAGGGCGTCGATGGGTGAACAACCGCCAAGTAAGCGGACATTGAAATGGTGTTCCTAACTGACGAGAACACAGGCCAGCGGGCATCACTGCCATGATCGATAAGCGTAGGGGAGATGAAGCATTCCCGTCAAATCCTCGATTGATGACATGCAGGAGGATCACAAAACATTCTGAAGACTTGAGATGAGGCGTGTGGAATATCCGCGATAAGAAACGGAGGATGTA